>LR738713.1:792587094-792637256 GCA_902687465.1 Secale cereale | reverse complement strand
CCCGCTTCAACCTCGCCGCCGCCAGGTAACCACTCCGTCTCCTCCCCCCTTCCTTCCTCCCCCTCCCTCCCTCCCTCCTTCCCCTACCTCCATGTTTCTGAAATTTCAACTGCTAGTTCTGCATCCATGCCCGCCGTGGGTAGTGAGTTCAGCTAGAGGTGGTCTCTGCCACGATTAGCCTTAGATGTAGGTACCATGTAAACCATAAGCACCACTGGTATTAGTAGAAAGCAAGTGGTGAGGGCGATAGATGACACCCTCAATTACAAATCATACACACAATGTTATGATAGCTATCAAAATGGATAACATGAACTTTTGTGAACTTACTAAAATGTTGACTGCTAAAAATAGTAGTACTTGCTCTGAAAACCCTGTCGCCCAGGGTCAAATTGGGGCGGTCAGCTTACTGAAAATTTCGTACTGTATTTAACTGCATTTTGGGGAGGGCCTTACTGTACCCACATTCATGTAATGTAAGTAGAAACACTGATGCATGATGATCGTGGTTGATTTGATCCCTACCAAAGTGGAGGATGAAAAGAGGTGTTTCCCCTCTGGTTGTATAAGTCAGAAAATTCAGCTCACTTGCAAGGAAATAGACCATCCAGTTGGCTGCAAGTTTGGGAAATCATTGAAGATTCCAATATCTTAGATGCTGATTTTTCTTCTTCTAAAATACAGATATGCACATGCTAGTTGGCACAAACAGTAGGAAACACATTGTTTATACGAAACAAGCACCTCATACAGATCTGACATAGGAGTATTTCTCAAAGGAAGATGACCAACTCTTCATATTTGATAAATCCTCTCTTGCTCAACCACTCTCACGTATCTCACTCGTTTAGGTTAACTTCTATTTTTCTGTGTGGAAAGAAATCATCTTATTGGAGGCTCTGCCCTTATGAGGTCAAGGATAGCCACTGTTACTTAAATATGCCATATTGCTGCTGCTTTCTAATTAATACTGGCACCAACATCAATTTTTGAGTTGTTGTCAGTTTGCTATCAAGCCGGGGTATTCACTGCTGTTGTTTTACAAGCTTCAAACTATTGTTTTACAAGCTTCAAACTATTGTTTTACACATCAATTTTCTGTGTGGAAAGGAATATGGTGGTCATGTATTTGGTTCCTTGTTGTAAATATTTGAACTTCAAACTATTGTTTTACAAGCTTCTGCAACTTTTTCTTAACTGTTCATGCTGCTGTTATGAATTCACTGCTGTTGCTACTGTACTTGTCATGATGTTGTACTTGTGATGATGCTACTTGTGATCTTCTGAAATGACCCATTGGCGACTTCATTAGGCGGGGATAATGATTTTGCAGGTACCCCGAGAGGCCCTTGAGTTTGCTGGAATGTTGATTAACTTCCGTTCCGGCAAATTCGGGTACTCCATATGTCCTATTTTCAGCAAAGGTCATGCTGAAATTTTCCGTGAATTTTAGCATGACTTTGCTAAAAATAGGACATATAGGGTACTTGTGACTAATGCATGGGCCGGGGTATCTTAGTGGTTAATTAGGTAGGATCAAGTGATTAGAGCCAAGTGATTAGGCCCAACTTACAATTCTCCTTCCTAGCTTAGGTTTTAGGATGCCTCGGTGTCGACAAACCATAAATTATGAAACCTTGGCATTTAGGGTCCCTCGGTGTCGATAAAAAACGAAATGATGAAAGCTTAGGCTTTTAGGGTGCCTGGGCGTCGAAAAACCCTCAATTATAAAAGCTTAGGTTTTAGGATGCCTCGGTGTCGACAAACCCTAAATGATGAGACCATGATCTTGTTCCTTGACAATAACCAACTTTTTGACCAAACTTTGTTCCTATTTAGAGAGAAACATGGCCAACAACGATGAGGCCGGCGGTTCGGGCGGGAAGGCATTCTGGGAGCTGTCCCAGGAGATGGAGGAACAACCTCACTTGTATGAGGACGCCGCCTTCCACACCGATCCTGAGACCACTGATGGTACCGCGGAGGATGACCCCACTGATGCCACCACTGATGGTGCCGCCGAGAATGCCACCACTGATGATGGCGGCGCACGCACAGATGGCAGCCAACCGAAGAGGCAACGGAAGGACCGGCGCCCGACCGTGCTCCGCACCCTCAAGGAGGAAGTTACTGAAGTGGACCCCGACGGGAATCCAACGGCGCCCGAACGAATAGTCAAGGGGTACTCGATTCAGCTCGGGTGCATTCTCCGGAGCACCGTCTCGATCAACAGCGAGAACCTGAGGCATCCTGACAACGCGAATTACCGCAACCTCCTCTTCACGAAGCTGCACGAATGATACAAGTTCCCCGCTCAATTTGATAACACAAGCCTCAAAGGGAATAAAGTGAACAATGCTGCCCTCACGAAGATGAGCAAGGCCCTGTCTACTTGGAAAACCAATGTGAAGATAATGATCAAGAAAGGTGAGAGTTATGAGACGATCAAGAAGAAACATCCTTCGATCACCGAAGATGACTACAACGAATTCAAGATCACTTGCTCGAGCGCCTCACACTCCGAATCAAGTCAGTGGGGGAAAGAAATGCGGGAGCTCAACTTAGGGGAACACACACTCGGTCCCGGCGGTTACAGAGTGGCGGAGCCTATATGGGACAAGGAGGAGGCGGACCGTGCCGAGCAAGGCCTACCGCCCCTCTTCGATAAATACGGTGATAAGCAGACCAGGAACTTTATCAGGGCCCGGTACAAGAAGGACCCGAAAACAAAGGAGCTGACCACGGATCCGAAGACCAGGGCGCTTGAGCTTGTTCTGGTAAGGAATACACCCCCGCGTAATTAGCTCCATATGGTTGCATTCTAATTAATGAAGCCAAATTTCTAAATGATTCACATTCCTTCCGCAGGCGACTGAAAGCAGTAGCGCGGGGTCGACTAAGAGCGGCCCTTGGGACACGACTCTAAATAGGGCGTTGAATGTAATGAAGAACAAGGATAAGCTCGAGAAGCCGACGTCAACTGGTCATGTGGCCGGCAAAGGCTTGTCGACAAAATGGTCATCATACTATAACGCTGGTGGGCGAAAGGAGAAAAAGACCAGCTCGGAAAGCCAGGCGCGCGAGGTTCAAGAACTCAAGGCACAGGTGGCGCGGATTCCGGAGATTGTCCAAGAGCAAGTGCAACAACAGCTCGGAGCGACGATCACCGCCATTGTGCCTACCTTGATCGAGGGGTTGAGTGCGTGGATTGCTGGCGGCCAACAGGGGCCGCCCCCGATTCCCAGCTTCACGGCCAGCAACTCGCAGAACGCGATGGCGGGGCCATTGGTTTCTCCGGCGGAGGCGGCATTGGTGTCTCCGACGCCGGCACGGGAGCTTAATGCACCCGTGTGTACGCCGGCCGGCACCTCTGCAGCAAGCGGCCCCTCCGTCAACTGCACGCCCGCCGTTGGCGGTGCCTCGACATTAGCCGAGCTCGACGCCATCATCACGGTAACTAATTAAGCCTCTCTCGGCCGAGGACTTCATCTCCTTGCCTTTGACTGGGCATCCCTGACGCCCTACATGTTTTCGCAGGGCGCCGCCGACGTTCCGTGCACTCTCCTGCACTTCGTGAACAACGAGTTGGTCGATGTCGCCAAGGGCAAAATCGTTCAACCGGGCCAGCCCTTGTTCCACGGTACCCAGATGCCACCCAACTTGTTTAGGGTTCAACTGGTTCGGGTGCTGCCAGGCTGCGACGACGTGTTACCTCCGATTCGACCCGTCGGGGCCGACGATGATGACGTCATGACCCTCAGCGCCTGCCTGAGCTGGCCCCTGCTTTGGCCGAAGAGCCAGATTCGTTTGGGGGCGGGGGAAACCACACCAAAGACAACACCGCCAGTCATGCCGGCGCCAAGTCGTCCCCATGGCAAGTCCGCCGCAACGGTGCCGGACATCCCTATGCCACTGGATCCAAACATGCATATGGCACAGGATCAGAACGACGATGACGACGATACATTTGCCAACGTCGATCATTACTTTGCCGATCATGGGTACGGTGACGACTTCATGGGGGCTCCTTCTCAAGAACCCAACCCAACAAAAGATGTGCGCGATCAAGCCGGTACCGCGGAGAAGCCAAGTTGCAACAGGCGTCGTCTGCCGTTCAGCTCTCAGGAGACGCCTCCAGCTGCCGATTTCACCGAGCCTCAGATAGGCGAGGTGTGAAATATGATCAGCCCCAACACACTAAAGAAGGCGGTCTCTGAGCAGAACTCGGTCCCAATTCAGGAGATCAAGAAGAAGGCACGCAAAAGAAAAACTAACAAGGGTGCGAGCCAGCCGGCACCGAGTACGATCCGTGCTCAGGACGGGCCACCTTCACCTGAGGATGTAATGAGGAGGGTGCATGTGGCGGGTAGGCCGATGCTACCGACAAATATGCTCGATGCTGCAACCGGTGCCATGCGGAGTCTGCATGACAGTGTTCTTTCTTTGGAGAAGCGGCGTCTCACACAGAAGGATGTGGCGTACCCGGTTTTCGCGGCCAAGGTGCCAGAGGGCAAGGGCTTTGTGGATAACTCCATCGGGGGTAAGATCGTGCTGCGGTTTGATGACATCCACGCTATGTTGAACCTTCATCCGCTGCACTACACCTTCGTTCGGCTATTTTCGCTGAGTATGGAGATGCGGATCATTCGCGACAAGACCCCGGACATCGTGATAGTCGACCCCTTCTACATGCGTGCCAAGATCTTGGGCAGCGCTGGGGACCGGCAAGTCGCGAGTTCTTACCTCGGAGGCGTCATTCTGGCAAACCGAGATAAGGATAACTTCCTCGTGCCTTACTTTCCCGAGTAAGTCCTCCGCCTCAACCGCCCCGTAACATATGAATTCTTAGATTTCGATCGTTCTTCTTTTAACATTCCGTGTTTTCTGCAGTGACACACAGTGCACGCTCATCCTACTAAGCCCCAAATATTCCATGGCCACGTATTTCGGCCCGGACCGTAAGTCGGCTGTAGACTACACAAATGTCAAGAAGGTTCTTGATGATGTTCTCACCGGCTATGCCAAATCTGGAGGCACCTTCACCAGGACAACTCGTAAGTACGGCAAGCACGTGTTCTCCCACAACACGACGTTCTGCTGCGTCAAGCAGCCGCCTGGCGGTCAGAAGGGTGCCTACTACGCCATCCATCACATGCGGGCGATCGTACGGGACCATCATCAACTTCTGCTACCGAGTAAGCTCAAAGATTGGGCCGCGCGCGTGTCGGCAATCCAGGACGCGGACATCAGACAAGATTTCTTTCGCATCTAGTCGGAGTTTGCGGAAATCATCCATCAAGATGTCCTTCGTACCTCGGGGCTGTTCTACCTCAGGAATCAACCGTCGAACAGTGACATCGACCCAATGCTACAAATGCAGGCTGACAACGCCCGTGATTTCATGACTCCCACGATAGACGGCGGCTTCATCCACGCTCCGGTGCATTGAGTCGAGTCGAAAGCAGTGATGCTGTGTCTAGTTCTGAAACATCGATTGGCTCTTGTTGTAATTAAACTTTAATGAACTTGTAGTATGTCTCTTTGGTTTCGAGAGTCGTTCAACTTAGATGTAATCGATGCTATTAATGTCTTGCTTTTCTCTTTCGATCGTTCTGTTGCATACTTATATATTGCTTATGAATTGTCTGTGAATTGATACTAACGTTTCGTTTGGCTAGTGCATATATATAGCGATGCCGTCGTATGTCGTGTACAAGGGTAAGGTTCCCGGAGTCTACGACGACTGGGAGGAGTGTCGGAGACAGGTTCACCGATTCAGCGGTAACAGTTACAAAGGGTACACCACTAGGGCCGAGGCCGAATCTAGATACGCCCGCTATCTAGCGGGAGAGGGGAGGGAGCGTTGGAGGAACCGGATGAAAACGAGTTTCATCGTGATGATGCTCATCGTGACGACCGCAGCTCTCTTCTATGTGATGGTAGTTTAGATGATCGATATCGACTTATAATGCGAAGACAAACTCGCTACTCGCGATCTCGAGACTTGTAATATATTGTTCTATCTTTGTTCAGTCTTTTCAATTCGGAGACTAATATGATCGATGAATTGTATTCGGAGACTAATATGATGAATTGTATTCAGAGATTAATCTTCTATTGTATTCGATGAATGTGTTGTTGATGTGTGCTGTCTATATTCTGTGCAATTATACATTTTGTAATCTGTGCAAAAAAAAATAGAAAAATAATATTAAAAAAAACCTAATATTCATACTAATGGCGCATCAGAGAAAAGTGCGCCATTAGTATGCCAAAGCATAGTAATCGCGCATTAACAGGCAGTGCGCCATTACTGTGCGGATACTACTAATGGCGCATCATACTTAGTGCGCCATTAGTATGCCATAGCACCTGGCCCCTGGGAGGCATACTAATGGCGCACTAAGGTGCACACTAATGGCGCATCCGAGGTGCGCCATTAGTATACCAGATACTAATGGCGCACCAGAGGTGCGCCATTAGTATCAAATACTAATGGCGTGCTAGTAATGGCGCACCACTAATGCGCCATTAATGGCCAAATTAGGTGCGCCATTAATAGGCCTTTTCCTAGTAGTGGAGTGACAGAAGCTTAAACCCTAGTTTATGCGTTGCTTCGTAAGGGGCTGATCTGGATCCATATGTTTCAGGCTATGGTTAGGTTTACCTTAATAATTCTTTTGTAGTTGCGGATGCTTGCATTAGAGGTTAATCATAAGTGGGAGGCTTGTCCAAGTAAGGGAAGCACCCAAGCACCGGTCCACCCACATACCAAATTATCAAAGTACCGAACGCAAATCAGATGATCGTGATGAAAACTAGCTTGACGATAATTCCCATGTGTCCTCAGGAGCGCTTTCCTTTATATAAGAGTTTGTCCAGGCTTGTCTTTTGCTACAAAAAGGATTGGGCCACCTTGCTTCACCTTATTAGCTTTTACCGTTTGTCACTTGCTACCAATTACCTTATCACAAAACTATATGTTACTTATAATTTCAGTGCTTGTAGAAAATACCTTACTGAAAACTGCCTATCATTTCCTTCTGCTCCTCGTTGGGTTCGACACTCTTACTTATCGAAAGGACTATGATAGATTGTTGGAAATATGCCCTAGAGGCAATAATAAAATGATTATTATTATATTTCCTTGTTCGTGATAATTGTCTGTTATTCATGCTTGAATTGTATTGACGGAAACAGTGATACATGTGTGAATACATAGACCACAACATGTCCCTAGTAAGCCTCTAGTTACTAGCTCGTTGATCAACAGATGGTCACGTTTTCCTGACCATGGACATAGGATGTCATTGATAACGGGATCCCATCATTAGGAGAATGATGTGATGGACATGACCCAATCCCGAGCCTAGCACGAGATCGTATAGTTCGAAATGCTTAAGCTTTTCCAGTGTCAAGTATTTATTCCTTAGACCATGAGGTTGTGCAACTCCCGGATACCGTAGGAATACTTTGGGTGTGCCAAACGTCACAACGCAACTGGGTGGCTATAAAGGTACGCAACGGGTATCTCCGAAAGTGTATGTTGAGTTGGTACGAACCGAGACTGGGATATTGTCACTCCGTATGACGAAGAGGTACATCTGGGCCCACTCAGTAAGACATCATCATAAAGAGCTCAAAGTGACTAAGGAGTTAGTCACGGGATGATGGATTACGAAACGAGTAAAGAGACTTGCCATGACGAGATTGAACAAGGTATCGGGCATACCGACGATCGAATCTCGGGCAAGTACCGTACCGATAGACAAAGGGAATAACATACGGGATTGAGTGAATCCTTGACACAGTGGTTCATCTGATGAGATTATCGAGGAACACGTGGGAACCAACATGGGTATCCAGATCCCGCTGTTGGTTATTGACCGGAGAGTCGTCTCGGTCATGTCTGCGTGTCTCCCGAACCCGTAGGGTCTACACACTTAAGGTTCGGTGACGCTAGGGTTGTAGAGATACATGCACATGGAAACCCGAATGTTTTTTGGAGTCCCGGATGAGATTCCGGACGTCACGAGGAGTTCCGGAATGGTCCGGAGGTAAAGAATGATATATAGGAAGTCCAGTTTTGGCCATCGGGTGAATTCCGGGGGTCACCGGGAGTCTCCCGGGACCACCGGAGGGGTCCCGGGGGTCCACCGGGTGGGGCCACCCATCCCGGAGGGCCCCGTAGGCCGCAAGGGGAAGGGGGCCAGCCCCTGGTGGGCTGGCGCACCCATATGGGCCCCCTCCATGCGCCTAGGGTTGAAACCCTAGGGGGAGGGGGCGCCCCCTATGCCTTGGGGGGCAAGTCTCCCCCCTCTGGCCGCCGCCCCCCTAGGAGATTGCATCTCCTAGGGCCAGCGCCCCCTGGACCCTATATATAGTGGGGAGGAGAGGACAGCCGCACCCCAAGCCTCTGGCGCCTCTCCCCCTCCCGTCACACCTCCAACTCCTCTCGCAGGGCGCCGGCGAAGCCCTACAGGTTTTCCTGTTGCATCCACCACCACGCCGTCGTGCTGCTGGATCTCCGTCAACCTCTCCTCCCCCCTTGCTGGATCAAGAAGGAGGATACGTCGTTGTACCGTACGTGTGTTGAACACGGAGGTGCCGTCCGTTCGGCGCTGGGATCATCGGTGACGAGGATCACGAAGAGTACGACTACTTCATCCACGTTTCTTCGAACGCTTCCGCACGCGGTCTACTAAGGGTATGTAGATGCACTCCATTATGCTCGTTGCTAGATGACTCCTTAGATTGATCTTGGTGAAGCGTAGAATTTTTTTTGAATTCTGCTACGTTCCCCAACATAGATCCCCTACACTTGTGGGTCATCAAGACTCTTTTCTGGTGCCGTTGCCGGGGATCGAAGCGCCTTTGGTAAGTGGAATTTGGTAAGGAAAAATTTATATAGTGTGCTGAAATTTATTGTCACTTGTTACTATGGCTCAAAATCCTTTGAGGGGCTTGTTCAGGGTATCTTCACCCCGAACAGAAGAGCAAAGAGTTGCTCCTCAACCTACTGCACCTATTGAAAATGTTTTCTTTGAGACCCCTTCGGGTATGATAGAGAAACTGCTTGAAAATCCCTTTACAGGAGACGGAACACTACATCCAGACTTACACCTAATCTATGTGGATGAAGTTTGTGGATTGTTTAAGCTTGCATGTATGCCCGAGGATGTTATCAAGAAGAAGGTCTCCCCTTTATCTTTGAAGGGAGATGCATTGACATGGTTTAGGCTATGCGATGATATGGGATCATGGAACTATAATCGTCTGAAGTTGGAATTTCATCAGAAGTTCTACCCTATGCACCAGGTTCATCGTGATCGTAATTATATTTATAATTTCTGGCCTCGCGAAGGAGAAAGCATCGCTCAAGCTTGGGGGAGGCTTAAGTCAATGTTATATTCATGCCCCAACCATGAGCTCTCACGATAAATGATCATTCAAAATTTTTATGCTCGGCTTTCCCTTAATAATCGCTCCATGCTCGATACTTCTTGTTCTGGCTCTTATATGATGAAGATTATTGAATTCAAATGGGATTTATTGGAAAGAATTATATGCAACTCTGAATATTGGGATCTCGACGAAGGTAAGGAGTCAGGTATGACCCCTAAGTTTGATTGTGTTAAAGCTTTTATGGATACCGACGTTTTCCGTGAGTTTAGCACTAAATATGGACTTGACTATGAGATAGTAGCTTCTTTCTGTGAATCTTTTGCTACTCATGTTGATCTCCCCAAGGAGAAGTGGTTTAAATACCATCCCCCTATTGAAGTATAAGTAGTTGAACCTATTAAAGTTGAAGAAAAGACTATCACTTATAATGTTGATCTTGTTATACCTACCACTTATATTGAGAAACCACCTTTCCCCGTTAGGATAAAGGATCATGCTCAAGCTTCAACTGTAGTTCGTAAGAGTAATACTAGAACACCTACACCCTCTGAGAAAATTAAAGTTGAACCTAGTGTTGCTATGGTTAAAGATCTCTTGGTAGAAGATTTAGATGGACATGTTATTTACCTCCAAGAAGAGTCTGCTAGAATAGCCAAACCCAATGCTAGAAATAAACATAAACTTGTTGTAGGCTTGCCTGTTATCTCCGTCAAGATAGGAGATCATTGCTATCATGGTTTATGTGACGTAGGTGCTAGTGCGAGTATTATCCCTTTTGATTTGTATAACGAAATTATGCATGATATTGCACCTGTTGAGTTAGAAGGGATTGATGTTACTATTAAGCTTGCTAATAGAGACACCATTTCACCAGTTGGGATTGTCAGAGATGTTGAAGTCTTGTGTGGGAAAGTTAAATACCCTGCTGATTTTCTTATTCTTAGTTCCCCACAAGATGAATTCTGTCCCATCATATTTGGTAGACCCTTCTTGAATACTGTTAATGCCAAGATAGACTGCGTGAAAGATATTGTTATTGTTGGATTAGGGGATATGTCTCATGATTTTAACTTTGCTAAATTCCGTAGACAACCCCTTGAAATGGCACCACCTAGTAAGGATGAAATTATTGGTGTTGCTTCTATTGCCGGGCCACCTAATGATCCATTAGAACAATACTTGCTAGACCATGAAAATGATATGCATATGAACGAGAGAAGGGAGATAGATGAAATATTCCTTACACAGGGACCCGTATTGAAAAACAACTTGCCTGTTGAAATCCTAGGGGATCCTCCTCCACCCAAGGGTGATCCAGTGTTTGAACTTAAACCTTTACCTAGATAATCTTAAGTATGCTTATCTTGAGGAAAAGAAGATATATCCTGTTATTATTAGTGCTAACCTTTCAGAGCAGGAAGAAGAAAAACTATTGAAAACTCTGAAGAAGCACCGAGTCGCTATTGGATATACTCTCGATGATCTTAAGGGCATTAGTCCCACTATATGACAACACAAGATAAAATTGGAAGAAAATGCTAAACCGGTTATTGATCATCAGCGACGGTTAAATCCTAAGATGAAACAAGTGGTAAGAAAGGAAATACTAAAGCTTCTAGAGGCAAGTATTATCTATCCCGTTGCTGATAGTCAGTGGGTAAGTCCTGTCCATTGTGTTCCTAAGAAAGGAGGTATGACTGTTGTCCCTAATTATAAAGATGAATTGATCCCGCAAAGGATAGTTACAGGCTATAGGATGGTAATTGATTTCCGCAAGTTAAATAAAGCTACTAAGAAAGATCATTACCCCTTGCCATTTATTGATCAAATGCTAGAAAGGTTATCCAAACATACTCATTTCTGCTTTCTAGATGGTTATTCTGGTTTTTTCTCAAATACCTGTGTCAAAAGGGGATCAAGAAAATACCACTTTTACTTGCCCTTTCGGTACCTTTGCTTATAGACGTATGCCTTTTGGTTTATGTAATGCACCTGCTACCTTTCAAAGATGTATGATGGCTATATACTCTGATTTTTGTGAAAAGATTGTTGAGGTGTTCATGGATGATTTCTCCGTTTACGGAACTTCTTTTGATGATTGCTTAAGCAATCTTGATCGAGTTTTGCAGAGATGTGAAGACACTAACCTTGTTTTGAATTGGGAGAAGTGCCACTTTATGGTTAATGGAGGCATTGTCTTGGGACATAAAATTTCTGAAAGAGGTATTGAAGTTGACAAAGCTAAAGTTGATGCTATTGAAAAGATTGCATGCCCTAAGGACATCAAAGGTATACGAAGTTTCCTTGGGCCTCTGACTAATCTCTTACAAAAAGATATTCCTTTTGTCTTTGATGATGATTGTCTAGAAGCATTTGAAATACTTAAGAAAGCATTGATCTCTACACCTATTGTCCAGCCTCCTGACTGGAATTTACCCTTTGAGATTATGTGCGATGCTAGTGATTATGCCGTACGAGCTGTTTTAGGGCAAAGAGTTGATAAGAAATTAAATGTTATCCAGTATGCTAGTAAAACTCTAGATAGTGTCCAAAGAAATTATGCTACCACTGAGAAAGAATTTTTAGCAGTTGTGTTTGCTTGTGATAAGTTTAGACCCTATATTGTTGATTCCAAAGTAACTATTCACACGGATCATGCTGCTATCAAATACCTTATGGAAAAGAAAGATGCTAAGCCTAGACTTATTAGATGGGTTCTCTTGCTGCAAGAATTTGAATTGCATATTCTTGATAGAAAGGGAGCTGAGAACCTCGTAGCAGATAACTTGTCTAGGTTAGAGAATATACTTGATGACCCACAACCTATTGATGATAGCTTCCCTGATGAACAACTAGCTATCATAAATACTTCTCGTACTGCTCCATGGTATGCTGATTATGCTAATTATATTGTTGCTAAGTTTATACCTCCTAGCTTCACATACCAGCAAAAGAAAAAGTTCTTCTATGATTTGAGACATTACTTCTGGGATGACCCACATCTTTATAAAGGAGTAGATGGTATCATTAGATGTTGTGTACCTGAGCATGAACAGGAACATATCCTACGCAAGTGCCACTCTGAAGCTTATGGAGGACACCATGCGGGAGATAGAACTGCACATAAGGTATTGCAATCCGGTTTTTATTGGCCTACTCTCTTCAAGGATGCCCGTAAGTTTGTCTTATCTTGTGATGAATGTCAAAGAATTGGTAATATTAGTAGAAGTCAAGAAATTCCTATGAATTATTCACTTGTTGTTGAACCATTTGATGTTTGGGGCTTTGATTATATGGGACCTTTTCCTGCCTCTAATGGGTACACACATATTTTAGTTGCCGTTGATTACGTTACTAAGTGGGTAGAAGCTATTCCAACTAGTAGCGCTGATCATAACACCTCTATTAAGATGCTTAAAGAAGTTCTATTTCCGAGGTTTGGGGTCCCTAGATATCTAATGACTGATGGTGGTTCACACTTTATTCATGGTGCTTTCCGTAAGATGCTTGCAAAGTATGATGTCAACCATAGAATTGCACCCCCTATCACCCACAGACTAGTGGTCAAGTAGAACTAAGTAATTGGGAGTTGAAATTAATCTTGCAAAAGATAGTTAATAGGTCTAGGAAGAATTGGTCCAAGAAACTTGATGATGCATTATGGGCCTATAGAACTGCATACAAAAATCCTATGGGTATGTCTCCATATAAGATGGAATATGGAAAAGCTTGTCACTTACCTCTTGAGCTAGAACATAAGGCATATTGGGCTACTAAAGAGCTCAACTATGATTTCAAACTTGCCGGTGAGAAGAGGCTATTTGACATTAGCTGTCTCGATGAATGGAGAACCCAGGCCTATGAGAAGGCCAAGCTATTTAAAGAAAAAGTTAAAAGATGGCTTGAAAAAGAATACAAAAGCGTGAGTTTAACGTAGGTGATTATGTCTTGCTATACAACTCTCGTTTAAGATTTTTTGCAGGAAAACTTCTCTCCAAGTGGGAAGGACCTTACGTTATCGAGGAGGTCTATCGTTCCGGTGCCATAAAGATCAACAACTTCGAAGGCACAAATCCAAAGGTGGTGAATGGTCAAAGAATTAAACATTATATCTCAGGTAATCCTATAAATGTTGAAACCAATATTATTGAAACCGTAACCCCGGAGGAATACATAAGGGACACTTTCCAGAACAATTCAGCCTCCGAAAAGGAAGAGGTATGTGATACGGTAAGTAAACCGGCTCCAAAACAGTTCTAAAGGCAATTTTTCTCCGTTTTGGAATATTTAGAAAAATAGAAAAATAAGAAGCAGTCCGGAGGGGACACAAGGCGTCCGGGAGGGTGGAGGGCGCGCCCCCCTTCCCAGGGTGCGCCCCGGCCTCGTGGGCACCCCGTGTGTCCCCCGGACTCCGTTTTCTTGTGGGTTACTCCTTTTGGTCAGTAAAAATTCATTATATATACTCCCGGAGGTTTTGACCTCTGTATCACGCAAAAATCTTCTTTTTTCGTTTCGAGATGTTGTTTTTGACAGATCTAGATCATCATGGCATCCTCTAACACCCCCAAGGACAAGTTCTTTGAGAAGGTCATCAACCCCTACCTTGCGGAGGTGCTGCACCACCCTAAAACCATGGAGTTGCATGAGGGGGTGCTGCACATCTGTGATGTTGAGGGGCCGAGGAGGACCGGAAGCGTGGAGACAAGACTCGAAGCAATGGAGCAGCAAGTTTTCAAGTGCCAAGGTATGGTGGAACAAGGACTCAACGCCAACCACATGATGATCTCGGAGCTCGCCAACAACCTCATGCTGGACTCAAGGATCTTTGGGGAAGCTATCTCTAATCTTCAAGAGAAGATCGAACACCTCCAAGCCCAGATCTATGACCTGCAAAACCAAAACTGTGAGTATGAATATAGATTCAAGAAGATGAGTTTGGCTGCAGATTTGACTATCCCGGAGACTCGATCATCCTTCTACGATGGTGAACCCATGCCTTGGAAGGTGGATAACAAGCCCACATCATCAAAAACTCCATCATCACCACCCCCGAAGAAGGAGACATAATCATATGGGTATGGGCACTCCCCTTGGCAATTACCAAGCTTGGGGGAGTTGCCCTGGTATCGTATCACCATCACTCCTATCTTTACCATTTTACTTAGTTCGATCCTTTTGGTAGTATCTTGATCTAGTAGAATAAAGTTAGCATGATCTAGTTGTGAGCTTTTGCTTCGTGAACTTTACCCTTTGTAATCGAGTCTGTGAGTTATATAATAAAGATTAGTGTTGAGTGATACGTCTCCAACGTATCTATAATTTTTGATTGTTCCATGCTATTATTTATGAAGTCTTGGATGTTTAATGGGCTTTATCATTCACTTTTATATCATTTTTGGGACTAACCTACTAACCTAAAGGCCCAATCCAAATTGCTGTTTTTTGCCTATTTCAGGGTTTTGCAGAAAAGGAATATCAAACGGAGTCCAAACGGAATGAAACCTTCGCGAGAGATATTTTTGGAGGAAATCACGCAGGATAGACTTCGGGGCCAAGCCAGGAGATAGAAGGGTCGCCCTCGAGGGTGGGGGGCGCGCCTCCTTCCCAGGGCGCGCCCCCTGCCTCGAGGGTAGCCCCTGTGGCCCCTAGTGCCCCTCTTCTTCCTATATATACCTACGTACCCCAGAAACTCCAAAAACAGAGAGAAAACCCTAATTCCACCGCCGTAGCTGCTGTTCCCGTGGAGATCCCATCTTGGAGCCTGTTTCGGGAGGGGGATCCATCACGGAGGCCTTCTTCATCATCATCATCGCCCTCACCATGAGTTGTGAGTAGTTTACCACAGACCTTCGGGTCCATAGCTAGTATCCAGATGGCTTCTTCTCTCTCTCTGGATCTCAATACAAAGTTCTCCTCGGTCTTCGAGGAGATCTATTCGATGTAATCTCTTTTTGCGGTGTGCTTGTCGAGATCCAATGAATTGTGAGTTTATGATCAAGGTTATCTATGAAAGATATTTGGTTCTTCTCTGAACTTTTTATGTGTGCTCATAATATCCTTGCAAGTCTCTTCGAATTATTGGTTTGGTTTGGCCTACTAGATCTATAGTTCTTGCAATGGGAGAAGTGCTTGGCTTTGGGTTCAATCTTGTGGTGTCCTTTCCCAGTGACAGTAGGGGCAGCAAAGCACGTATTGTATTGTTGCCATCGAGGATAAAAATATGGGATTTTCATCATATTACTTGAGTTTATCCCTCTACATCATGTCATCTTTCTTAAGGCGTTACTCTATTCGTATGAACTCAATACACTAGATGCATGCTGGATAGCGGTCGATGTGTGGAGTAATAGTAGTAGATGCAGGTAGGAGTCGGTCTACTTGTCTCGGACGTGATGCCTATATACAATGATCACGCCTAGATAGTCTCATAATTATTCGCTTTTCTATCAATTGCTCGACAATAATTTGTTTACCCGCCGTAGAATATCGCTATCATGAGAGAAGCCACTAGAGAAAACTATGGCCCCCGGGTCTATCTTTATCATATTACTTTCCCGTCAACTAGCCAATTTCTACCGCCGTTGTTTATTTGCTTTCTTTACTTTCTGTTTCTATATCAAAAATACCAAAAATATTATCTTATCATCTCTATCAGATCTCACTATCGTAAGTGACCGTAAAGGGATTGACAACCCCTTATCGCGTTGGCTGCGAAGTTCTTATTTGTTTGTGCAGGTGCGAGGCACTGGCGCGTGGTCTCATACTGGATTGATACCTTGGTTGTCAAAAACTGAGGGAAATACTTATGCTACTGTGTTGCATCTCCCTTTGCTCCTCGAGGGAATACAACACATGCTCAAGAGGTAGCGAGAAGAATTTCTGGCGCCGTTGCCGGGGAGGCTTACGCAAAAGTCATATACCAAGTACCTATCACAAACCCTTATCCTTCGTATTACATTTATTTGCCTCTCGTTTTCCTCTCCCCCACTTCACCCTTGCTGTTTTATTTGCCCTTCTTCCGCCATGTGTTTATCGTTCGCTTGCTTCTTGTTTGCTTGTATGCTATGTGCCCTCAATTAGCTTGCATCTTCGCTTGCTAAAGTATGGATCCTCATCCACTTGCTAATCTCTTTAAGAGATCCCATTATGTTGAACCTATTGCTAGTGAGCTGCGTGCACTAGATTATCTTTATGAGGTTTTGCTCGAAATTTATGAATCTGAAAATTGTGATGAAGTGCTCAAAGAGATTCAGGATAGCTCCTTGAATAAAAAGCATGATTGCAATGATGTTATTATAAATTCTATTAATGTTAGTTGTGTTAATGATATGCAAAACCCTAAGCTTGGGGATGCTAGTATTGCTATGCCCACTACTTGTTGCAATGATCATGATTGGGGTGATTCTTCTTATAATCTTGGAAATTTATTTAAGCCCCATGATGAATATTAGATTGATAATAATGTTTGCCATAACATTGAAAGTGGATTTGAAAGATTGACAACTTTTGATCCCACTACTTTAGATATTGATCAATCTTATGAAATTTTTGATAAAAGTGGGTTTGGTAAGGTCATGACTTTAGTTAATGTTAATCCCACTATTTTGGAAAAGTGTCAACTTTGCATGCATGTGGATCGTGTTGAGAATATGTTATGTGATAGCTATTTTGTTGAATTAGATCATGATCCATGAAATTATTATGAGAGAGGGAAATATGGTCGTAGAAATTTTCTTGTTACTAAATTACCTCTCGTTATGTTGAGATTGCTATTGTTTCTTTCTCCTTCCTTGCATATGCTAGATCTTGCTTGTCTTGGTAATTTGTTTTACTATAAGATGCCTATGCATAGGAAATATGTTAGACTTAGATGTGATTTTCACATGCTTTATGATGCTCTCTTTGTGCTTCAATTCTTATCTTTCGTGTGAGCATCATTGAATTATCGTGCCTAGCTAGGGGCGTAAAAAGATAGCGCTTGTTGGGAGGCAACCCAATTTCATGTTTTTTGTTTTTGTTGCTGTTAGGGAATAAATATTGCATCTAGCCTCTTATTAGATGTGTTTTCATGTTTTGTTTAGTGTTTGTGCCAAGTAGAACCTTTGGTAAGACTTGTGTGAAGTTTATTTGATCTTGCTGTGAAAAACAGAATCGTTAGCGCTCCCTAAAGTAGTCTTCCGATTTTACTGGAGCATGATTTTTAGTTAATTCTTTTTGCTGGTGATTGATAGAAAAATTTCGCAAATTTACCAATTTAGTTTGAATTTTTTGGAGTTCCAGAAGTAGGCGAACCCAGCAGATTACTACAGACTGTTCTGTTTTTGACAGATTCTGTTTTTCGTGTGTTGTTTGCTTATTCCGATGCATCTATAAGTAATATTGGAGGATATGAACCATAGAGAACTTGGAGTACAGTAGGTTTAACAACAATATAAACAATGAATTAATTCATTGCTGTACCTCTGAGTGGTGGTTTGCTTTCTCTTACTAACGGAGCTCACGAGAATTTTTGTCTAAGTTTTGTGTTGTGAAGTTTTCAAGTTTTGAGTATTGCTTTGATGGACTATGGAACAAGGAGTAACAAAGGCCAAAGCTTGGGGATGCCCATGGCACCCCAAGTAAATTCAAGATAATCAAAAGCCTAAGCTTGGGGATGCCCCGGGAAGGCATCCCCACTTTCGTCTTCATCCATCGGTAACTATACTTGGAGCTATATTTTTATTCGCAACATGCTATGTGTTTTGCTTGGAGCGTCTTGTATAATTTGAGTCTTTGCTTGTTAGTTTGCCACAATCATCCTTGCTGGACACACCTATTTGAGAGAGTTAAATATGCCCTAGAAATTATTAGAACACTCTATGTGCTTCACTTATATCTTTTAGAGCACGGTGGTGATAATATTTTGTAGAAATTGTTGAACTCTCATGCTTCACTTAGATCTATTTGAGAGTCTATTAAAACAGCATGGTAAAGTGTTTAGGCTAAAGAAACTAGTCTTCACAAGATAAACATCCAATGTCAATGTAGTAAAAAAAAATTCACATCAAGTGCATTGAGTAGAAAGAGATGTTGGATGCTTGATAATTGTTTTGAGGCATGAGGATAGTGATATTAGAGTCATGCTAGTGGAGTAATTATGAAATTGAGAAATATTTGTGTTAAGGTTGGTGATTCCCGTAGCATGCACGTATGGTGAACCGTTGTGTGACTAAGTTAAAGCATGATGTATTTGTAGAGTGTCAACCTTTGTGTGGAGGTCGGGGGCGCGCGATGGTTAACTCCTACCAACCCCCCGCCCCCTAGGGGCATGCGTTGATTGCTTTGTTTTGATGACTCGTAGAATTTTGCAATAAGTATATGAGTTCTTATGGCTAATGTTGAGTCCATGGATTATACGCACTCTCACCCTTCCACCATTGCTAGCCTCTCTTGTATCGCACAACTTTCGCCGGTGCCATAAACCCACTATATATCCTTCCTCAAAACAGCCACCATATTCTTCCTCAAAACAGCCACCATACCTACCTATCATGGCATTTCCATAGCCATTCCGAGATATATTGCCATGCAACTTTCCACCGTTCCGTTTATATGACACGCATCATATTGTCATATTGCCATGCATGATCATGTAGTTGACATTGTATTTGTGGCAAGGCCACCATGCATAATTTTTATACATGTCACTCTTGTTTCATTGCACATACCGGTACACCGCCGGAGGCATTCATATAGAGTCATACTTTGTTGTTGTAGTATCGAGTTGTAATATTGTGTTGTAATGAAAGTGTGATGATCATCATTTTTAGAGCATTGTCCCATGGGAGGAAAGGCTGAATCTATAAAGCCCCTCCGCAAAAAAAAAGGAAAAAAAAGAAAGGCCAAAGAAAAAAAAAAGAAAGGCCCAAAAAAATAAGAAAAAAAAGAAAAAAAAAAGAAAAAGAAAAAAGGGACAATTGCTACTATGTTTTTCCACACTTGTGCTTCAAAGTAGCACCATGTTCTTCATTGTAGAGAGTCTCATGCTTAGTCACTTTCATATACTAGTGGGAATTTTCGTTATAGAACTTGGCTTGTATATTCCAACGATGGGCTTCCTCAAATGCCCTAGGTCTTCGTGAGCAAGCAAGTTGGATGCACACCCACTAGTTTCTTTTGTTGAGCTTTCATTCATATTTAGCTCTAGTGCATCCGTTGCATGGCAATCCCTACTCACTCACATTGATATCTATTGATGGGCACCTCCATAGCCCGTTGATATGCCTAGTCGATGTGAGACTATCTCCCTCTTTTTGTCTTCTCCACAACCACCTCTATTCCACCCATAGTGCTATATCCATGGCTCACGCTCATGTATTGCGTGAAAGTTGAAAGGTTTAAAAAGATAGAGCATGAAAACAAATGCTTGGCTGAAATTGGGGTTGTGCATGATATGAATATTTTGTGTGATAGCAAGGGAGCATAGCCAACACTATATGATTTTGTAGGGATAACTTTCTTTAGGCATAGTATTTTGAGAAGACGTGATTGCTTTGTTAGTATTGCTTGAAGTATTGTTATTTCTTATGTCAATATAGACTTTTATCTTGAATCTTTCAGATCTGAACATTCATGCCACAATTAAGAGAATTACATTGAAAAACTATATTGGTTAGCATTCCACATAAAAAATTATTTCTTTATCATTTACCTACTCGAGGACGAGCAGGAATTAAGCTTGGGATGCTTGTTACGTCTCCAACGTATCTATAATTTTTTATTGTTCCATGCTATTATTTATGAAGTCTTGGATGTTTAATGGGCTTTATCATTCACTTTTATATCATTTTTGGGACTAACCTACTAACCCAATGGCCCAGTCCAGATTGCTGTTTTTTTGCCCATTTCAGGGTTTTGCAGAAAAGGAATATCAAACGGAGTCCAAACGGAATGAAACCTTCGTGAGAGATATTTTTGGATGAAATCACGCATGATAGACTTCGGGGCCAAGCCAGGAGACAGAAGGTCCACCCTCGAGGGTGGGGGCGCGCTCCCCTTCCCCGTGCGGGCCCCCCTACCTCATGGGCAGCCCCTATGGCCCCTGGTGCCCCTCTTCTTCCTATATATACCTACGTACCCCAGAAACTCCAAAAACAGAGAGAAAACCCTAATTCCACCGCCGTAGCTGCTGTTCCCGTGGAGATCCCATCTTGGAGCCTGTTCCGGGAGGGGGATCCATCACGGAGGCCTTCTTCATCATAATCATCACCCTCACCATGAGTTGTGAGTAGTTTAGCATAGACCTTCGGGTCCATAGCTAGTATCTAGATGGCTTGTTCTTTTTCTCTGGATCTCAATACAAAGTTCTCCTCGGTCTTCGAGGAGATCTATTCGATGTAATCTCTTTTTGCGGTGTGTTTGTCGAGATCCGATGAACTGTGAGTTTATGATCAAGGTTATCTATGAAAGACATTTGGTTCTTCTCTGAACTTTTTATGTGTGCTCATAATATCCTTGCAAGTCTCTTCGAATTATTGGTTTGGTTTGGCCTACTAGATCTACAGTTCTTGCAATGGGAGAAGTGCTTGGCTTTGGGTTCAATCTTGCGGTGTCCTTTCCCAGTGACAGTAGGGGCAGCAAGGCACGTATTGTATTGTTGCCATCGAGGATAAAATGATGGGGTTTTCATCATATTGCTTGAGTTTATCCCTCTACATCATGTCATCTTTCTTAAGGCGTTACTCTATATGTATGAACTCAATACACTAGATGCATGCTGGATAGCGGTCGATGTGTGGAGTAATAGTAGTAGATGCAGGCAGGAGTCGGTCTACTTGTCTCGGACGTGATGCCTATATACAATGATCATGCCTAGATAGTCTCATAATTATTCGCTTTTCTATCAATTGCTCGACAGTAATTTGTTTACCCGCCGTAGAATACCTCTATCATGAGAGAAGCCACTAGAGAAAACTATGGCCCCCGGGTCTATCTTTATCATATTACTTTCCCGTCAATTAGCCAATTTCTGCCGCCGTTGTTTATTTGCTTTCTTTACTTTCTGTTTCTATATCAAAAATACCAAAAATATTATCTTATCATCTCTATCAGATCTCACTATCGTAAGTGACCGCAAAGGGATTGACAACCCCTTATCGCGTTGGCTGTGAAGTTCTTATTTGTTTGTGCAGGTGCGAGGGACTGGCGCGTGGTCTCCTACTGGATTGATACCTTGGTTCTCAAAAACTGAGGAACATACTTACGCTACTGTGCTGCATCTCCCTTTCCTCTTCGAGGGAATACAACGCATGCTCAAGAGGTAGCATTGAGTCAAGGGCTTGATTTCCTCACTTGGATCATGACAAAAAGAAAGAAAACATAAAGAGTATCAAAGAGATCATATTGATCTTATGTGAAGTAATGACTTCACATATAAGAGTATGACAAATAAAAATTGTTGGGAATTGACAAACATAGTTTTGGTCATCGTTGCAATTAATATGAAGTAATAAAAGGAGAGAGGCTTCACATACAAATACACTATCTTGGACAACTTTTATGATTGTGAGCACTCATTAAACTATGACATGCTAAAGAGTTGATGTTGGACAAGGAAGACAGCATAATGGGTTATGTCTTCTTATATCTGAAATAAAGTACATTGTCATGGATCATCCAACATGTTGAGCTTGCCTTTCCCCCTCATGCTAGCCAAAAACTCCTCGCACTAAGTAGAGATACTACTTGTGCTTCCATATATCCTTAAACCCATTTTTGCCATGAGAGTCCACCATACCTACCTATGGATTGAGAAAGATCCGTCCAAGTAAGTTTTGTCATGTTGCAAATTCGCTAAAATATGTATGATTTATTAGTGTGGGAGAAATTAGCTTTATACGATCTTGTGATATGGAAGTAATAAAAGCGACGGACTGCATAATAAAGGTCCTTATCACAAGTGGCAATATAAAGCGAAGTTCTTCTATGCTAAGACTTTGTGCATCCAACCATAAAAACACATGACAACCTCTGCTTCCCTCTGCGAAGGGCCTATCTATTATTCCTGTCTTATAAGTGTCAAGGTGAAATCCACCTTTCCTTTTTACATTTTATCCTTTGGCAAGCACATTGTGTTGGAAAGATCCTGACATATATACCCACTTGGATGTAAGTTTTCATGATCTATTACTGTTGACATTACCCTTGAGGTAAAAGGTTGAGAGGCAACACCATAAGCCCCTATCTTTCTCTGTGTCCGATTAAAACTCCATAAACATAAATATTGCGTGAGTGTGAGCAATTGTGAAATACTATATGATAGTTGAGTATGTAGGTTTGCTGAAAAGCTCTTATATTGACTCTTTCCGATATTACGATAAATTGCAATTGCTTCAATGACCGAGATCAAAGTTTGTTAGTTTCCAATGAAGTTTATGATTCATACTTGATATTGTTGATGTATTGTTACTTTGGCATAAGAATCATATGAAATTATTTATATAAGTTGCTGTTATGAAAATGATCATGATGCCCTCATGTCCGTATTTTGTTTTTATCGACACCTCTATCTCTAAACATGTGGACATATTTTTCGATATCGACTTTCGCTTGAGGACAAGCGAGGTCTAAGCTTGGGGGAGTTGATACGTCCATTTTGCATCATGCTTATATGTTGATATTTATTGCATTATGGGTTGTTATTATATGTTTAGTCACAATACTTATGCCTTTTATTTACAAGGTTTACATGAAGAGGGAGAATGCCGGCAGCTAGAATTCTGGGCTGGAAAAGGAGCAAACTTTGGAAACCTATTCTGCACAACTCCAAAAGCCCCGAAACTCAATAGAACGTCGTTTCAGAAAATATAAAAACTATCTGGCGAAATAAATCCACGAGGGGGGCCACCGGCTGTCCACGAGGGTGGGGGGCGCGCCCCCATTCCCAGGGCGCGCCCCCTGCCTCGTGGGCCAGCCGGAAGGCCCCCAATGCCCATCTTCTCCTATATGAGGTGTTTTGACCTGGAAAAAATCTGAAGGAGGCTTTCGGGACCAGACGTCGCCGTCTCGAGGCAGAACCGAGGCGGAAACCAATCTAGGGCTCCGGCAGAGCTGTTCTATCGGGGATACTTCCATCCGGGAGGGGGAAATCGTCACCGCCGTCATCACCAACAACTCTCCCATCTTGGGGATGGCTATCTTCATCAACATCTTCACCAGCACCATCTCCTCTCAAACCCTAGTTCATCTCTTGTATCCAATCTTTGTACCCAAACCTCAGATTGGTACCTGTGGGTCGCTAGTAGTGTTGATTACTCCTTGTAGTTGATCCTAGTTGGTTTATTTGGTGGAAGATCATATGTTCAGATCTATTATGCATATTAATACCCCTCTGATCATGAACAATATTATGTCTTATGAGTAGTTACTTTTGTTCCTGAGGACATGGGAGAAGTCTTGCTATTAGTAGTCATGTGAGTTTGGTCTTCGTTCAATATTTTGATGATATGTATGTTGTCTTTTCCTCTAGTGGTGTCATGTGAACGTCGACTACATGACACTTCACCATTATTTGGGCCTAGAGGAAGGCATTGGGAAGTAATAAGTAGATGATGGGTTGCTAGAGTGACATAAGCTTAAACCCTAGTTTATGCGTTGCTTCGTAAGGGGTTGATTTGGATCCATATGTTTCAGGCTATGGTTAGGTTTACCTTAATACTTCTTTTGTAGTTGCGGATGCTTGCATTAGAGGTTAATCATAAGTGGGAGGCTTGTCCAAGTAAGGGCAGCACCCAAGCACCGGTTCACCCACATACCAAATTATCAAAGTACCGAACGCGAATCAGATGATCGTGATGAAAACTAGCTTGACGATAATTCCCATGTGTCCTCGGGAGCGCTTTCCTTTATATAAGAGTTTGTCTAGGCTTGTACTTTGCTACAAAAAGGATTGGGCCACCTTGCTGCACCTTATTTACTTTTACCGTTTGTCACTTGCTACCAATTACCTTATCACAAAACTATCTGTTACTTATAATTTCAGTGTTTGCAAAAAATACCTTACTGAAAACTGCCTATCATTTCCTTCTGCTCCTCGTTGGGTTCGACACTCTTACTTATCGAAAGGACTACGATAGATCCCCTACACTTGTGGGTCATCAGCAAGCTACAAGGACTTAAAGGAACAACACGTGACATTTCCCCAAAGGGACAGACACAGGAACGAAGAAGGACACATGCCGGCCAGCCTAAGTGTTCCGGAGCAGTAGCAAGCTACCATGGCTCAGTGGAAGCACTAGGAGACATTTCCCCATAAGAGAGGCTACCAAGAGGAAGCAACTAGGTTGTCGGATCCCACACATACCAAGCATTTCAACAACATACACACAATATGCTCAATATGTGTAAATACAACATGGCATCACAACAAGACTCTATGAAACAAAGTATTTATTCATTAGGCTCCGAGGAGCCAGATATTACAAACATGGGTCTCATGACCCAACATTCAGAGCATACAAGCAACACACAGAAGCATAACATGTCTGAGTACAGATAACTACAATTGAAAAAGGCTGAAGAGCCTGACTATCTACAACACTCGTACAAGATCGTAGCTGAGGTAACAAGCTACTTGTCAAAGTCCAAGCGGAACTACTAGTGAGACAGAAATCTCATCTGCAAAACATGAATTAAGCAAACGTGAGTACAAAGGTACTCAGCAAGACTTACATCAGATCATATCATACATGCATTTGTATCAAGAAGACAAAGTGGGGTTTAGTTGCAGCAAGCCAGCTTTGACTCAGTGGCTAACCTGTACTACGACTGCTGGTAACTCTTTTGAGGTGGCGCACACGAGTCCACTAATCACCACTCAATACACCACTATGGATTCATCCCCGTCTCCCTACGAGAAGGCCATCCATAGCACTCACACTTGTCTTGAGTATTTTAGAGTATCCACTTCAAATTGTCTACGTACCACGTAAACATCCAAGAAGTCCATAACCGTGGACCCGGCTATTTGAATAGATCATATTAACCCTGTAGGGGTGTACTTCTTCACACACGCTCTCGCCACTTACCGCCATGTAAACGTCGTGTATCTCGGCAACCTTCAAGTGGAAGCCTGGCGAGGGTGTCGGCCACGACCTGACTAACCACACAAGACTCTAGTCCAGGTTTATCGCCTATTCGAGTTCTATCCGCAAGGGAGTCCGGCCGAGGTTTCCATCACGGCCCCAAACGATGTGTATAGGGTTCCCGAGCTTACCATCCGGGTGCCACTCGGTACACCAGGCCATGTGTGCCTAGTCTGTCCCAAGCCCACCCTGTTGGGTGCCACTTGGTAGAAAATTAACACTACCTACAAACACCAGAAACTAGTTGCGACTCCTAGACAGAGACCAAGTTGGTTAATAGGTCGAGAGGGGCACTTAAGCATTCCAATGCATGGTAGTAGCTAGTCATTGGACAACATACACAGAACTCAGTTCTTAAGGACGGTTCCAGTGAGACATGCCACCATGTACTCCTACATGGCCTCTCACCGCTACCTTTACCAAATCATGTTCACACACTTAACTCTTAGCATCAGAACATAGCACTGCACTCCAATTCATTCCCAATGAATCATACCTGACACACTCTTAGCAATAGCAGGCACGGCATGGTAAGAACACAAGATGGCTTCAATCAACTCCTACACATGCTAGTGGGTTTCAACTATTTACTGTGGCAATGACAGGTCATGCAGAGGAATGGGTTCAACTACCGCAACATAAAGTAGCAGTTGGATCATTGTTATCCTAATGCAATAATAGAGAGCAGGAGCGAGAGAGTGGGGTTGTATCGGAATGAACAAGGGGGTTTGCTTGCCTAGTAGATCAACAGTAGAGCACTGCTCCTCTGACAGGTACTCTCGAACGGTCTCTGGAGCAGGACCTATCAAGAAGGACGGTGCCGACAATCAAAACACAAGCATATGCAACAATATGAGGCATGAGCATGGTATGAATATGTGATGTTGTTTGGGCTAATGCAACTAGCATTCATTTGGGTGTAGTCCATTTGAACCAAGGGTTCAAATGCAACTCCAAAATAAACATTTATAAATGCCCTTTATGTGTTTTCATGTATTCAGTAGGTATAACTTCATTTGTCATGCATGAAAATGGTACAGATGGATAGATTGAATTTTTTAGATAATTTTTCATATATAAATTATTTCAATCTGAGCTACGGTTGAATTTCTGTGAGTTTTTTGAAGTTTAAACAATTTTATGGAATTTCCTGAGTTAAATAATTCCATAAAATCATTTATTGCGTCAGCACGGCGTCATGCCTGCGTCAGCAAGTCAGGAGCGCTGACTGAAGTCAAACCTGACGTGTGGGGTCCACACGTCAGTGACACAGGCTAACAGAGGTTTAAATCTAAACTAAAAGATTAGGGGCGCTGGGGCCCACTGTCAGTGACTAAATTGAACTAAGTAGGTTTAGTTAGTAGGGCAGCCCCACTTGTCATTGACCCACAGGGGTCAAAACAGGTCAGCGGGGTCAAACCCGCCGGCGAGGTCAGCGGCTACCAGGGGCTTCGGAAAACCGCTTCGGTGCACCGTTCGGCGCGCGGTTGGGTTCTCCGGGACACTGGCGAAGTGGCGCATCCAACGGTGATGGTCTTCGGGCCTGGGGTGGCCGGAAACGCTGACGACGAGCACCGCAGCGGCTACCGGAGCTCGGGCAACGACGGGTTCGGCGTTGCGGTGCACTAGGGAACGCGCTGGTTGTCGGTGTACAAAAAGAGGGGTACACTTTTTGTACCCCTATGACTGTGCACGGGCAGTCTGAGCCACGGGCACCGCCACACCAAGCAAGGCAAGGGAGGTGAGACAGGGTAAGACCGAAGCTCGATGGAACTGGAGCGACACCAAGAACAAGACCACAAAGAGCAAAGGGACGAAGCGGGTTCCCCCGGCAAGATCCTTGCCGGGAGCCAGTTTTAGCAGCCCCGGCAAGATCCTTGCCGGGGCCGGCTTTAGCAGCCCCGACAAGACCCTTCCCGCGACAACTCGCCCCACGCCCACGGAGCGAATCACCCTTGAGTCCGCTGCCCCCATGGGGCAAGGATTCGGGAGACATCCCCATAGTGGCATGCAGATCTTTGTGAAGACATTCAAGATCAGACACGCACTAAGAAGACGACGACCCTTGGCGGGATCCCAGCCAAGGAAGACCACAAGACCTCTGGCAAGCACCTTGCCGGGAATGGCAGCAGGCACCGCGGCAAGACCCTTGCCGGGGCCCCGGCAAGGCCCTTGCCGAGGACATCCGCAGGGCCACCATCAGGCCCACGCCGACTAAACCCCCACCGCCTTATGCAGCTACTGACCCAACCAGTTGGGCAGGCACCTATGTGGCGGCATGCAGATCTTCGTGAAGACCCACCATTGCGCCACCTCAGCTGCCTGCCTACCTACATGGCATCTCAGGCATCGCTGGCCAGGGCGCGTGTCGACACAAGAAGGAGTGGCGACGGACCAGACGGATATCTCCCCCGTCCCCGATAAAGCAAGGACACCTAAGCGAGACACATTACATGCGCCTTGTCATGTAATGCGAGGGATACCCTCGCATCACTGTATCCTTTCCACCTCCTGTGTGCCACTTTGGCAACCCCTTTTCCCTATAAAAGGAGGACCGAGGCGACCAGGAGGAGGATTCGGCTTTTTGGAGCTCCTCACGCCCCATAGCAAGCTGAAGAACACAAACATACAATCCACCAAAGCAGGAGTAGGGTTTTACGCATCCTCGCGGCCCGAACCTAGGTAAACGAACCGTGTGCTATCTGTTTGATCCGCTCTTCTCTCAACCCCGCGCCCCGCAACCGTAGTAGGGATTCTTGTGATCCCATAGCTGTCGTTCCCAATACACCGACATCTTTGGCGCGCCAGGTAGGGGGTGCAGTTGTGAGAATCGGCTCTAGCAGTTAGCCCAGCACTCCTTCGTCTTCATGGCTCTTTGAGAAGGAAGGAGGCCGGAAGATCAGCGCTCAGGCGGCTACAAATAGGAGCTAAGTTACATTGAACCCCGGATATTTCCATTCTATTATATAAAGTTATTATCCTCGAAGCTGTCGTTCTTTGTACAAAAAGAAACCTATACGCAAATGGGGCCCTTCTCGATCGGTAATGCCTTTGTTCTGTTTCGAGTCCGCTCAACGGTTCAAACGGCTGCATTGGAAACGGTAGGGTAGCCTTCCGCAATTGGCAAGGCTCTCGACTCTGACTCGAGTCAAACTCGACAGTTCGAGCGGCTGCGTTAAGGGTGGTAAGGTGGCTCACCCAGCAGCACGCTCACCCGGCAGGCCAATGGGGACTCGTCCCCACAACGCCGCCCTGGGTTTCCGCGCTGGCAAGCCTACCCAGCTAGCGTAGGGTGGACGTACAAAGAGGCAACAAACAGGGAAATAACATGCATAATTCCAAAAGTACTTCAAAGTTATGTTACATCACATCATTGCTACGGTTCTAACTAAAGATAAAACTTGTCTTGGTCATGAACCCGCAGCGGCAAAGAAGAACGGGATGCCTAATCCCGGCGCTGGCCTTCCACCCTCTTGATTTCATCGATGCAGCTGATGACGGGCTTGATGCGCTCCTTGAGCACCGTGAGGTCAGTACCCTCCCGAAAGCTATCCATCGCGGCTTCGAAGTCAAGGGCAGGATTCCAGTACGCCATCTTGGTGAGGGCCTTTGTCATGACCCCCCGGCAAAGTCGTCGGGCCTCCCCGGCCAGCGTGGCCATTCTGTTGGAGTGAAGATCAGCCAAGGCGCCAAGGACGCCCTCGAAGAACTGGGTCAGCTTGGCGTTGACGGTCCCGCTCCACTCAGGGGCATACCTCATGTTTGGCATCCCCATGATGGCCAACTGCGAGGTGACCCTGCCGGCGACATCGTCCAACCGGCTGATCCATCTGTTCTCGCCCGCCACATATTCCTGGTGGGAGGCGGCCTCATTCGCCCGCAGCTGCTTCTCCTCCTCCAAGCTCCTGGTCAAGGTCTCCTCCCGAGCCGAGCTCTCTGACAACATCTTCTCGAGATTCTCCAGCTTCAGCTTGAGATCTATGATGGAGTTTTGCGCCTCGGAGAGCTCCCCAGCCCTGCTGATGACCGCTCCTTGCGCCTCTACCAAGGCGCATTTGAGTGTGTTCTTCTCGTCGGACAGCTTGAGGGCCTGTTCCTTCAGCTCGTCCTGCTCTACCTCCAGCTCCTTCACCTTGCCGGCGTGGGCCAGAGCTTGGGCATCGAGTGCCTCTTTGTGTCTCTGCTCCTGCTCGCGAGTCTGCCGCTCGACGAGGACCTCGAGCTCCTCATCCTTGCCGCGGAGCGTTGCGGCAAGCTTCGCCTCACGCGCGGAGAGGTCCTCTTCCTGGGAATCCAAGGCGGCTTGATGCTGGTTCCTGGCGGCCTCGGCCGCGGCAGCCAAGTTTGCTGCCTCTTCCTGGGCCTTCTCGACGTCAGCCATCTTCATGGCGAGCTCTACATCGCGCTTGGCCAATTCCCCCTGGAAGGCCCTCTGCTCCTCGCGAGTCTGGTGAAACCAGGTCTGCGCCTCAGCAATGCGTGCCTTGAAGTTCACCTCCGCCTTGTCCACCATTGCCATCCTGGATTTAACCTTGTCCAGACGGGCACGGTAGAGCACTTGGAGCTTTCGGAAATTGGCCCCCATAGCACGAAAAAGCTGCTCTTCTGGGGGACCATTGCCGCCGATGCCCGGTTCATCGACCACCTCAAGCCCGGTGGCGGCGAGCACCTCGCCATCGAAGACTTCCCCTCCGGCGGGCGCTCGGGAACTTGACGCCCCTGGAAGATGGACGAAAAGATCGTCGCCCACCTTCAGATATCTACCGGGGCCCGAGGTTGTGGAGGAAGGAGGCTGATCATCAACCACCTCTTCCTCGGCTGTGGCCTTGCCGGCCTCCCCGGCAGGCCCACCGCTGGCGCCCTCGGTAGAAGCCTCGCCGGTCGCCTTGGCGGCCCCCGAAGCGGTGGCCTCGTCATCATCCTTAGCGGCCTCGGCGGCAATCCTGTCGGCCTCCGCCGCGGCCTCCTCAGCAATATTCCCAACAACAGTGTCCACGTCCTCCATATCTGTTGAAGGAGGGCATGTGCAGTAATGGGAACAATGAAGCCAAGAAAAAGAATAAGGGAAAACAGAGATGAAGGACAGGCGACTCACCAGTGCCAGGCTGTGAAGCAGAAGCCCCCTCCCCGCCAGTATTCGGTGCCATAGCTGAGCCACCAGTGCCCAAGTTCCCCTCTTCCTCCATGAGTGTGGGCTCCATGCTTGGTGCTCTTGCCGGGGACGCCCCTCGCGGCGGCGTAGTCGATGGGGGTGGTGTGTTGGGGGTAGCCCCCTGCGGCTCCTCCTGCTGCCGATCCCTTCCTACAAACCCGGCGAGGTCAGCACCATAGCATCGAACACCTGCCACATGTCGAGTAAGAGGAGGGTGACGAACTTACGCTGGGGGTTGTGCCAGGGGCTGCTGTCCGGGCTGCTCAACACCACCAGTGGCGTCTCTGAAGCCCCAGCCGACGGCTGACCGCTCGCCGAGGCCCTCGCCCTCTTCACCCGCTGGGCCAACATCTCTGCATCCCTGCAAAAGCAAAAACAGATCAAGATGAGTGGCTTAATTCAGGGGAGTGGAAATGGTAGTAAGGAACGGAGTACTTACTCGTCGTCCATCTCCTCCTCTTCCACCACTTTCCTTTTCCTCTTCGGGCTGAGAGGCCCGAGATCAAAAGGGAGCTCCGCGTCAACATCTGAGTCGATGTCTGCCGGAGGAGGTGAAGAAGGCGGAGTTTGTGCGCGCCCAGATGGAGAAGGGGCTGTTGCCTTCTTCTTCTCAGTGGCCTTCATCGGCCTCTTCACTGCCGTGGCCCTCATGTGACGCCCGGACCCCTCCAGGGTCAATTGAGGCTGCGTAGCCCTGCAGGGCCGGACCGGCTCGCCGGAACTAGCCCGCCGCGAGACTCGCCCTCTTCCCCTGGCTGGCGTCGAGCCCGCCGCCACGTCCTCCACCTCCTACGACTCGTCGGCCGCATCTTCGACAAGCGGAGCTCCGGTGCCGGCGCTGCTAGCCTCCCCGGCGGCCGCCACCCACCGGGCGAGCTCCTCCTCCTCCGCAGCCGTTGCGGCCCTGTCCTCCACACCCCCGGCACTGCCGGCCTCCATGGCAAGCTGCGCCTCCCTCGCCCTAGTGGCGATGTAGTCCAGCTCTACCTGGGTGGTGTCCATGAAAAGCCACCGCTCGGCGTCAGCATTGACATACACCTCTACCAGAGAGTCGAAGAATTGCTGCACATCCGCGTCCGCCGGCTCCTTCCAGCTCAGGACAGGGCCGTGCGCGTTGCAGTCCGGCATCATAGCGATGATCTTGGACCGGCGCGAATTGTTGCACAACGGGACCACCCCCGCTGGCAACTTGAAAAACAGCCCCTTGATGGCCTTGCCGACCTTCACGGCAGCCCTCGCGGCCTTGCCGGTCCGTTCGACCTCGCCATCGCGACCCACATCAAGCTGGAAAAGCCGCTGGCAGAAATGGGCATGTGCCATCACCGTGAAATTTTGGTCGAGGCCAGGGCGGAGTCGCATAACGTTAGACGGATTCTTAAAGAGCCAGGCTGGGTTTCCCTTGTTGTGCAACGGGGCGATCCGATGGTGAATGAAGTCCGCCCCGATCATCTCAAGGGTGAGTCCGGCCTGGGTGAGCCGGAGAATCCTGGTGGTGGCGACAGTGAGCCTCCCGTCGGCGACGTCGTCATCGCTCCAATCACTGCCACGAACCGGCGGCACTCGGCGGACCTTGCAGAATCTTGGCGGGTCTTCGTCTTTAATCCAGCACCACCGGCCACGCCATTCATCCCACCTCTCCTTCACGGCACCGTCCGGGTACACCCCCTTGGATCTTGGGATCCAGGTGATGCATCGAGAGACGGCACCTCCTGGCTGGATCCGAGGGGAGAAATAATGGAGGAAGAGCGCCGTGTTGGGCTGCACCCCGACGAAGCCTTCGCAAAGGTGCGCAAAGAAAGACATGCACGCCACCGCATTCAGAGTAAAATCCAAGAGGCGGATGCCGAAGGTGTGCATGATATCGCAGAAGAAATCGGAGAAAGGGGGACATAACCCGCAAGAAAAATAGTCGACGAATAAGGGATACCGATTTGGGCCAGGTTCGGCGCAAGTGGCAGGAATGACGCGCGTCGCCGGATGTCCCAAATTCTCTCCCCCCATCTTCACCCCCAAAGAGGCTTGAAGGAGGCCCGGAGCTCGTGGACGTCGACCGTCGAGGGGAAGAAGAAGGCGGACTTCGTCTGGTCCCCCAATAGCGCGCTCTCCGGCGGCTCCACAGACCCGTCACCCTTGGCCACCCCCTTGCCCTTGGCGGATTTGGACGCCATGGCGGCTAAGAAACTTGGAGGACAGAGGGAGGGGGATGGCGAAGCAACAACGGCAGGCGGCGGTGGAAGCTTAGGAAGGAAGGAAGAAAGGAAACAGCGGCTCCGAGATTGGAAGAGGTGCGAGGAAAGCGGAGGAAGTGAGCAGCGCGCCCGCGGTTATTCCTTCTTATGGGGGGGGGGGAACGCGGGCCGCCTCCTTTCACATTAACTGCGATGTGACGCATGCCTGCGGGAACCGCCCCGCGCATGACGCCCATGTCACGCGCACCCCTCCACACCGCGCCATGCGCGCAGATCGTGGGAGGTGCAGCTTGCGAAAAATCTTACCACGGTAAAAACCGTCCCGCCTGCCCGCGCACCGTTCTGGGCCTAGCCCAACAACGTGTCGCGCTTATGTGTGGCCCAGGCCCGGGGGCTCCTGTCAGTGTACAAAAAGAGGGGTACACTTTTTGTACCCCTATGACTGTGCACGGGCAGTCTGAGCCACGGGCACCGCCACACCAAGCAAGGCAAGGGAGGTGAGCCAGGGTAAGACCGAAGCTCGATGGAACTGGAGCGACACCAAGAACAAGACCACAAAGAGCAAAGGGACAAAGCAGGTACCCTCGGCAAGATCCTTGCCGGGAGCCAGTTTTAGCAGCCCCGGCAAGATCCTTGCCGGGGCCGGCTTTAGCAGCCCCGGCAAGACCCTTGCCGCGGCAACTCGCCCCACGCCCACGGAGCGAATCACCCTTGAGTCCGCTGCCCCCATGGGGCAAGGATTCGGGAGACATCCCCGTAGTGGCATGCAGATCTTTGTGAAGACATTCAAGATCAGACATGCACTAAGAAGACGACGACCCTTGGCGGGATCCCAGCCAAGGAAGACCACAAGACCTCCGGCAAGCACCTTGCCGGGGATGGCAGCAGGCGCCGCGGCAAGACCCTTGCCGGGGCCCCGGCAAGGCCCTTGCCGAGGACATCCGCAGGGCCACCATCAGGCCCACGCCGACTGAACTCCCACCGGCTTATGCAGCTACCGACCCAACCAGCTGGGCAGGCACCTGCGTGGCGGCATGCAGATCTTCGTGAAGACCCACCATTGCGCCACCTCAGCTGCCTACCTACCTACATGGCATCTCAGGCATCGCTGGCCAGGGCGCGTGTTGACACAAGAAGGAGCGGCGACAGGCAAGACAGATATCTCCCCCGTCCCCGATAAAGCAAGGACACCTAAGCAAGACGCATTAAATGCGCCTTGTCATGTAATGCGAGGGATAACCTCGCAACACTGTATCCTTTCCACCTCCTGTGTGCCACTGTGGCAACCCCTTTTCCCTATAAAAGGAGGCCCGAGGCGACCAGGAGGAGGATTCGGCTTTTTGGACCTCCTCATGCCCCATAGCTAGCTGAAGAGCACAAACATACAATGCACCAAAGCAGGAGTAGGGTTTTACGCATCCTCGTGGCCCGAACCTGGGTAAACAAACCATGTGCTATCTGTTTGATCCGCTCTTCTCTCAACCCCGCGCCCCGCAACCGTAGTAGGAATTCTTGTGATCCCATAGGTGTCGTTCCCAATACACCGACACTGGTGTGTGCAACGTGCTCCTGGTGAGGTACGGAGCACGGTTCTGTGCTCGGAAGTGAGTTGCGGTAGCTCTGGTTGCAGCGACGACACAGCACGGTGGCGAGGAGTTACAGCCATGGCAAAAGCAGAGATGGAGCGTGCAAGAATGAGGGGGACAAGAGGGGTTCAATAGAGGAGCTCACGGTGATTGCAGCGGTGCAGACGGCGAGCTCGGAGGAGGGCCGGAGCGAGTAGGGTGGCGGAGGGGATCTCCGGCGACCGATGATGAAGACGATGGCGGTGATGGCTCTACGGGGCGTCCGGCGACTGGTGGCTCGACGGAGAGGTAGAGGACGACGTGGCGGAGCTCTCGGGCACGTCGGCTAGGCGTGGGGTGGCCGGTGGCCACGGCAATGACGAGCAGCGGCGACAATGGCTTCGGCGACGCGCGCGAGAGAGAGAGAGAGAGCGACAGAGGAGGGGAAAGGATGCGGGAGAGAGCGAGAGAGGTCTGGGAGGCACGTGGCATCGTCCAAGACCGTCCAGGCGACGAGGGGGAGGGCAGGTAGGCAGGGAGGAGGCGTGGCGTCCATGCGTGCGGCGGCGGGCACGTGCCCTGTCCTTCTGTCGTCGCCAGGAGGACGACGACGCTGGTGGGCTGGGCCAGCCCAGCTGGGCCGCACGGTCTTGGGCCGCCAGGTAAGTCCTTTTTTTCTTTTTCTTTTCTGTTCTCTTTTCTGGCATTTGTTTTGATTTTAAAACTAAATTATTTTATTTCTTTTGACAATTTTGGAGGGACCTAAGGAATTATTACAAGCCCCTCACAAAATTAAGAATTATTGGACATATATTAAATATATAATAAATATATATCCAATGCAAATAATTATTGCATTAATTCCAAATGCCCAAAATAAATATTTATGAGCTCCTAAAAATATTGGTTTAAATTTTACCTCTGACCAATATTTTCAGAGAGAAACATGAACATTTTCTTGGATCTTTTTGGAGCAATTTTTATCTAGGTCATTTCCAGAAATTATTTCTGAGGGTTTCACATGTCCCCAATTCAAATTCATTTGAAATTTAAACATGATGCAAACACCAAAGCTAGCTTAGTGCATACCAGAACTAGGGATGTGACAGAAGGGCTAGATCTAGGGTTCACGAAACAGAAGAGGACAGAGAGACAGATCCAATCTCGGAGGGGCTCTCGCCCCTCCATAGCCATGGAGGTCATAGACCAGAGCGGGAGCCCTCCTCCCATCTAGGGGGAGGCCAAGGAAGAAGAAGAAGGAGGGGGCTCTCTCCCCCTCTCGGTGGTGCAGGAACGCCGCCCGGGAAATATCGTGTGACGGTGATCTACTCCAACAACTCCATCATCTTCACCAACAACTCCATCACCTTCCCCCATCTATATTCAGCGGTCCACTCTCCCGCAACCCACTGTACCCTCTACTTGAACATGGTGCTTCATGCTTCATTATTATTATCCAATACTATGTTGTCATCCTATGATGCTTGAGTAGATTTTGTTGTTCTATCGATGATTGGTGAAATTGCTATGATTGATTTAAATTGCTTGCGGTTGTGTTGTCGTCCTTTGGTGCCCATCATATGATTGCGCATGTGGATCACACCGTACGGTCATTTGTATGTTGATAAGACTATGTATTTGAGGGCAAGGGTGATATCACCTTTCATACTGGCATATAAATTGATGCATACGAGATTGAAGGGGGCCCAATATATCTTAACGCTAAGGTTGAGTTTTACCTTAATGAACGATATTAGTTGTGGATGCTTGCTAGAGTTCCAATCATAAGTGCATAGAATTCCAAGTAAGGGACGACGGGCTAGCAGTGGCATGTCCCACAAAAAAACTTACTATCAGTCTAGTAACGCAGTCATTTGCTTAGGGACAACTCCGCAAATCCTATCACCACTTTTCCACACTCGCTTTATTTAATTGTAATTTTATCTAAACAGCCCCTAGATTTTATTTACGTGCTCTTTATTTTCTTGCAAACTATCCCGTTGCCAACAAAGCACTTCTAGTTTCATACTTATTCTAGGTAAAGCAAACGTCAAGTTTGCATAGAGTTGTATCGGTGGTTGATAGGACTTGAGGAAATATTTGTTCTACCTTTAGCTCCTCGTTGGGTTCGACACTCTTATTTATAGAAGAAGGCTACAAACGACCCCCTACACTTGTGGGTTATTGATACGTATCCAACGTATCTATAATTTTCGATTGTTCCATGCTGTTATATTATCATTCTTGGATGTTTCACAATCATTTTATAGTCATTTTATATCATTTTTTGGTACTAACCTATTGACATAGTGCCAAGTGCCAGTTGTTGTTTTCTGCATGTTTTTTACATCCCAGGAAATCAATATCAAACGGAGCCCAAACACCGCGAAACTTTTTGGAGAATTTGTATGGGCCAGAAGACACCTAATGGGCCAGAGCTACACCTGGGGGGCTGCCTCGAGGGGGGCACAACCCACCAGGGCGCGCCAGGCCCCCCTGGCGGGCCCATGTGGGTTGTGCCCACCTAGGTGGCCTCCCACACCGCCTTTTTTCTCTATAAATACCTCAATATTCCAGAAACCCTAGGGGTTCGACGAAATATTCATCTAGCCGCCGCAGAGTCCAAAACTACCAGATCCAATCTAGACACCATCTTGGATGGGGTTAACCATCTCCATTGGTGCCTTTTCGATAATGCATGAGTAGTTCTTTGTAGACCTACGGGTCCGTAGTTAGTAGCTAGATGGCTTCCTCTCTCTCTCTTGATTATCAATACAATGGTCTCTTGGAGATCCATATGATGTAACTCTTTTTGCGATGTGTTTGTTGGGATCCGATGAACTTTGAGTTTATGATCAGATCTATCTTTTTATATCCATGAAAGTATTTGAGTTTCTTTGATCTCTTATATGCATGATATCTTATAGCCTCGTATTTCTTCTCCGATATTTGGGTATTGTTTGGTCAACTTGATTTATTTATCTTGCAATGGGAAGAGGTGCCCGGTAGTGGGTTTGATCTTACGGTGCGTGATCCCAGTGAAAGAAAGGGAATGGACACGTATGTATCGTTGCTACTCAGGATAAAACGACGAGATCCATATCTAATGCCGTAGATAAACGGATCTTGTCTGCACCATGTCATCGTTCTTAATGCATTACTCCGTTTTTCCATGAACTTAATACACTACATGCATGCTGGATAGATGTCGATGTGTGGAGTAATAGTAGTAGATGCAGGCAGGAGTCGGTCTACTAATCTTGGATGTGATGCCTATGTATTGATCATTCCCTGGATATTGTCATAAATATTTGAGGTTCTATCAATTGCCCAACAGTAAAAAAAATTACCCACCGTTTGCTATCTTTCTCGAGAGAAGCCACTATTGAAACCTACGGCCCCCGGGTCTTCTTTCTCATATATTTGCTTGCGATCTACTCCCTCCGTTCCTAAATATAAGTATTTTTAGAGATTTCAAATGGACTACCATATACGGATGTATATAGACATATTTTAGAGTGTAGATTCACTCATTTTGGTCCGTATGTAGTCACTTGTTAAAATCACTAGAAAGACCTATATTTAGGAACGAAGGGAGTACTTTTCCTTTGCATTTTTATTCAGATCTATTAAACCAAAAATACAAATATACTTTGTTGCATTTTATTTTATTTATGATATATTATTCCAATCTATTACAAATTTCTGGCATCGTTACCCGAAAGTGATTGACAACCCCGTTAACATGTCGGGTCGCGAGGTGTTGTTATTTGTGTGCAGGTGTTGTTTACGTTGTGTTGCTTGGTTCTCCTACTGGTTCGATAACCTTGGTTTCATCACTGAGGGAAATACCTACCGTCAATGTGCTGCATCATCCCTTTCTCTTTGGGGAAATACCGACGTAGTCCTAGCAGACAGGAGCTTTTCTGGCGCTATAGTCACAGAGCAATCAATTATCAGTCTGCCAAGGGCGAGTCTCCCCGCCAAGGCGTCACCGCGCCACCGCCCCACCGCACCACGACGCAAGTCAGTTGTCAGTGCGATGTCGATCCCCCAAGTGACTAAGTGGCTTCCATCGAGCACGTGGCAACCATTTGGGAGACATATTACCTTCGTATGATACCCGTCCAGAGGCGTGTCATGCAGATAAGCAGGAGGTTATTAAGCGGCGCGACAGGCTTGCTGGGCTGCATCCGTATCATGTCACCTATCAGTGCATTTAATGCACTTTGTACTAACTGCCAGAGTTCAGTATTATAGCATTGTTAGCTATCTAATCATAAGATAAAGACTATTTTGCCACTGTGGTGACACATTTAAGATATAAAAGGAGGCCCGAGGCAACCAAGCAAAGGATTGGGATCTTCGTAGAGTTGTACGAACGTAGCTGCTCTCCCCAAGTCGACCTTGCCGAGTTCGAGCACTGCGGGTCCTTTGTGTTCTTCCACTCAATCCACCAAAAGAAGAAGTAGGGTTTTACGCCTTACGGCGGCCCAAACCTGCGTAAAAACCACCAGCGTCACCATCGTTGTGTTGCTTCACGACCTCCGCTCTTTGTGCAATGCGAACCTTCCACCACCGAACCACAAGGGGCCAACGGCCCCATAGGTGATTGTGCTCCCCCACGACATCTTTGGCGTGCCAGGTAGGGGGAGGCGCTTGCGCGAACCCGAGGTTGTGAACAACGCGTCGTCCGTTATCATTGTCCTCTTCATACTCAACCCCTTCGTCAACAACTTCGAAGATGAATGATGATGATACTCCCTAGCAGCGTCCCTCCCAGATTATGTCGCCTGTTTGCACCGCCGTGCGGGGACAACAACAAGGGTTAGGTACGATGGCGCTGCAGGTGCCATAGGAGGCACAAATGGTGTGGCCTCCTCATTGCTCGTGGTCAGGAGAAGGGGCGAGAGGTATAATGTCACTGCCCCTCCTCGCGACTCTCTGTTGAGCGCGTCCTGATCCGAGGAGCGCTGTTTGTCTAGACAAACAAGAAAAAACAGTACGTGGTCAGCCTCCTCGTCCCTCCTCACTTGCCAAGGATCAAGCCACGCAGTGGTAGCATCACCGGCGTCGATGAACCCACGCGGAGCTCAGTCCTGCATTTATCCTACCAAGGGTAAATCTTGATTGTAGCGTTGGTGCGAATCCGTCGGTTGACGCCCCGGCAAGCGCGCTCTGGCAAGGCCCTTCATGCCAGTATGGCCTTCACTCCGCTGCCGTGAGATAATTAGTAATTGAAGGGAAAGGAGAGGGGGAGCTGTTCCTTATTTTCCTACCATACTCCATCAATTATAGACGTTTTATTGGTTCCCTCAGCCTCTGCCGAGGCTGGGCACGCGACTGATGAACTGACAAGTCTCTCCTTTGTGCGCCTTGTCGGTGCAACAAACCTTGACGTATGTTGCCCAGACTGTACACATGCACGGAGGCAAGGCTCCTCAACATCCAAGAAAAGGCCAAGCTGAAGAGGAGGCTCTTTGAGGAATCAAAGGGTGGACCAAGAAGACCAAGACGAAGCAAAGTAACAACAGATCACGAAGGAAGGGCCTCCCTTGCCGGGCAGGCGAGCCCGGCCGGGTCGAGGCCGCGCCAAGGCAAACCCCAAGACTTCCCCAGTAGGCTTGCCGGGACGCCAAGGGCGGGCCACCCCGCCAAGACACCACCGCTCCACCGCACACAGACTCAGGTCGCTTATCAATGCAGTGTCAAGCCCTCATATGATTAAGTGGCATTCATCGAGCACGTGGCAGCCACCCAGAAGGCGTTTTACCTCCAAATGACACCATCCAGCAATGTGTCAAGCAGACAAGGCAAGAGACAGGTAGAGTAGCACGGCAAGGCTTCCCGGGCTGCTCCGCGATGTGACACTAAGCGGTGCATTTAATGCACCATGTCCTGTCTGCAGAGTTAGGTATGATAGCACTATTGGCCATCTAATCAACCAACAGTGATCATGTCGCCACTGTGGATTCCCCTTGAACTATGATACCCTCGTACACTGATAGGCGCATAGTTGCTCTCCCTGAGTCCACCTTCCTGGGCTTGAGCTCTACGTGCTCCTCGCACTCCCTCACCAAATCCACCAAAGCAGGAGTAGGGTTTTACGCTTCGCAGTGGCCCGAACCTGGGTAAAAACCAACATGTCAACGTTGGCGTGCTGCCCTGTGGCATCCGCTCTTTGTGCGACGTCCCCTTCACCCTCACCGAACCACAAAGGGGGCGATGACCCAATAGGTGATCATGTTTTCCCACAACATCTTTGATGCACCAGGTAGGGGGAAGCATTTGCATGAATCCGAGGTTATTAATAGCGTGTCAATCTTTATCGTTAGTTTCTTCATCGATGACTCCATCATCCATGGCGCCCAAGAAGAAATCTGGCATGGCAGCACAACCCTCCACCTCGAGGGCCCCTTCGCATGTGGCTGCCGATGCCGCAGGCACTGCAGTAACGCTGGAGCCACGGGGGACGTGACCGGTGCAGGCGGCGCTGTCATCGTCTCCCCCGCGAACGAAGTGGGGGTGGAGGACGCCCGAGGAGGACAACATCAAAAGCATCCTGATGGCCATGCTCTGCAAGGCTCATGAGAAAGGATTCAATCTCAGCATCCTCACCATGCTGGAGGATGCGGTCACGGCGACAATGCCCACTCTAGTGTGAGCCGCGACCTCTCCGCTGCCCCCATCACGGGTACAGACGCACGACGCGCGTCTCTCCTAGAGAGAGGTGACCAAGTCGCGTCGCCCAATGTGGACGTCGACCCCCAGGCTCATCCTCCCAGTCACCACGACGCCGCGTCGACTGGCTCATGACGACGGGAGGGCGGCGACGCCACTGACACTGGCGCCGCCAGAAACCGAGCGACGTTGCATTCTGCGTCCTCGTCCATGCCAAGCTCCACCTTGAAAGCCATGGCTCGAGACCAACTCCTGCTAAGATTCCCGCCAGCGGCCAACCAAATGGATGAATGGAGAGCCACCATTCAGAGTTTGATTGGTTTTTATGAGGCAGGGGATCACAGCGAGCGGGGCCACCACGGCAACCAAAGGCGACAACTGTGGCCCAAGCTGCTGCCCGTGCTGGAGGGGCCACCCCGATAGTGTAGTCCCCTCCACGGCCGCTAGCGCGGGGGGCGTGTCCGGGGCCGCACAGCCAAGAACCTGACGACGTATCGATGGCTTCGGCCGATCCTCGAGCTCATCAGGTTCAGCGGCGGGTCTTGGAGGACAGGCGAAGGGAAGACGTGCACATCATCATCGAACGACACCGCGAAACCCACCGCCTGTACGACAGGCGCAATGGACCTGACGTCGACGAGCCCGTGCCTGGTGGGAGCAGGACCTACCTTTCGAGGTTGGGTGCCCCGCCTTCACTCGCAAGCTACGACAAGTCCATTGGCCATCTACTCGCACGTTCAAGCCAGAGATACCAAAGAAGTATGATGGAAGATTGAACCCGACAGAGTTCTTGAGCATCTACACCATCGCTGTTCAAGCTGCCGGAGGGAGAGATGAGAGGGTTTTCGCCAACTACTTCCCTTCGGCACTCAAGCCAAATGTGTGGTCATGGCTGCTCCACTTGCCAGAGAACTCCATCTTGACCTGGGCTGACCTGTGCAACGAGTTTGTTGGTGCCTTCAACGGCGGTCACCAAGAGCCAGGATGACCCAGCGACTTGCAATTCCTCCCACATAAGGAATGGGAGAGTTTGCGGAATTATGTGCAGAGATTCAGCCGGGTGCACATGACCATTCCGGATATCCACCCGACAGCTGTGATTGTCGCGTTCCAGTCCAACGTGCGCAATCGCAAGAAATGTTCCAAGATGAACGTGCGGCTGCCCAAGACTATGAACGAGCTTTAAACCTTGGCGGATAAGTGTGCTTGAGCAGAAGAGGGGAGGAAACTCCCCAGAGAGGGAGATGACGTCAAAGTTGATTCAGAAGATGACGATGACGCCATCGACCAAAAAAGGAAGAACAAGAAACGCAACAAGAAGGGCATGGAGAAAACAGTTTTGGCTGTCGAAGGATCTGACATCCCTAGTACCGACAAGAAAGACAATACCGAAGCGCCCGGCAAGAAGGTTGCCACGTGCACTGACTGCCGAGAAGGCTGGGAAGGTTGACATGCCTTACTGCAAGATCCATCGCACCAAGGGCCATGACGTGCAAGAATGTCGTCAAGTCGAGCAACTCGTCAAACAGCAGAAGGCGAAGTACGAGAAGCACGACAAGGAGAGAGACCAAGATGGCACTGGCGGGAAGGGTCGAGGTGGCAAGGGAGGCCGCCCCGACAAGGCTCCTCATCATCCAGAGAAACCTACCAGTGGCCATGACAAGAAGGGATGCGGTGACGAGAGCGATGAATAGGAAGAAGAGGAGACCGGCGAGCAGAAGTTCCAGAAGGCCACTGACGCTGTATGCATCGACAGAGGTATGTCTTTACAATCCTATCACCGTCAACTTAAACAGTGGGCGCGTGAGGTCAATGTTGTGGAGCCAGTGGCAGATTCCTGGAAAACTCTCAAATGGTCCCGCACGTCCATCATCTTTGACGAAGAGGATCATCCTGACCGCACCACCGTTGTAGGGTGTCTGCCGTTGTTGGTTTCACCAACAATCCGCAACCTCAATGTCTCAAAGATGTTAGTGGATGATGGGGCCGGGTTGAACCTGATTTCCACCAAGGTCATCAGCATGCTGCAGATATCAGAAGAGGAACTCAAGGTTACTGGCACCTTTCAAAGGATCAACCACGACAGGAGTCATTCGAAGGGAAAGATCACATTGCCAATGACGTTTGGACGGGAGCTGAACTACCATACTGAGAAGATTGTGTTTGACGTGGTTGAGCTTCCATTGCCATACAATGGGATACTTGGACGACCAGCCCTGGAGAAGTTCATGGCGGCATCCCACTATGCCTACAACACCTTGAAGATGCCAGGACCGATGGGCATCATATCCATCCCGTCGGATAAGAAGGACGCAATCATTTGTGTGGATAAGATCGATGTAACAGGAGGCGGTCGCTGCCGAGGCCGTGGAAACCACCGCCCCCGCAAAGAAAAACAAGCAAAAAGGAGGAGTTAGCAAGGATACTGGGAAGGAATCCGGGAAGCGCGCCTCTCCAGGATGCGCTGCGCCTGTTGATGACTTATCGGAGAGCCCCAACAACAAGTGGTCCAAGGTTGCTCCGCCTGCTGTGAAGAAGGTCCCGGCAGGGTTGGCTGGCGCTGATGGTACATTTAATATCAGCTCCGCCCTTGATGACAAATAGGAAAGTTCGCTCATTGCCTTCCCGCGGGCGAATGTCGACGTGTTTGCTTGGAAACCATCTAACACCTCTAGCGTTCCCACGGAGGTAATCGAGCACCACCTTGCTGTCTGTCCCCATGCCCGGCCCGTCAAGCAGAAGGTCCGGAAGCAAGCCTTGGAGCGACAACAGTTCATTGCCGAGGAGATCAGGAAACTTGAAGCTGCTGCTTTCGTCCGAGGGGTGTTACATCCAACATGGTTGGAAAATACAATGGTGGTGTGCAAGGCAGATGGGAAATGGAGGATCTGCATAGATTTACAAGATCTAAACAAGGCACACCCGAAGGACACCTTCCCCTTGCCGCACATCGATCAGATTGTGGATTCCACCTCTGAATGCGACCAACTTTCCTTCTTGGATGCCGACTCTGGATACCACCAGATATTCATGTCCAAGGAAGACGAAGAGAAGACTGTGTTCATAACCCCATGTGGCATGTACTGCTTTGTACGAATTCCCTTTGGGTTAAAGAGCGCCGGATCCACTTATTCAAGACCTAGAAGAGACCTTCACAAATCTGCGCAAGATCAACCTGAAGCTTAATCCAGAGAAGTGCGTGTTTGGCGTGCCCTCCGGCAAGCTTCTAGGCTTCTTTGTGTCTCACCGGGGGATAGAAGCCAACCCCGACAAGATCAGGGCAATCGAGCAGATTCAAATAGTGGAATCCTCTAGATGCAAATTCAAAGAATAATCATCAAGTTTATGAAAACCTAACACATCACATAAAGTTTTTGGAATAGTTGAAACTCTAGCACCCAAATCACACAGAGCATTGCACTCATAATCTTTCGTCTTAATTTTAATAGTAGGTTCCCATCCATCATAGATCATTCTAGGGATTGAAACTTCCAACTCATGTTTTTCTTCAAACGATTTCATCATTGCATCAACTATATGTTTAGTAAAAGCCTTGTTTTGATTATAAACATGAGGTGAATTAAGAATGGATTGCAATGAGGATATACAATCAATCAAAGAATAATTATCATAATTAAAATCCTTGAAATCCAAAAGAGTGGGTTCATCACTACTTAAAGTTTTGACCTCGCCAATCCTACTTTTATCAATTTTTTCATTAAGATCTTCACCCTCCAAATTATCGGGATGCCTTCTAGCTAAATTTGACTCATCTCTAGTCCCTTCATTATCAAGTTTTATATCAGAAACAAAGATTCAATAGGATTCAAGCCAATCACTTTAATATCTTCATCATTACTTTCGTGAAAACTAGAAGAACATACTTTCACTAACCATTCCCGCTTAGCACGCATCCTAGCGGTTCTCTCCTTACTTTCATTAATAGAAATTGTAATAGCTTTCAGAGACTCGTCAATATGAAGCTTGGGTGGCATAGATATAATCTTAAAAGAATCAATCTCATGAGAAATTCTATCAACGTTTCTAGCAAATCATCAATCTTAAGCAATTTTCCTTCTACCATAGTATTGGAAATCTTTTGAGAATTAATGAAATCTTTAATATTATTCTCAAGATCAGAGGGTATATTATTATAATTTCCAGAAGAATTGTTGTAGGAATTACCATAATTATTAGAGGAATTACTAGGAAACGGCCTAGGATTAAAATTACCTCTATACGCGTTATTACCAAAATTGTTCCTACCAACAAAATTCACATCCATAGATTCATTATTATTCTCAATCAAAGTAGACAAAGGCATATAATTATGATCAATAAGAGCACTCTTGCTAGCAATCATTTTCATAAGTTCATCCATCTTTCCACTCAAACTATTAAATCTTCAATCGCATGCACTTTTTTTACTAGTAGAAGATCTTTCGGTATGCCACTCAGAGTAATTTGCCATAATATTATCCAGGAGCTTAGTATCTTCTACTAATGTGATTTCCATAAAAGTACCTACCGTTGCGGAATCTAAAAGATCTCTAGATGCAAAATTCGATCCGTCATAAAAAAAATTGTATGATCATCCATAAACTTAAACCATGAGTAGGGCAATTTCTTATCATCAATTTCATCCTCTCCCAAGATTATGCAACATGTTCATGATCTAGTTTCTTAAAATTCATTATGTCGTTCCTAAGGGAGATGATTTTAGCAGGAGGAAAATACTTGGACACAAAGGCATCTTTACACTTATTCCATGAATCAATACTATTTTTAGGCAAAGATGAAAGCCAAGTCTTAGCATGATCTCGTAGTGAGAATGGAAATAACTTCAATTTAACAATATCATTATCCAAATCTTTTATCTTTTGCACATCACACAACTCAACGAAAGTATTTAGATGGGATGCAACATCTTCATTAGGACTACCAGAAAATTGTTCTTTCATAACAAGAGTCAACAAAACGGCATTAATGTCATAATTTTCCGCACTAGCTGCAGGAGCAATCGGAGTACGAATAAAATAATTATTATTATTGTTGGAAAAATCACACAACTTGGTATTCTCTTGCAGCATCATGACAAAGCAAGCAATCAAGCACACAAGCAAACAAAAAACAAACGAAAAGACGAACAGAAAGAAGGCAAATAAAAAGGAAAATATTTTTATGTTTTTCTGAAAACATTTTAGAAGTGGGGGAGAGGAAAACGAGAGGCAAATGGAGAATAATGTAAGCAAGAGATGAGAGTTTATGATAGGTACTTGGTAGGCTTGATGTAGATCCTCCCCGGCAACGGCGCCATAAATTCTTCCTGCTACTTCTTGAGCTTGCGCTGGTTTTCCTTTTGAAGATGGAAGGGTGATGCAGCAAAGTTGAGATAAGTATTCCCTCAGTTAAGAGCCAAGGTATTAATCCAGTAGGAGGAAGACACAAGTCTCCAATGATAGCACCTGCACAAACAAACAAATACTTGCAGCCAATGCGATAAAGGGGTTGTCAATCCCTTCACGGTTACTTGCACGGATGAGATCTGATAGAGATAGGTATAAAAGATAAATAAAAGTGCAAAAGTAAATAAAAGTAAATAAATTGAAGCTAAGTATTTTTTGGTTTTTGGTTTTATAGATCTAAAAATAATATGATAAAAATAGACCGGGGGCCATAGGTTTGACTAGAGGCTTCTCTCTTGAAGAAAGCATACGGTGGGTGAACAAATTATTGTTTAGCAATTGATAGAAAAGCACAAAGTTATGACGACATCTAAGGAAATGATCATGAATACAGACATCATGTCCGTGACAAGTAGACCGACTCCTGCATGCATCTACTACTATTACTCCACACATCAATTGCTATCCAGCATGCATCTAGTGTATTAAGTTAACAAGAACGGGGTAATGCCTTAAGCAAGATGACATGATGTAGAGGGATAGATCCAATCAATATGGTAAAAACCCATATTTTTGTCCTTAATGGCAACAATACAATCCTTTCCTCGCTACCCCTTCTGTCATTGGGTGAGGACACTGCCAGATTGAACCCAAAACAAAGCACCTCTCCCATTGCAAGAAAGATCAATCTAGTTGGCCAAACCAAATCAGTAAATCGGAGAAAATACAAAGCTATCTTAATCATGCATAAAAGAGTTCAGAGAAGACTCAAATAATATTCCTAGATAATCCGATCATAAATCCACAATTCATCGCATCTCAACAAACACCACACAAAAGAAGGTTACATCGAATAGATCTCCAAGAACATCGAGGAGAACATTGTGTTGAAGATCAAAGAGAGAGAAAAGGCCATCTAGATACTAGCTATGGACCCTTAGGTCCGTGGTAAACTACTCACACATCATTGGAGGGGCAACAAGGTTGTTGTAGAGGCCCTCCGTGATCGAATCCCCCTCCGGCAGAGTACCGAAAAGTCCCCAAGATGGGATCTCATGAGGACAGAGACTTGCGGCGACAGAAAAGTATTTTTGGTGTGCCGTTTGGTATACAAGGAATATTTTGGTATTTATGGAGCTGAGATTAGGGTTAGAGGAGTCCTGAGGGGCCCAGAAGACCTAGGAGCGCGCCCCCGACCTAGGGCGCACCCTCCCGGCTTGTGCCCACCTCGTGGCTCTTCTGGCCTCTTCTCAAAGCTTCGTGGTTGTCTTCTGGTACAAGAAAAATCCTCAAAAGTTTCATTCCGTTTGGACTCCGTTTGGTATTGATTTTCTGTAAAAGACAAAAACAAGGAAAAACAGCAACTGACACTTGGCACTAGGTTAATAGGGTAGTTCAAAAAAATGATATAAAATAGAAATTTAATGCATTAAAACATCCAAGATGGATAATATAATAGCATGGAACAATCATGAATTATAGATACGTTGGAGACGTATCACTACGTCTGAGCTGGACCTATCCACTAGTGCTTGCTTGTTGACGATCATGCGTGCAATAGGATTTCCCGGCTAAATAATATGAGGTATAATAGAGTGGCACTTCTCCAAATGGAGGGGTGATAGATGTGGCTCCTCTCCAATGCTAGACTATCAAGTCTGCTAGGTATCTCCTCAAACTACTAGTTGTGCCGTTCATACCTATAAGGCTCATAAACACTAGCATTCACTTGAAGGTCAACTGAAAAATCAAGAGTGAGGACAACACAGAAGTTTGCATCGAAAATGCTACCAAGCAGGTCCTCCTCCGGATGGACGTTACTCGGAATGAGTGAGCAGAACTTCCGAATGTGTGACTAAATAACTCTGAAAGGGATTAAGGGGAAGATTGCCCCATCCATCTACACTGGAGGCAGTAAAGTAGGTGTGTTGATCCTCTTAAGCATACCCAAAATCCAGTGTAGTAGCTCTACATCATTTGTAACAATTAAGGCAGTAGAAGCCCCACCAGCATGAACAAAAGCAAACCAAGCAGCTGGTATTCCATTGATTAAGTTGCCAGTCAGCTCATCCACCTGTGAATCTTCAGTCCAAACATCATATAAGTTATCTGCGTCATTATGTTCCTGATGAACACCATCCATCAAAGAGGGGACATCATATTAAAAGAATCCCGTGAAAGTAAATCCTATGTCTGGTGGAGGTATCACAGGCCAAGCCCTCAAACCATTTTCCTGCACTGCATCATCTTCGGGCTGGTCTGCATTCTAGGCAACTCATATGGATGTGGTGAAGCTTTAAGAAGAGGAGGATCCTCTTCATTCCCAAAATGCCCAGGAACTGTGTTTCTGCCATTGAGTACACATACACTGGAACTGACCAGGATCTGCCTAAACCTGGCAGCATCCCCACCCTAGTGACAATCAGGCTATAGGGAACCTCTGCAATATCTTATTTCCTTTTACTTGACCATAATGAGGGTGTGCGTTGTCTAGTTGGCTAGAATGCACTTTGGCAGTCGGTCTAAAAACAATTGAGTGCTTACTCTCCTTGTATTTTGCTATAAGAGAAATTACCAAAGGGTGCGATCATAATGGTGTGCGATATTGCTAGTTGGTGGCAGTAAGAAGAAGAGTGAGTGAGTTAATGAGAGGGAGATGAAGAAGCAGATGGGCTAATATGGTTGCTTCCTTGCTAGCTTGCTTGTTGTTTGCCAGCAGCAACAACCCAACACCGCGTTGGTGTCATTCCCTGGCTTGTCTCCGCCCTGGATGGATGGTCATTTGAGGCACACAAATAAGATCGAAATGAGCGACAAAAATGGTTGATTAAAGGGTTTGGTGGTAGATAGATATACATGCAACCAATCGGCCAGCTAGCTAGGTGGAAGGTAGTGGGTTGTAATTTGCGTGCTCAGCTCGAAAATAGAGTGGACGAGTACATGGCCATCATGCCCCGACGTGCTCGGGGCTTGTCTCCAACCTCTGGATGGATGGTCATTTGAGGCACACAAATAATAAGAAAATGAATGAGAATAATGGACGAGTAAAGAGTTTGGCGGCTTATAACTAGCCAGCTAGCTAGATGGAAGGCAGTGAGTTGTAATTTTCTTTAAGTTACTTTGCTTATATGTAATATATGGACAATAAGAGGGAGCTGAAGGTAATTCACTTGATGCTTAATTAAGGATGAATTCCACCAAGTAATGTGAGTAGATGGAATGAATGGACATCGCGGGTGTATGCCGCTATTATATATAATAATGTGTTGTTTTATTTCCTTTTATTTAGCTAAAATGAGGGTGTATGTTCTAGCTGGCTGGCTGCAATGCACTATGACAGTCGGTCCAAAAACAAGCCAATGTTTCTTATCCTTATTCTATCATGGTACAAGAGAAATTACGCATAGTGCGATCTTAATGGTGATGCGATATTGATAGCTGCTGGCAGTAACCAAAAGAGTGAGTTTTTTTTTGTTTTGTTCTTTAGGTGACAAGAAGAGTGAGTGAATGAGAGGGAAATGTAGAACCAGCTGAGCCCGTATAGTTGCTTCCTTGTTAGTTGTTTACCAGCCCAGCCCACCACCAAGATGGACACACCAGCGCGAATTTTCTTTCTTTTTTGTCTCTTTCTTCCCCCTCCCCTC
>LR738713.1:792575254-792587012 GCA_902687465.1 Secale cereale | reverse complement strand
CCCGTGGCAGCCTTTCCAAACTCTCCCAACACATTCCTTCATACACCAACAATCCATCCATTCGGAGATCCATCTATTCCTTCTTCCTCCTCTTACAAGCCAAGAAGCAGAGATCCAACAGTCAACATAGAAGAAGAAGAAGATGTTCGCCGACGCGGGCTTTAGCTTCTCTGGCTACTCTTCTTCGCCGACGGGCTACTCCTACTCAAACTCCCCCGTCTTCTCCCACCCCCACACAGACTACTCCTCCTTCTCCTCTCCCTCTTCCTTCGCTGCTCTGGCGCAACCGCCGCCGCCACCTCTGCCTCTCCTGCACCAACAACATCAAGCCGATGTTGTTTCTGTGCCCAGCAACGCCGCCGCCGCCATGTACCACCACCTCGTGAGTACATTTCCCCCTACTATCATAATATTTGCATACAACAGGTTGTAATTTTCTTTACACGTTGCTTATATGTAATATATGGAAAATAAGAGGGAGCTCAAGGTAATTTACTTGACGATTAATCGAGGATGAATTACAATTACTATGAGTGGATGGAAAGGATGAACATCGTGGGTGTGTGGCACTACTATATATAAGAGTGTACTCTCTTATTTCCCTTTATTTTACCATAATGAGGGTGTATGTTGTCTGGTTGGCCAAATGCATTCCGGCAGCCGGTCCAAAAAGAATTGAGTTCTTCTTCTCCTTGTATCTTGCTATAAGAGGAATTACCCAGGGTGCGATCATAATGGCGATGCGATATTGCTAGCTATTGGCAATAAGAAGAAGAGTGATTAAGTGAATAAGAGGGAGATGCAGAAGCAGACAGGCTAATATGGTTGCTTCCTTGCCAGCTTGCTTGTTGTTTGCGAGCAGCAACAACCCAGCACCGCGTGTGTGTCATGCCCTGGCGTGCCCAAGGCTTATCTTCGCCCTGGATGGATGGTCATTTGAGGCACGCAAATTAGATGGAAATGAGTGACAAAAAAGGTTGAGTAAAGGCTTTGGTGGTAGATACATAAACAGGCAACCAATCCGCCAGCTAGCTAGGTGGAAGGTAGCGGGTTGTAATTTGCGTGCTCGGGTCGAAAATAGTGTGGACGAGCACGTGGCCGTCACGCCCCGACGTGCCCAGGGCTTGTCTCCGCCCTGGAAGGATTGTCATTTGAGGCTGCAAATAAGATGAAAATGAGCGCAAAAACAGTTGAGTAAATGGTTTGGCGGTAGATAGATAAACAGGCAACCAATCGGCCAGCTAGCTAGGTGAAAGGTAGTGGGTTGTAATTTGCATGCTTAGGTCGAAAATCGTATGGATGAGCATGTGGCCACCACGCCCCGACGTGCCCGGGACTTGTCTCCACCCTGGATGAATTGTCAGTTGAGGCATGCAAATAAGATGAAAATGAGCTACAACAACCATTGAGTAAAGGGTTTGGTGGTAGATTGATAAATAGGCAACCAATCGGCCATCTAGCTAGGTGGAATGTACTGGGTTGTAATTTAAGAGCTCAGGTCAAAATTAGTGTGGACGAGCACGTGGCTGTCATGCCCCAACTTGCACGGCTTGTCTCCATGGATGGTCATTTCAGGCAAGCAAATACGATGGAAATGAATGACAAAAGCGGATAAGTAAAGAGTTTGGCAGCATATAAACAACCAACCAATCAGCCAACTAGTTAGGTGGATGGCAGCGGGTTGTAATTTTCTTTAGACGTTGCTTATATGTAATATATGTGAAAATAAGAGAGAGCTGAAGGTAATTTACTCAACAATTGATCAAGGATGAATTACAATTAATATTAGTGGATGGAATAGATAAGCATCGTGGGTGTATGCCATTATTATAAGAGTGTACCACCTAGCAGCTCACTCATCAGATGCCCTACTGAACGAATGGATGAGTCAGATGCCCTACTTTGTCAGTTCAGTCACTTCATACCGGATATTTACTGTTTACCATTCTGGTTCACTTCATTAAATAATTATTAAGTTGACTTCCCAACTCTCATTTTGTTTGATGCACCAAAAATAACAGGGAGAGCCATCCCTGATATCAGAGTATTACCTGGGAGCAGAAGGCGACCTGTTCAAGGCTCCGGAGCCCATAATCGAGGACCCGCTGCTGGCCCTCGACCCCGTCGCGGCGGCCATCTCGATGATGTCCGGCAGCGTCAACGCCATGAACGACACCATCAAGGCCTCGGACATGAGCTTGAGTGAGGCGCTGTACAAGTGCGAGAAGGAGCTCATGGACGAGTCGGCCATCGAGGAGACCATATCCGAGCTGCTGGACATCAAAATCCCCATGCTGCAGGTCGAGGACGTGCCCGGAGAGCTCAGGGCGCCGTCGTCCGCAGCCGCTGCTGCCGGCAGTGAGTACTCGCTCCAGAAGAGCGTCAGCTCCGGGTGCCTCAACTCGGCGGACTGGATCAACGGGTCGGCGGTGAGGCCCAACTTCTTCGACTTCGACTTCGAAGGGCTCGACTTTGAGGCCGCGTTTGGGCTCCGGCGAAGCTACAGCGAGGGTGACATTCAGGTATGTATGAGGACACGGTGATGACCATTTCCTTTCTCCGTCTGTCTCTCTCTCCCTGTTGCACCGCGCAAACACAACACTACATGGAAATGGAATTATTGTGACAAGTATGCACAAGCACCACTGATCGACCTTTCACCTTAAGTGAGCATAGCTGTCGACAAAAGACATGATAAGTACATAAATAAAACAAACCTAGAAGGCGTTGCTTTCTCATGGAATTGGACAAAACCTTACTGTAATGTACTCAAATCAATGGTGTGCCGTGTAGCAATGTAGGGCTTTGCTCAGCATGAAAAGGCCGTTCCGTTATACTCCCTCCGTCCCAAAATTCTTGTCTAACATTTCTCTAGATACGGATGTATCAAACACTAAAGCATGACTAGATACATCCATATTTTGACAAATCTAAGACAAGAATTTTGGGACGGATGGAGTACTACTACAGATAAAAGGTATGATGTGAAGGAGAGGCAGTAGCTAGCTAGTGATGTGACCTTAGAGGTATACAACCGCTAGCCTAGGTACTTACTATGTGGTATCTTTCAAGTTGCTTAGTTTTTTCTGATTCACACGCACACGCAATGTATAGATAAATGGCATTTCTTCGTGATCATGTGTTTAGGTAGGTAGGTAGGATCATCATGTAAAGTTCAATTTTTGTATGAGGATTGCAATTTGCAAGGCTAATATGTTTACCTCTTTTTTGACAGGATCTTGGTGTCAATACCCATCGACCTGGGATCGCGGCAAATGTGCAGGCATCTAGTGAGAGGCTTGTGACCATTAGTGACCTGAAAAAGGAGGAAAGGAGGCAGAAGCTCAACAGGTACAGGAACAAGAAGATCCAGAGGAACTTTGGCAGAAATATCAAGGTATATTACAAACAAATCTCTCTTCCTGTTCTTCTTCTACTAGTACACAAGTAATTCAGAAAGACGATGGAAAAAGATCATAGACTGATAATTGTTTTCAATTGTGCATTGCAGTATGCTTGCAGGAAGGCTCTGGCAGACAGCCAGCCGAGGGTGCGAGGGAGGTTCGCCAAGATGGACGACGGCGACATGCTCAAGGCGAAGAAGTAGACGGCCATGGAAGGCCGCCGAGGTCGCTGCCAAGCTAATGAGGAAGTTAGACAAGGTTGTTGCAGGAAGCCGATGAGCACGTTGAGGTGCAGTGCGTAGGCTTCAAGCATGTCAAGTTTGGCGTCAACCATTTAGTGCAAGGTTGCCTTCGCTGCTATGCCTGAGAGCAGTGCAGGTACTAAGAGGCGTCTTGTCTTCAACATGAACAACTGTAGTACCGAGACTGTAATAGTAGTGTAGAGTTTAGGAGTGTCTCATGTAAAAGAGTTTGCATTGAGAGTTTTTTTTAGGGGTGTTTGCATTGAGAGAGTTGAGGCAGAGGGTTCTTTCACTCATGTAACTGAGGAAGTGGATGGGGCAGAGTGTTGAATCATAGATGGGCCTTGGGCCCATATAAACCATGATTCCTGGTTAATCTTGCGGTCCATGTAGGTATGTAGCAGGTGGTGGAGAGTTTACTACCACCTTGCTAGTTGAGGAGAGTTCGGACCCCTTTATAAGGGCTGCTCTACCACTTGCCATTAGGAGCTTGGGAAGAGGAGTAGTATACGTGCGCTCTTCCGTCGCACGCCGCAACGCTCGCTTTGAGCTGCTTCTGGCGATCCCATCCTGACGACCGCGTGCACGGTTGGTCGAGAAAGCAGGTGCCTCCGGAACAATGTCGTTCAAGATCCTGCCCGGGGGAACGACAATAAGGGTATGCCTCGTTCATCCCCTATTTACTCTTTCATGTGCTGACCGTATATATGACGTTCATAGATGTTTCGGTTCTATGTACTATACGTGCTCATATGCTTAGGTATCGGTATGAGATGCATACTGTATTTTCCATGTCTACTCTTTACTCGTCGATTAGGTTAGTCAAAAATGTGCTAGTATTTCCAACAATCCAAAAAATCGTATTTTAGGTATTTTTTAACTCATGGCTTCGCCGCTACACTGAAACCGAAAAAGTTTATCGGGATGCATTTTAATCGTTGGCAGACAAGGACCACCTTGTGGCTCACAACGATGAACGTGTTTTGGGTTGGTGGTGTGTCTCCCACGGTAACGATTGCTCCTGAACATGAGAATGTGTTTAGGGAGGCAACCACCATCTTTGTGGGAGCTGTTCTTACTGTGATCGGAGACAAGCTGGTTGACGCGTATCTCCATATGCGTGTTGCCAAAAACTTGTGGGATGCGCTCGAAGCTAAGTTCAGCGCAACCGATGCTGGAAGCGAGCTGCATGTCATGGAGCAGTTCCATGATTACATGATGGTTGATAGCCGTCATGTATTGGACTAGGCTCATGAGATACTACAATGCATCGGTAGGGAGCTGGAGCTCCTGAAGTGTGAGCTATCGGACAAGTTTTACGCGGGTTGCATTATTGCAAAACTCCCTCTTGGATGGAGGAACTTTGCTACTTCTCTCAAGAACTTGAGACCTGAATTCTCTATTGAGGATGTCATCGGTCATCTAAGTGTTGAGCAAAACTCGACAGCAAATGACTCACACGTGAAAGGGACAGAGGGTTCTTCTAGTGCCAATGTGCTGCAGAAGAATTTCCACAAATTCAAGGGAAATAAATCTATCCAGCAGATACTACCTTCAAGAAGAAGGGTAAGAAGAAAGACAAAAGGAGAGATGGATGTTTTACTTGTGGTTTAGAGGAACACTGGGCAGAAAAGTGCCCAAACAAATACAAGATGCCAGGATAGGACTCAAAGTTTGTCAATGTCACTTTGTCAATGTCACTCTGAGCAACAATGAAGCGGTGATACGTCCAAAATGCATCACTATTTTGTATCATAATTTATCCTTATTCATTGATATATTTCACGTTACGGTGATGTTCTTATGTTGTTTTGGTCTATTTTACACAGTTTGCAAACTCTCCGATGCCGGAACAACAGACGCAGGATTCAGCAGTAAAAATTGGACGCTGAGTTGCTGAAGAAGAATACCTCCAAATTACCTGAAAATTGACGGGAGATATTTTTCAGATGAATCACGAAGACACGCAAAAGGGGAGCCAGAGGGGGGCCACAGGGTGCCCAGGCGGCCTGGGGGCGCCCCCCCTGGCCGCGCCGGGGGGGGCGCCTGGAGCCCCTGGCCCACCTCCGGATGCCCCCTTTTGCCTATATACTCTCCGTTCTCCGAAAACCCTAAAAAGAAGATTTTTTACGGAGTTCCGCCGCCGCTCCGAGGCGGAAACCTATGGAGAAGAAAAGGGCATCTCCGGCGGGCAGATTCCGCCGGGGAGATCACCTCCCGGAAGGGGAGATCGTCGCCATCGTCATCACCATCGTCACGGGCATCATCGAGATCATCATCAACATCATCCCCAACACCAGCACCATCTCCATCTTCATCCAAATCTCATCTTACAATCGCAACTCGTGTTGTAACTCGTACTACCTATCCTCTATACTCCATCGGTGTTGATTACTACTTTGTGGTGAATGCTATTGAGTTTTGTTGGAGAAATATTATTATGTCCAGATTGTTTATCACATATTTATCCCCACTGATCATGATCTCTTTTATGTCTCGTGAGTAGTTACCTTAGTTCTTGAGGACATGGGGAAAGTCTTGTTGTTAGTAGTCATATGCTGTTGAAGTAATATGTGTTGTTTGATACTTAAGTTGTGTTGTCATTCTACTAGTGGTGTTGTGTGAGTCGAACACCCAACACTTCGCCTTATTAAGGACCTAGGAGAATACATTGTGTATAAAGAATGCTTATGGTGGGTTGCCGGAGTGACAGAAACCTGAACCCCAGTTCGCACACTTTTGCATAAGGGAATAATGGATCCTCGATCGTATTGCTATGGTTAGGCTTTTGCCTTAAATTCTATCTTGTATTTGCTGATGCTTGCAAGGTGTTTAATCATAAGAGTGCATTCATCTTAGTCTAGAGAGTGCACTAGCATAGATCCACCCACTCAACACTTATCAACACATAACATAGTATCGATACGGAATATGGTGAAAGCACATGACTACCTCTCCCGTGTGTCCTCAGGAACGCTTTAGTCTTTATAAGTTCAGTTGCTAGGCCTCTCCTTTGCTAAGAAAGGATTGGGCCACTTGTTACTCTCAGTACCTTTTACATTACTCGCTTTTACTTTCCTGTTGCTTATACCAAGAAAACCCCTAAAAGTTATCTTTCAGTACTTGCAGTAAATTCTTGCTCAGAATCGCTTATCAATACCTTCTGCTCCTCGTTGGGTTCGACACTCTTACTTATCGAAAACGCTGCAATAGATCCCTTACGGTTGTGGGTCATCAAGTACCGTTTTCTGGCGCCGTTGCCGGGGAGCGTAGCGCTATTGGTAAAGTGAAACTAGTAAGAAAGTTTTTTTTTATAATTCTGTTTTTATTTTTGCTATTTGCTGCTCCTTGTCCTTATGGACAACCCTATTATTGGATCGTTGCTTGCGGGAAGACGCCCCACACCTGTGGTGGTTGATCCTCCCCCTACTGAAATTGTGCCTTATAAAATACCAGCTGGTATTATCGATTATGTTTTGGCTAATCGTTACGCAGGAGACAGACATCCCGGTGAACACTTGCTATATCTGTCACAATTATGTTCATTATTTAAGCTTGCAGGTGTATCGAGGGAGTTTGTCATGAGGAAATTGTTTGTCGTATCACTTATAGATAAAGCTTCAGATTGGTATGGGCTTCTCGATAACTCACACTTGCTGGACTGGCAGGAGCTTATGTCTCTCTTTTATACTAAGTTTTATCCTCTTCATGAAATTCATCGAGACAGGAATTATATCTATAACTTTAGGTCTCGTGACGGAGAAAGCATTGCTCAAGCTTGGGGGAGATTGAAGTCCCTAATGCTCAATTGCCCTATTCATAAGCTTCCCAAGGAAATTATACTTACAATTTTTTATGCCAGGCTTTCTCGTCAGGATAAGGAGATGCTGGATGCCTCCTCTAGTGGGGTGTTTCAGAAGAAGAGTGTTGAAGAAAGGTGGGATCTCCTTGAAAGAATCCAGAGGAATACCGAAGATTGGGAAATTGATAAAGGTATTGAACCCGCTATAAATTATGAACATGATTATATTGAGAGCTATGTGGAAACTGATTACTTCAATACTTTTTGCTCTAAGATTGGTCTTGATTCCCATCTAGTGATTGATTTGTGTAAGAATTTTGCCTCTCACGTCGATTCTTTTAAAAAGAAGAGAGACCAGCACCATGAACCTTTTAAAGAACCACCTATTGATATTTATGTTGATGACCCTATTTTGCCTGCAGTTATATATGAAAAGCCTCCTTTTCCCACGAGGATAAGGGAGCACTCTCTTGTGACAGGCATAATAAATAAAAGTGAGAGAAGAGTTGATGAGCCTGAGGACCAGATCAGGGTCGATCCTCAAGTTGCGTTGATTAAAGACCTTGCTACTAATGATGTTTTGGATTCCAATATAAATTTTTGTGCTGTTTCCACTAACCTTGTCACAGCCAAGAATAAAGGCCCAATTTCAGGTACTCCAGTGGTATCTGTTAAAATAGGAGATCACAATTATTATGGGCTATGCGATTTGGGATCGAGTGCAAGTGCTATCCCCTATTCACTTTATGAAGAGATCATCGGTGAGATTTCCCCTTGTGAACTTGAAGAAGTTGATGTTACTATTCATCTTGCAAATAGAACAACTATCTCTCCTATCGGAATTGTGAGGGACGTTGAAGTCCTATGTGGAAAGGTAAAATACCCTACCGACTTTCTAGTACTTGGTTCAGATAGGGACAATTTTTGTCCAATTATCTTTGGTAGACCTTTTCTTAGAACTTGTGGAGCTATAATAGATTGCAAGAAAGGTAAAGTTTCTGTTGAATTTGATGGTGAGCCATATGAATTTAATTTTTCTAAGTTCTCTAAGCAGCCTCGTGGTACTGATTTACCTAGTGATGATAAAATTATTGAAAGTATTGCCTCTATTGCTATTCCCCCTAATGATCCTTTGCAGCAATACATGGAGGACCACGAGAATGATTTGCATATGCAGGAAAGAAATGAACTAGATGAAATATTCTTGAGGCCGCCTGCTATCCTGAAGCACAACCTTCCGGTTGAACCTTTGGGAATTTTATCAAAACCGAAAGAGGACCCGGTGTTCGATCTTAAACCTCTTCCCGATACGCTCAAGTATGCTTATTTAGATGAAAAGAAAGTATATCCTGTTATTATCAATTCTAACCTTTCAGGATATGAAGAGGAGCAATTATTGGAAGTACTTCGTAAACACCGAGGCGCAATTGGCTACACCCTTGATGACCTTAAGGGGATTAGTCCATCTATCTGCCAACATACTATCAACCTTGAGCCTGATGCTAAACCAGTTGTAGATCATCAACGACGGTTGAACCCGAAGATGATGGATGTCGTGAGAACTGAGATTCTCAAGCTTCTAGCCGCAGGTATTATCTACCCTATAGCTGATAGTAAGTGGGTAAGTCCGGTACATTGTGTTCCTAAGAAAGGAGGTACAACTGTGGTTCCTAATGATAAAAATGAATTAATACCTTAGAGAACTATTATTGGATATAGAATGTGTATTGATTACAGGAAGTTGAACAAGGCAACCAGGAAGGATCACTATCCGTTGCCGTTCATCGACCAAATGCTTGAAAGGTTATCCAAAAATACCCACTTTTGTTATCTCGATGGTTATTCTGGCTTCTCTCAAATTCATGTTAACACTGTCAATCAAGAGAAGACCACTTTTACTTGTCCCTTTGGTACTTATGCTTACATGCGTATGCCTTTTGGTTTATGTAATGCCCCTGCTACCTTTCAAAGGTGTATGTCTGCTATCTTTCATGGTTTCTGCGGGGATATTATGGAAGTCTTCATGGACGACAAATTTGGTACTCAACTGGGAAAAGTGCCACTTTATGGTTAATGAAGGAATTGTTCTTGGTCACAAGATTTCCGAAAGGGGAATTGAAGTGGACAAGGCCAAGATCGAAGCTATTGAGAGGATGCCCTATCCAAGGGACATCAAAGGTATTCGCAGTTTTCTCGGTCATGCAGGTTTTTATAGAAGATTTATTAAAGACTTTTCTAAAACCTCGAGACCCCTCACTAATCTTCTCCAGAAGGATGTTCCTTTTGTATTTTATGAAAACTGTAAGGAAGCTTTTGAAGTCCTTAAGAAAGCTTTAATAACTGCTCCTATAGTACAACCACCTGACTGGAATTTACCTTTTGAGATTATGTGTGATGCACGTGATTTTGCTGTTGGAGCTGTTTTAGGACAAAGAGTTGATAAGAAATTGAATGTTATACATTATGCTAGTAAAACCCTTGATAGTGCTCAAAGAAATTATGCTACTACTGAGAAGGAATTCTTAGCTGTAGTTTTTGCTTGTGATAAGTTTAGGCAGTATATTGTTGATTCCAAAGTTATTATTCATACTGATCATGCTGCCATCAAGTATCTTATGACAAAGAAGGATTCCAAGCCAAGGCTTATCAGATGGGTGCTCCTTCTTCAAGAATTTGATTTGCAGATTGTTGATAGGAAAGGGGAAGACAATCCGGTGGTGGACAATCTTTCAAGGATGGAAGACATACCGCACGACCCCATCCCAGTTAACGATAGTTTTCCAGACGAGCAACTTGCCGTTGTAAAAGTACAATCTCTTTCCGATCTTTGGTATGCAGATTATGCTAATTTTATTGTTGCAAAGTATTTGCCTCCAGGTCTAACATTTCAGCAAAGGAAGAAGTTCTTTCATGATTTGAGGCACTACTTTTGGGATGACCCACATCTTTTCAAAGAAGGTCCCGACGGGATCGTGAGAAGATGCATTCCGGAACATGAGCAGAAGGACATTCTCAGACGGTGTCATGATAGTCCCTATGGAGGACATCATGCCGGTGAGAGGACTGCAAATAAGGTTCTTCAATCAGGTTTTTATTGGCCTACTCTCTTTAAAGATGCTAGAAATTATGTTTTAGCCTGTGATAAATGTCAGAGAGTTGGTAACATTAGTAGAAGGAATGAGGTGCCTATGAATTACTCACTAGTGATTGAACCTTTCGATTGTTGGGGTTTTGATTTTATGGGTCCTTTTCCTTCTTCGCACAAGTACACTCACATTTTAGTAGCTGTTGATTATGTGACCAAGTGGGTTGAAGCAATCCCCACTGAAAGTGCTGATCACAAGACATCTTTGAAAATGCTTAAAGATGTAATATTTCCCAGGTTTGGTGTACCAAGGTATCTCATGACTGATGGGGGATCACACTTTACGCACGGAGCTTTTAGAAAAGCTTTGGCCAAATACGATGTTAATCATAGAATTGCTTCACCATATCATCCTCAAACTAGTGGGCAAGTTGAGCTCACCAATAGAGAGATTAAGTTGATCTTGCAGAAAACAGTAAACAGAAATAGAAAGGATTGGTCAAATAAGTTAGGAGATGCTTTGTGGGCATATAGAACTGCTTACAAAAACCCCATGGGCATGTCCCCCTATAAGATGGTGTATGGCAAGGCTTGCCATTTGCCATTAGAGTTAGAGCACAAAGCTTTCTGGGCTGTTAGAGAGCTTAACGCTGACCCAAAACTAGCCGGTGAGAAGCGTCTCATGAACTTGACTTCTCTAGATGAATGGAGAAGTGAAGCTTACGAGAGCGCTAAAATGTTCAAGGAAAAGGTAAAAAAGTGGCATGATAGGAAGATTCTGAAATGTGAATTTAATGTTGGCGATAAAGTTTTGCTGTTTAGATCCCGTTTCAGGTTTTCTCCAGGTAAACTACTTTCCAGGTGGGAAGGACCATTTCATATTGAAGAAGTTTATCGGTCTGGTGCAATTAAGATTAACAATTTTGAAGGCACCAAACCTCAAGTTGTGAATGGGCAAAGACTTAAACATTACATAGCAGGAGACCCTGTCAATGTTGATGTGAATATAATATACACAACAACTCACGAAGAACATGTTGCAGCCCTGTTTCAGACGCCAGCAGAAGCAGAATAAAGAAAAGGTATGTAGTACGGTAAGGAAACACCGCAAACCATAATAAAAGTTTCGTATTTCGAGTTTTTGCAAAATTAGTAAAATTCCGAGTCTAAGTGGAGCCGGAGACGACCTCCAGGGAGTCCAGGCGCCCCCCCCCCCCCCCCCCGG
>LR738713.1:792541212-792575164 GCA_902687465.1 Secale cereale | reverse complement strand
CCCCCCGGGCCGCGCCGGCAGGCCGCCTGGACACCCGGGAGCCCGTCTCCGACCCCGCTTTGGTCCGTTACCTTCCTTTCTGTGCATAAATATTTCCTATATATTTGCCCGGATTGTTCCGGCAACGTATCTTGCGATTTCGCGTGTTTTCTCTTCGATCTGTTTCTGCCAGGGAATCTTTCAGCTGAATTTAGGTGCCATGGCTTCTCCAAGTTCCCCCAAGGACAAGTTCGTCGTCAACGTCATCAACCCTTACCTCGCTGGGGTGAAGAAGCACCCTCAGGTTGTTCGGATGGAGGACGGTGTCCTTCATCAAGAAGATCTGAAGGGACCTATCAAGGAGGGGAGCATCCAGGCCAGGCTGGAAGAAGTGGAGCAAGAAGTCTTCGAGTACAAGAAGATGACCGAGCATGGTGTCGAAGCTAACTTTGACATCACCAACGAGCTGAAGAACTACTTCCTGAAGGAGATGAAGGAGATGTGGGAAAGAATCGCCGTGTCTGAAGAAAGAATTATAGAGCTCCAAGGGCAAATTAATGATCTACATAACCAGAACTGTGAGTATGAACTAAGGTTTCTGCGCATGGGTTTGGGTGCTGAATGCAGGATTCAGGAGACGAGCTTCTCATATGAGACTGGAGAACCCCTTCCATGGAAGCGTTTCGCCAAGGACTACTTGATCAACGCCAACAAGGATGATGAGTGAAATCTCCTGGGGTAATGGCATTCCCTTGGCTTGTTCCAAGCTTGGGGGAGTGCCCGGTATCTTTATCTTTACCTTTTGTCTTTTAGAGTCAAGTAGAGTCGTATCATGTCTAGGGAGGTTATCATATGAGATAGGTGTGTGCATTGAGGTCTATCACTCCTTCGGTGAAGAATTGTATCCGTGAGTGTGGAGTCGTCCATGATGGAATATTAATGAGAAGTTTATCGGTTCCTTTTGCTGCACTCGGTATTCTCTTCACGCAATCGACCTTATATGATGATTCTTATGGGGAGTACTGACCTTATGTCAGGTATGGCTATGAAACTTTATTTAATCTTGGCAAACACAGTTTTGGTCATAACAACAAGCATGATTTTCTTAAATTATCAACATAGCCAAAACTTTATGTTATTATGCTTGAAGTGTTATGCTGATAAGGAAGACAACTTGATGTGTTATGCTTATTTCAATGTTCATGCTTTATATTGCTTTGCATCTTAGTCATCATCAATTGTCTGTTCTCTCAAAACCTTTGATAGCCTAACTCTGCACTAAGCGGAATTCTGCTTGTGCATCCATACCCTTAAGCCAATATCTTCCATATGAGTCCACCATACCTACCTACTCGTGGTATTCCGCTACCACCTCCTAAAAGTATATAATTTATGTGTTATCCTCAAATGTTCAAAATCTTTTATTTTTTGCCTCTGTTTTAGCTCATGAGGAAGTAATAGCTAATTCATAGTCTTTTTGAGTTGGACAAGCTTCACCCCGGGATTGCATGTATAATGTGCAAACCCATAATACGAGAAGGAGCTGTCATAGAGTGCGCCCGGCTTAAAAATAATATAACAAACAAACCCTCCTTCACGCTTTGTTCATGAGAAATCAGAAAACTTTGGCAGTGATAAACAAAGGAGAATAAGAGGATGTTATCGTCCTCGTGCGGGAGCCGTTCCTCGAAACTTGTCCAGCTCAAAAAGCAATTGAGTTATCTATTAGCATTCGTTGACAAATCATGCACCCCTAAAAACTTGTTTTCATTCTGTTTGATTTGAGGATAGCACATGAGTTTTCCCTACTACCCTAGAGCAGGGCCTATCTTTTAATTTTAAGTTGAGTCAGTTACTTCTACTTCCTTCTATTTCTCAAAGAGAGCAGACGTTTGATGTTGATAAGGATTCATTCATATAAAGCTGCATTAAGATTTGTCATATCATATCCTTGTTGACATTATCATTCGATAAGTAAGTTGTTTGTCATGCCCAGCTAAGGCAAACATCTTCCTTTGTGTTAACACTTTCACTTCTTGCCTACTAACATGTTATTTTCAAAAAGCTTCAATTGATCTCATCAAATATAAGAGCAAAAGTTAAATCTATTGTTGTTCTTTGACCAAAGGACATGTTTGCCATGATATAATGAGTTTCCTTAGCCCTACTTTCGAATATAAGTGTTATCACTCTTTCATAAGGGCCTTATGAGTTGAAGATTGCTGTCAAGGATATTCGAGTTGGTAAAGAAACTATGATGCTTCTTGTCCGTATTCTATTTATCGACACTTCACTCTCTAAACTTGTGGACAGGTTTACCGAGTTCATATTCGCTTGGGGACAAGCGAGGTCTAAGCTTGGGGGTGTTGATACGTCCAAAATGCATCACTATTTTGTATCATAATTTATCCTTATTCATTGATATATTTCACGTTACGGTGATGTTCTTATGTTGTTTTGGTCTATTTTACACAGTTTGCAAACTCTCCGATGCCGGAACAGCGGACGCAGGATTCAGCAGTAAAAAGTGGACGCTGAGTTGCTGAAGAAGAATACCTCCAAATTACCTGAAAATTGACGGCAGATATTTTCCAGATGAATCACGAAGACACGCAAAAGGGGAGCCAGAGGGGGGCCACAGGGTGCCCAGGCGGCCTGGGGGCGCCCCCCCCCCCTGGCCGCGCCGGGGGGCGCCTGGAGCCCCTGGCTCACCTCCGGATGCCCCCTTTTGCCTATATACTCTCCGTTCTCCGAAAAACCTAAAAAGAAGATTTTTTACGGAGTTCCGCCGCCGCTCCGAGGCGGAAACCTACGGAGAAGAAAAGGGCATCTCCGGCGGGCAGATTCCGCCGGGGAGATCACCTACCGGAAGAGGAGATCGTCGCCATCGTCATCACCATCGTCACGGGCATCATCGAGATCATCATCAACATCATCCCCAACACCAGCACCATCTCCATCTTCATCCAAATCTCATCTTACAATCGCAACTCGTGTTGTAACTCGTACTACCTATCCTCTCTACTCCATCGGTGTTGATTACTACTTTGTGGTGAATGCTATTGAGTTTTGATGGAGAAATATTATTATGTCCAGATTGTTTATCACATATTTATCCCCACTGATCATGATCTCTTTTATGTCTCGTGAGTAGTTACCTTAGTTCTTGAGGACATGGGGAAAGTCTTGTTGTTAGTAGTCATATGATGTTGAAGTAATATGTGTTGTTTGATACTTAAGTTGTGTTGTCATTCTACTAGTGGTGTTGTGTGAGTCGAACACCCAACACTTCGCCTTATTAAGGACCTAGGAGAATACATTGTGTATAAAGAATGCTTATGGTGGGTTGCCGGAGTGACAGAAACGTGAACCCCAGTTCGCACGCTTTTGCATAAGGGAATAATGGATCCTCGATCGTATTGCTATGGTTAGGCTTTTGCCTTAAATTCTATCTTGTATTTGTGGATGCTTGCAAGGTGTTTAATCATAAGAGTGCATTCATCTTAGTCTAGAGAGTGCACTAGCATAGATCCACCCACTCAACACTTATCAACACATAACATAGTATCGATACGGAATATGGTGAAAGCACATGACTACCTCTCCCGTGTGTCCTCAGGAACACTTTAGTCTTTATAAGTTCAGTCGCTAGGCCTCTCCTTTGCTAAGAAAGGATTGGGCCACTTGTTACTCTCAGTACCTTTTACATTACTCGCTTTTACTTTCCTGTTGCTTATACCAAGAAAACCCCTAAAAGTTATCTTTCAGTACTTGCAGTAAATTCTTGCTCAGAATCGCTTATCAATACCTTCTGCTCCTCGTTGGGTTCGACACTCTTACTTATCGAAAACGCTGCAATAGATCCCTTATGGTTGTGGGTCATCAAGCGGCATCTGGGTATGGTAATATGTCTACCATGCTTTTAGTTCGTCGGTCCACCGACTGGTCGGTTTACTCTAGGGACAATATTCATGTGTGTCCTGATGTGTTTTTGTTTCTTCCTACCAGGTCACACGATATTGTTCCGTCCTGATGGAGAATGGTTCGCATGCTTCCGTTTATGGTGTTGGGACGGTAAATCTGAAATTTCTTTGGGAAAGGTCGTGCAACTAAAGAACGTGCAGGATGTCCCAGCCATCAAGAAGAATATTGTTAGTGTCTCCCTTCTATGTAAAGAAGGGTTTAAGTTAGTATTTCAGTCCAATAAAGTATATGTATCTCGATATGGACTGTTTGTTGGAAAAGCCTATGATTGTGGGGGTTGTTCCGCCTTTCCCTGCAGGATTTCTGTAATAAATTCATGAACCAAATTCATTCTAATGTGAACGAATCTGAGGTTTGGCATTCACGTCTTTGTCACATTAATTTTGGTTTTATGACATGGCTAGCCAACATGGATTTCATCCCGAGTTTCACGTTAGCCAACGGCTCTAAGTGTCATGTGTGTGTGCAAGCTAAGCAACCTCGTAGGCCTCACAAGCCTGCGAAGGAGAGACACTTGGCACCACTAGAGCTCATACATTCAGATCTGTGCGAGATGAATGGTGTGCTGACTAAAGATGGAAAGAAATACTTCATGACGTTGATCAATGATTCCACTAGATTATGCTATGTGTATTTGTTAAATACAAAGGATGAGGCTCTACGCTACTTTAAAATCTATAAGGGAGAAGTTCAGAACCAACTTGAAAACAAAATTAAACAAGTCTGGTCTGATCATGGTGGAGAGTACTTTTCTAATGAGTTCGGTTTATTATGTGCAGAACATGGTATTATTCATGAGAGGACAACTCCATATTCACCCTAGTCAAGCGGGGTTGCCGAACGGGAAAATTGTACTCTAACAGATTTGGTTAACGCCATGTTAGATGCATCGGGTTTATCCAAGGCATTGTGGGGGAGGCTGTATCGACATCATGTCATGTCCTGAATAAAGTTCCCACGAAGGATAATGAGACTACTCCCGATGAGAAATGGGAAAAGAAAAAGAACTACACTCTCCTACTTGTGCACTTGGGGCTGTTTGGAGAAAGTCAATGTGCCAATCCCCCAAAAGCGTAAGCTTGGACCTAAGACTGTGGACTGCGTTAATTTGGGCTACACTAAGAACAACTTTGGCTATAGATTTCTGATAGTGAAATCTGAGATACCTGACCAGAAGGTCGATACAATTATAGAGTCCAAGGATGCTACATTCTTTGACGATGTTTTCCCCATGGGAGATATGCAAAGCACTTCTAGACTAAAATTTGATGAAACTCCTAAACCTGCCAATTCCGATGGAATATTATGAACACAAAAGTGATGAAAGTTCCACGGAGGATGACGATGAAGCTCTTGTTAGGAGCGCTAGACAGAGGACTGCAAAGTCTTTTGGTGATGATTTCCTCATGTACCTCGTGGATGAAGACACTCCCAGTTCCATTTCAGAAGCTTATGGATCTTTGGATGCTGACTACTAGAAGAATGTGGTCCGTAGCGAGATGGATTCCATCTTGGCTAAAGGGACATGGCAAATCACTGGTCGTCCTTATGGTTGCCAACCATTGGGACGTAAGTGGTTGTTCAAAAGGAAGCTTAGATCTGATGGTACTGTTGAGAACTACAAGGCTTGGCTTGTGTCCAAGGGTTATACCCAAAAAGAAGAAGAAGATTTCTTTGATACTTACTCAATTGTGGCTAGACTGACAACCATTCGAGTATTACTCACGTTGGCTGTCTCGCATGGTCTTCTCATCCATTAAACGAATGTTAAGACAACTTTCCTTTTGGATAATAATGCAAAATAATGCCTTTTGGAGTAATTCTAATGCCTTTTCTCTCATAATATGCAAGGTTTATATCAAGAGGGAGAATACTGGCAGCTGGAAATCTGGACCTGAAAAAGCTACGTCAGGCTACCTATTCCACACAACTTCAAATGAGCTGAAACTTCACGAGGCTTTTTTATGGAATATATAAGAATTATTGGAGCAAATAACTACCATAGGGTCCCCACCAGGTGGGCACAACCCACCTGGGCGCGCCAGGGGGGGCCAGGCGTGCCCTGGTGGGTTGTGCCCTCCTCGGACCACCGCCGGTGCCCATCTTCTGGTATATAAGTCATTTTGACCTAAAATAATTAAGGAGAGGTCTTTCGGGACGGTGCGCCGCCATCTCGAGGCGGAACTTGGGCAGGAGCACTTTTGCCCTCCGGCGGAGCGATTCCGCCGGGGGAACTTCCCTCCCGGAGGGGGAAATCATCGTCATCATCATCACCAAAAACTCTCCCATCTTGGGGAGGGCAATCTCCATCAACATCTTCAATAGCACCATCTCCTCTCAAACCCTAGTTCATCTCTTGTGTTCAATCTTTGTACCGGAACCTTAGATTGGTGCTTGTGGGTGATTAGTAGTGTTGATTACATCTTGTAGTTGATTACTATATGGTTTATTTGGTGGAAGATTATATGTTCAGATCCATTATGCTATTCAATACCCCTCTGATCATGAACATGTTTATCACTTGTGAGTACTTACTTTTGTTCTTGAGGTCATGGGAGAAATCTTGTTGCAAGTAATCCTGTGAACTTGATATGTGTTCGATATTTTGATGATATGTATGTTGTGATTCCCATAGTGGTGTCATGTGAACGTCGACTACATGACACTTCACCATATTTGGGCCTAAGGGAATGCATTGTGGAGTAGTTATTAGATGATGAGTTTCTAGAGTGACAGAATCTTAAACCCTAGTTTATGCGCTACTCCGTAAGGGGCCGATTTGGATCCAAATGTTTAATGCTATGGTTAGATTTTATCTTAATATTTTTCTCGTAGTTGCGAATGCTTGCGAGGGGGTTAATCATAAGTAGGAGGTTTGTTCAAGTAAGAACAACACCTAAGCACCAATCCACCCACATATCAAATTATCAAAGTAGTGAACATGAATCAAGACAATATGGTGAAAGTGACTAGATGAAATTCTTGTGTGCCCTCAAGAACACTTTGCTTATTATAAGAAACCGTTTTGGCCTGTCCTTTGCCACAAAAGGGTTGGGCTACCTTGCTGCATACTAATTGCCATTATCGTTACTTGCTCGTTACAATTTATCTTGCTATCAAACTATCTGCTACTTACAATTTCAGTACTTGCAGACATTACCTTGCTGAAAACCACTTGTCATTTCCTTCTGCTCCTCGTTGGGTTTGACACTCTAACTTATCGAAAGGACTACGATTGATCCCCTATACTTATGGGTCATCACACTGTTAGAATCTCTCAACACCATGCCAGCTCATGCTTTTCCATAAGAGGCGAAAGAACCATCAGAGTTCACCTTTACTCTCCCATCCCTTGGCGGGCACCAATAAGAAACTTCCTCTATAGACAAAACTGTTGGAAATATGCCCTAGAGGCAATAATAAAGTGGTTATTATTATATTTCCTTAATCATGATAAAGGTTTATTATTCATGCTAGAATTGTATTGACCGGAAACTTAAATACATGTGTGGATACATAAACAAATACTGTGTCCCTAGTGAGCCTCTACTAGACTAGATCATTGATCATAAGATGGTTAAGGTTTCCTAACCATATGCATGTGTTGGTTAAGGTTTATTAGGAGAATGATGTGATGGACAAGACCCGTCTGTTAGCATAGCATTTGATCATTCTGTTTATGGCTACTGCTTTCTTAATGTCAAGTACATATTCCTTCGACCATGAGATCATGCAACTTCCGGATACCAGAGGAATACCTTGTGTTCCATCAAACGTCACAACCTAACTGGGTGATCATAAAGGTGCTCTACAGGTATCTCCGAAGGTGTCTGTTGAGTTGGCGTGAATCAAGATTGGGATTTGTCACTCCGTATGACGGAGAGGTATCTCTGGGCCCTCTCGATAATACACATCACAAGAATCTTGCAAACAAAGTGACTAAGGAGTTAGTTGCAAGATAATGTATTACGGAATGAGTAAAGAGACTCGCCGATGACGATATTGAACTAGGTATGGAGATATCGACGATCGAATCTCAGGCAAGTAACATACCGAGAGACAAAGGGAATTGCTTATGTTGTCATAAAGGTTTGACCGATAAAGATCTTTGTAGAATGTAGGAACCAATATGGGCATCCAGGTCCCGCTATTGGTTATTGACCGGAGAAGCGTCTCGGTCAGGTCTACATCATTCTAGAACCCATAGGGCCGCACGCTTAATGTTCGTTGACGATATAGTATTATATGAGTTATGTGAATTAGTGAACGAATATTTTTCGGAGTCCCGGATGAGATCACAGACACGAAGAGAAGCCCTGGAATGGTCTGAAGGTAAAGATTGATATATAGGATGATAGTATTTGGTCTCCGGAAAGGTTTCGGAATACATTGGGTATTTATCGGATCATCGGAAGGGGTTCTTGGAGGCCAGCGAAGTTACTGGTGTTGGGGAACGTTGCATGGAAAACAAAAAAATTCGACGCGGCACGCAAGATCTATACATGGAGATGCATAGCTAGGAGAGGGGAAGGCATATTCATACCCTTGAAGATCGCTAAGCGGAAGCGTTTATCAACGTGGTTGATGTAGTCGTACACCTTCGCAATCCATCTGATCAAGTACCGAACGTACGACACCTCCGCGTTCAGCACACGTTCAGCTCGATGGCGTCCTCGCCTTCTTGATCCAGCAAGAGAGGTGAAGTAATAGATGAGTTCCGGCAGCACGACGGTGTGGTGACGATGGTGGTGAAGAACAATCTCCGCAGGGCTTCGCCAAGCACTACGGAAACTATGGCGGAGGATAAACTAGAGGGTCGGGGATGCCGGTACACGGCTTGGTGTATCTTGATGTGTTCCGGGTGCTAGCCCTGCCCCTCTATTTATATGTTGAACCTTGGGGTCAAAACTTGGGGAAAAAGCCTCGTTAAAGTCGGTTTTGCCCGCAAGGAAGAGTCCTTCTCAGACTTCGAGGACCAAATGCCATAGTCCTTGGCATCTAGCCTAGACGCCATGGGCCTCGGCGTCTGGCCCAGGGCCAGACGCTAGGGTCTTCGGCGTTTGGGCCTTGACCTCTGCAAATCATCATTTTGCACTGACCTATAGCCCCGTGGGCCTGACCCCTTGGCCTAACCATATCGTCATATATATCAATTTTTAACTCGGGACCATTCCGGAGCTCCTTGTCATGTATGTGATCTCATCCGAGACTACGAACAACATTCAGTCACCAACATACATAACTCATATAACATTATATCATCTACGAACATTAAGCATGCGGACCCTACGGGTTTGAGAACTATGTAGACATGACCGAGATGCCTCTCCGGTCAATAACTAATAGCGAAACCTAGATGCCCATATTGGTTCCTACATATTCTACGAAGATCTTTATCGGTTGAACCGTTATGACAACATACGTAATTCCCTTTGTCTGCCGGTATGTTACTTGCCTGAGATTCGGTCATCGGTATCTCCATACCTAGTTCAATCTTGTTACCGGCAAGTCTTTTTACTCGCTTTGCAATACATCATCTCGTAACAAACTCATTAGTCATTTGCTTGCAAGGCTTCTTATGATGTGTATTACCGAGAGGGCCCAGAGATACCTCTTCGATACTCGGAGTGACAAATCCCAATCTCGATCTAGGCCAACTTAACAAACGCCTTCGAAGATACCTGTAGAGAATCTTTATGAACACCCAGTTATGTTGTGACGTTTGATAGCTCACAAGGTATTTCTCCGGTATCCGGGAGTTGCATGATCTCATGGTCTAAGGAACATGTATTTCACATACAAGAAAGCAGTAGCAATAAACTGTACGGTCAAATGCTAAGCTAACGGATGGGTCTTGTCCATCACATCATTCTCTTAATGATGCGATCCCGTTATCAAATGACAACTCATGTCCATGGTTAGGAAACCTTAACCATCTTTGATCAACGAGCTAGTCTAGTAGAGGCTAGGGACACGGTATTTATTTATGTATTCACACATGTATTTAATTTTCCAGTCAATACAATTCTAGTATGAATAAAAAACGTTTATCATGTTTAAGGAAATATAATAATAACAATTTTATTATCGCCTCTAGGGCATATTTCCATCAACTGGGCCTAGCGGGCCAAAGGGAGGGAAGCACACCAGCCCACAAGGGGCTGGCGCACCCCCAACCTGGCCGTCGGCCTTGTAAAGTAAAGGGAGGGGCTGGCCCCTCCCGCCTTTCTCCATGCGAGGGACAAAGGGAAGGGGAGGCGCCCTAGGGTAGCCGGCCCCCCTCCCCCCCCACACGCCAAAGAAGTAAAGGGGGTGCGGATAGGGTAGGCGCCCAGGGCGGCCGCATGCCTCTTAGGGCGCGCCCTAGGGCAGCCCATCCCCCCTTCCACCTATGTATATGTGAGGAGGGTAGGAGGCAACACACACCACGATCCCCAAGCCGTGTGCGGTGCCCCCTCTCCCTCTAGTTCTAGTCCCTCCTCTATCCATGTCCGTTGTGCTTGAGGAAGCCCTGCAGATAGTTTTAGCACCACCGTCACCACGCCGTCGTGCTGTCGGAACTCATCTACTACTTACCGAAAAAGGCTCTCGCCCTGCTTTATAAATAAAGCAACACCCCCGAACCGATACAAAGTATGGGGGAGATCCCTTACAAAGAAGAACAAAGATAAAAACAAGATTACAAGAGTGCCCACATTCCATCACGAGACACCCAAGACTACTGACTAGAAGGAAGACAGCGGCTCCATGAGAAACCACCGAACGTCGATGCAACACACACACACACACACACACACACACACACACACACACACACACACCAAGTTGTCACCGGAGAGGACACAGTGCCCTCTCGCTCCGGGCCGTGGAGCACCAATCTTGCCTACATACAACGAGGACCGAGAGTTATGCCCTCAACATCGTGTGTAAAAGATAGGGAGTCATTGAGACCACTTCAAGCTGAGCCGAAGGAGCGTCGAGATAGGATCCAAGCTCGCCCGCCAATGTCAAAGAAATGCAACCGGAGGGCGCCTAAGCTCCATGACCACGCCCTCAAGAGGGTGACGATGCAACACGCCGCCGCCGTCAAGACCGAAGATATGATCAAGGGTTTTCACCCAGAGCCTTGCCGTGGGGAGAGAGACCACAACGACGCCCCCAAGAGAGACACAACACCCACATGCATCGCCGTCGTTGCCGCCGGAGCGCAAAGCTTTCACCCGAAGACTCTCCCGCACCACCTGGAGGTACCACGGTCGAAGTCCGCCGCCACCAAAATAGGCCTCCACCAAGATCTGGGAGATGTCATTGCCGAAGCACAGCCACCGCCAGGCTCCACGCCGTTGAGCTCCTTGCTATCCACACAGCCAAGGAGAGACGCCACCACCACTACAACGCCCCTCGTGGAGAGTCGGATGCGCAGTCCACCTTCGAGGGTCGCCGCCCCAGCATCCCAAATCTCACTGCTCCCCACCCCCATCCAGCCCTTGGTCACCGTCCATCGGAGAGACGAGACGAAAGGAAGCTTCTTTCCGCCCTGGACAACCCTACACTTCTCCTCGTGCCGCCTCCGTCGACCATGACCCACATCCATAGACCCAACACCTCAAATCCGCGCCGCGGGCCAAATCTGGCAGGACCCGGCCAGCCCATCCCTGGGCTGGGATGAGGCAAACACCGGGCAGAGGAGCAACGCGCCCGCAGAGACGTGAGGGCGCCAGCCCCGCAGTGGCGGTGCACCACAGGGAAGGGGAGGATGAAGAGGCGCGAGATCCAAGCACTTCACAGCCAACGCCAGCCAGCCGCGCTTCCACCACCACATGTACGCCGGTCGCCGTAGCCCTCCACGCCGACCCAGTAGTTGCTGCAGCGCCGCTAGGTCCCATGCAGTGTGGCGCCTCCACCTGCCGATGTTGTCCCGCACCGACCACCACCACGCGGAGGAGAGAAGGCCCCGCTGCCGCCCACGCCAGGGGGGTTGTGCCCGCCGGCGAGATCTGGTGGCGGCGAGGGAGGAGGGGGAGGGAGGGGCTATGGTCGGCGGCGGTGCGGGTTGCCCCCTGGTCGCACGCGGGGCGGCACAGGGGGATGGATAAGGCTCGGTGTTGTGCTCATCTACTACTTCGCCTCTCTTGCTGGATTGAGAAGGCGAGGACGTCATCATGCTGAATGTGTGTTGAACGCAAAGGTGCCGTACGATCGGTACTTGATCGGGACGTATCGTGAAGGTGTACGATAACATCAACCGCGTTGATAAATGCTTCCGCTTAGCGATCTACAAGGGTATGTAGATACTCTCCCCCTCTCATAGCTATACATCTCCATGGATAGATCTTGCGTGTCCATAGAATATTTTTCGTTTTCCATGCAACGTTCCCCAACAAAAACTGAAGATATTGAGGCAGGCACCACAAAAACTGGGGTTTTACCTTTGCTTGGCTCAAGGTCATTTAATGATTCAAGGCATGAATCGTTCTTGATATACTTCAAGGTCTCCAAGTAACCGCACAGGCAATGTTTTGATACTTCTAGAGGTGGTGGAATTTTGTCATAGACAATTTCATTCGGGACAAACCAGTTGCGCCAGAATGTCAACAAGATCGAACATTTCATCACACAAGGCACCCGATCGAACAAATGTAACAACCACTCCCTTCCCGAGTTCTGGATCTCATTCAAGTTTGGTAGAGACCAAATGGAAGACGGCAGAATGAGTGAAAGTTGTCTTCTTCTTCAGTACCACACAACGGGCATATACTTGTAACTTCCAGGCTTCTCCTACATTTATTTTTCCAAGTCGGCAGGAAATCAGTGCACAACCGCCATGCAAAGTTAATAATAGTAGGAGGAACATTACATGCTCGCAGCATTTTCCAGTAAGCACGGTCACCATCAGGTCTACTGCTCGAACCGACAACATCTGTCCGGAACGCCCTCCTCAAGAGCAAGATTCTATGCACTTTTGACTGAACAAGTTCCCAGCTTTCCTAGTCCCCATGCAAGAGTGTCGTCTTCAAGGCTTGGAGAGGTTCTGATTTTCAAAATCTCATCAACGTGACAAAAATAGCTATTAAGTATGTCCTATTTCCGTGCCTCCGGGTCAGCAGGTGAGATCCCCTCCCTCACACATCTTTGTCCCCTCCCCTTGTGCCTCCCTTGTGTGCGGACGCCATCGAATCCGTGGATTTCGTTTATTTATGCATAAGATTAGTAGTGTAGAATTAGATTTAGTAGTGTAGAATCCGATTATACTTAGTAAAAAATGATTTATTGGTTTAGAAATCGATTTGTACTTATGGTAGAGTTTTTTTGTGTTGAATATGTTTTAGTGTAGAATCAGATGCTAGTCTTTTGTGTTGATTTAGTGTTCAATCCGATTATACTTTGTAGAATTTGATTTATTATTGTAGAAACTAATTTATAATTATTAGTATAGAATTAGATTCTAGTCTTTTATGTTGATGTAGTAGTGTAAAATCCGATTAGACTCAATAGAATTTAATTTATTAGTCTAGAAACAGATTTTGGAACTAGGGTACAGTTTCTAGTGTCGAATAGGTTTTAGTTCAGTCTGATTATACTTAGTAGAATTTGATTTATTAGATTAGAAACTGATTTTATACTTATTAGTATATAATGTTTTTAGTATTGTCCAAATTGATATTTTTTGTACAATGGCAGCACCAACACACCATGTCAACTATGCAAGTCTAGGTGCGCCACCAGCATTGCAACGGTGATCTGTTTGGCATGTACTTTCAGCGATACTATATTTTTTCAGCGGTAACAAGAAAACGTCTTCTCTAATAGGGTATATATATGTATATATACTTGTTTTTTTCTTATTTTAGTATTACCATTAATGTTGTGTGTGCTTTTTTTGTTACACAGATCGTCTCATGCAACGTGAGGGTGAAATTCAGTGAGCTGACCAGAGACACCTTGGTCTTCAAGGCTCGTGGAGGGGCCTACACTTTCGAGGCCGAGAAAGGACAAAAGATATCTCGGATGTGAGGAGATGGACGAGATCATTTTCTCGCCCATAGTTATCTCATTGGTGGTTAATTGTTTAACATCTCCTTCAAAGGAGCAAGACTTAGGTCGGCTATTATCAATCTCATCAGGAGTGATTTTTATCCCAAACTTTTGTACATATATATGACTTTTTTTTGCAAGAACATATATATATATATATATATGTGTGTGTGTGTGTGTGTGTGTGTGTGTGTGTGTGTGTGTGTGTGCATTATTACGTCATCATCAGATCTTAATTAATTACTATATTTAACATAATTAGCAATTGAAAAATAATTTTAAGATGCAATGTTTTTTTTTGGCATAATTCGAGCATTTATATTTGCAAATACGCATGTGCTCGCAAAAATTTATGATTCTCTTTTTTCTTGAAATTTCATGTGACATACTAGCAAGAAACCTTGGTTCAACCGAATCCCTCTTTGATGTTAAAAATAATAGTGACAAAATAACATCCTTTGCGAATTAACATGGAAATGTGTTTTTATATCTTCACAACTATTGTCATATATTTGCTTGCCCCGCAAAAAAAACTATTGTAATATGCTTGTAGAAAGCTCGAGAACCAATGTCTCCCACAAATATCTTCACATATATTTCTATTGTGAATAATAGTTTATCTTCCCCGCAAAATATAATGGTTTATCTTCACTATACATAAATAAAAAGAGGAAATATCACTCGGAGTCATATACAACTTGCATCTCATGTGTAGTTTGGTACTAGAACTTTGAAAATACGGTTTTGTGATCATCTAACTTGCCTCAAGCGTGCAGATACGGTCACAAACGCGTATGTGGGCGTATCTGTGTGTATGACCCCACCTGTCAATGAGTGATGACGCTCGGCTGACCCATTTTTTGCATAAAACACCCTCTCTTTTTTTATTTGCAAAAAATCCGACCACCATGATGCATCTTTGCACAAAACCCCCTAGCATTTTTTAAAATTTGTGAAAAGTCTATAATACACTACAAGAAATCTGTTAATCTGTGATAGAATTAAATTGCCATAGGTCTGCAAAAATTCGTCATGCGTTGCTGTCTGTGACAGTACGAAAATATGTCATGTACCGCGCGTCATAATTCTTTAGCCGTACGTTCAATGACGGACAGCTCATCCGTCAAAGATTCATGACGGTTTAAGCCCGTCATGGATCAGGCCCCAAGCCCCATTAGGCCCGGCCCGGGCCCGGAATTCAGTGACGGACAGATCTGTCATAGATAGGCATGAAGGGAATCTGCCGTGGTGTCCACGTGGATCTAACGTGGCATCATTTAAGCCTGATATGCCTTTGGCCCAATATAGTTTCGGCCCAGTTTTTTTGTCCAACCAGGATCTAAGCCAAATTTGTTTTAAGGCGTATTATCGCATATTTCTCCAAGTTTGGCCCAGTCATTTCTGTCCGGCCCATATTTAAAAAATTATATCTATTAGATTGTCTGTGTTGGTCCAGTATGCTAATTTCTGTCGGCCCATTTATTCTTTACCAATCCAGCCCATTAGTTTTTTTCCCACAATGCTTAATTCGTTTTAGTAACCAATTTTGTCCCATGATAATGAAATCTGTTCATTTGGTATAGAGCAACGTGAAATGTATAAAAAAGAAGCACAATATCACAAAGCAGAAATGATAAAAATAAGGTAAGTACTGATCCAACATTACATATCCAGCATAATTAAACTTCCATGTGCAGATGCACTAACCATCTAGCATAACACATCGAACACAACTACCATCTAACAGCAAAATGCATCCAGTTTTGTATCCACCAACATCAGAGGCAGTTTGCCCTACAAAATTACTTCTAGGGAAGGTAGGTTCCAGCGTTATATCACATTCACAGCTTCCAGCAGTATTTTGTTTGGACAAACAACTTACCCTTGAGCTGATCTTGATTGCATCTGCTTTAGCAAAAACTCTATTTTAGCATCCATCTCAGCTTGCTTTTTCCTGTTCTCCTCTTCTTGCTTGGTCCTTGCTTCTTCTTGCCTGATCCTTGCTTCTTCTGATTCCTTTAACTGATTGGTCAAGGTTTGAACAAGGGTCCGAAGCTCAGCACTTTCCCTCTTCTGCGCCACTTCTGCTTCACGTTCGCTACGACTGGATCTCTCATGCACGTGTTGGATCCCCACATGCTTAAGTAACATTGGCTTCTTAGTGCGCTCAGCAAGCAGTTTAGCAACAGCCTTGGTTAAAGAGTTTGATTGTTGGCCATCTTCTGTAGGTTGAGAGGCCTTGTTTTCCATTTCAGTCTAGCAAAGCACAAGATGAGACAAATAGGTTATTTCCCTTTATGTCTGCCATATTACCATGTACAGATTTAGAAATGTAGTTGTGCTCTAGTCACTTCATGTATCATGCATGTACTTTAGCACAAGGACGTACCGTGGCAAGTATTATAGCACAAGGACGGAACATGGCGAGTATTTTAGCACTAGGATAAAAGATAACAAGTATTTTCACTTATTTACCTACTATTAAATCTATATCAAAAGGTTAACATTTTGATGGTTGGTAGTCTTTGAAAGCTGACTTACAATTGCAGCTTGCATAACATCGGTGTAGCCTTTCTTTTTGCTGCTATAGTGGCACTCCTTGAATAAATCCAGTGCAGTGAGTTCTTTATCCTTGTATTTTTCTCCCTGAAAACAACAGATATGCAGCAAACTTACATTTGAGAAGTAACAACATGTATAGTACCAATATTGAACTTGTATTTAGTTATTCAGGATAAGATACACCATTACATGTATTGGCTGAAGGAAAGGGAGCATGGAGCATCATATAGAGTTATATTCATTACTGCTAGCAAACTACTCCCTTCGTTCCGATTTACTCGTCGTGGTTTTAGTTCAAATTTGAACTAAAACCACGACGTGTAAATCAGAATGGAGGGAGTAAGAAACAATCGTGCATAATAAAGTATAGGATCAGAAATTAATTTTTAGGACAGTAAAACTGAGCCTAATCCCAGCCCTCTCATGCATTTAGCATTTTTAACCGTTCATTTTCCTGATGTGGTTGTTCCTGGCCGTCAGATCGCCTTAATGTCGCGTTCTGTAGCGCCTGGCCCAACTGACCCAGCGTCCTGGCCCAACTGTCCTAAGGGGCAGCTGCTCCCGAAGAAAAAACCCAGGCCTCTGGTTAACTGGGCCTCTTGAGACAGCCCATTTAACAGACGAAGGCCTGATCGGTCGTTGCTTCCTGGTCCGTGAAAAATAACTCTTTGGTTGATACTACGATGCGGGAGAGGAGGCGCTCTAGGAGCCGCTCCAGCGAGAGGATCCCGGGCTTGCGAGGGGATCGAAAGCCAGGACAGCAAGCCGATCCAGCGAGCGGGGAGCCGATCCAGCGCTAGGCTATCCAGCGCGACGCGCTTGTGGGAAGCCGATCTAGCCGACGAGGAGATCCAACGGCCGCGCGGGATGCAGATGAATCGACGGCCGACCGTCAATCTGCCTGCGTTCAAAGGGTGGGACACGGGCGATAATGGCCGGCGCATCATCTGCTGGAAACTCCTTGCAATCATACTTCAGTTTCTCATGTCGCATTCATGTCGATTAATGTGTCAATCCTTTGCGCTGGTCGTGGTACCTGTATATATTCTTCCTCCCTTCGCACCCTTCGCTCAGCCTCTGTACTTCGGCATCACTACATTTTTCAGCATCATGTTGGGGCAGGGTTTCCTGTAGTTCTTTTTAGTTCATGAATTGCGCGAAGCAATTGCATTGTCCTATTCTATCATACAAAATTTTGTGCGTGCAGGTGATTCATGGTAGCTGTGCTCAAATTTGATTTCATTTCGGAGCTTGGTACTGGAATTTGTTGGGGAACGTTGCATGGGAAACAAAAATTTTTCCTACCGTTCACCAAGATCAATCTAGTAGATGCAACTACGAGGAAGGAGTGTGATCTACGTACCCTTGTAGATCGCTAAGCGGAAGCGTTATGAACGCGGATGATGGAGTCGTACTCGTCGCGATTCAGATCGCCGAAGACCTAGCACCGAAGCAACGGTGCCTCCGCGTTCTTCACACGTACGGCTCGGGGACGTCTCCTCCTTCTTGATCCAGCAAGGGGTGGAGGAGAGGTTGATGGAGAACCGGCAGCACGACGGCGTGGTGGTGATGGTGGAGAAGAACTCCAGCAGGGCTTCGCCTAAGCACCGCGGGAGAAGAAGATATGACGGGAGAGGAAGGGCAGCACCGAGGCACAAACTGTGTTGGCTGCCCTCCCTTTGCCCCACTATATATAGGGGGGGTGGAGAGGTGAGGGCGCCCTAGGGTTTCCCCCCTAGGGGCCGGCGGCCAGGGCAAGGGGAGGGGGCGGCGGCCAGGGCAGGGGGGCGGCCAGGCCCTAGGGTTTCCCCCCTAGGTGCCTTGCCCCCCAAGTCCCAAGGGGTGCGGCCAGCCCTAGGGGGTCCCACCCCCTTAGCCGCATGGGGAGAGGGCCCAGGGGGGGCGCACAGCCCCCTGAGGGCTGTGGTGTCCCCCTTTGTGGCCCAATAGGCCCAGAACAACTTCCGGACCCCCCGAAATCCCTTCCGGTATTCCGCCGATTTCCCGATGCTCCCCGGAACACTTCCGGTACTCCGAAACCTTTCATCCTATATATCAATCTTCGTCTCCGGACCATTCCGGAGACCCTCGTCATGTCCGGGATCTCATCCGGGACTCCGAACAACCTTCGGTAACCATGCACTCTTCTCACTAACAACCCTAGCGTCACCGAACGTTAAGTGTGTAGACCCTGCGGGTTCGGAAATCATGTAGACATGACCGAGACACTCTCAGGTCAATAACCAATAGCGGGATCTGGATACCCATATTGGTTCCTACATGTTTCTCGATGATCTCATCGGATGAACCACGATGTCAAGGATTCAGGCAATCCCGTATACAGTTCCCTTTGTCTCGTCGGTATGTTACTTGCCCGAGATTCGATCGTCGGTATCTCTATACCTAGTTCAATCTCGTTACCGGCAAGTCTCTTTACTCGTTACCGTAATACATAATCCCGTGACCAACTACTTAGTCACTTTGAGCTCATTGAGATGACGTATTACCGAGTGGGCCCGGAGATACCTCTCCGTCATACGGAGTGACAAATCCCAGTCTCGATCCATGTCAACTCAACAGACACCCTCGGAGATACCTGTAGAGTACCTTTATAGTCACCCAGTTACGTTGCGACGTTTGGCACACACAAAGCACTCCTATGGTGTCAGTGAGTTACATGATCTCATGGTCATAGGAACTTATACTTGACATGCAGAAAACTATAGCGATAACTGACACGATCAAAAGCTATGTTAACGTTTGGGTCTCGTCCATCACATCATTCTCCTAATGATGTGATCCCGTTATCAAATGACAACTCATGTCTATGACCTGGAAACCGCGGTCATCTTTGATCAACGAGCTAGTCCTGTAGAGGCTCACTAGGGACACAAAGTCTGTCTATTCATCCACACGTGTATTTGAGTTTCCAATCAATACAGTTATAGCATGGATAATAAACGATTATCATGAACAAGGAAATATAATAATAACTCTTTTATTATTGCCTCTAGGGCATATTTCCAACAGTCTCCCACTTGCACTAGAGTCAATAATCTAGTATTACAAGGTAATAAATCTAACACCCATAGAGTCTTGGTGTTGATCGTGCTTAGCCCGTGGAAGAGGCTTAGTCAACGGATTCAAATCCGTGTGTACTTTGCAAATGTTTATGTCCTCCTCCTTGACCGAATCGCGGATGGAATTGAAGCGTCGCTTTATGTGTCTGGTCCTCTTGTGAAACCTTGGTTCCTTGGCTAGAGCAATGGCACCAGTGTTGTCACAGAACAGAGTCATTGGGTTCAGTGCACTAGGCACAACTCCAAGATCTGTCATGAACTCCTTCATCCAGACACCTTCCTTAGCCGCCTCCGAGGCAGCTATATACTCCGCTTCACATGTAGAATCAGCTACCACGCTCTGCTTGGAACTGCACCAGCTTACTGCTCCCCCGTTGAGAATATATACGTATCCGGTTTGAGACTTGGAGTCATCCGGATCAGTGTCAAAGCTTGCATCGACGTAACCCTTTACGACGAGCTCTTGATCACCTCCATAAACGAGAAACATATCCTTAGTCCTTTTCAGGTACTTTAGGATATTCTTGACCGCTGTCCAGTGATCCATACCAGGATTACTTTGAAACCTTCCGGCCATACTTATGGCAAGGCTGACATCTGGTCTTGTGCACAGCATTGCATGATAGAGCCTATGGCTGAAGCATAGGGGACGACACTCATCTTTTCTCTATCATCCGCAGTCACTGGGCATTGAGTCTTACTCAACTTTGTACCTTGTAATACCGGCAAGAACCCCTTCTTGGATTGATCCATTTTGAACTTCTTCAAAACTTTATCAAGGTACGTGCTTTGTGAAAGTCCTATCAAGCGTCTTGATCTATCTCTATAGATCTTGATGCCCAATATGAAAGCAGTTTCACCGAGATCTTTCATCGAAAAACTCTTGTTCAAATACCCCTTCACGCTATCCAAAAATTCTATATTGTTTCCAATCAGCAATATGTCATCCACATATAATATTAGAAACGCTATAGAGCTCCCACTCACTTTCTTGTAAATACAAGCTTCATTGTAAACTTGTATAAACCCAAATGCTTTGATCACCTCATCAAAGCGAAGATTCCAACTCCGAGATGCTTGCACCAGCCCATAAATGGAACGCTGGAGCTTGCATACTTTGTCAGCATTCTCTGGATCGACAAAACCTTCTGGTTGCATCATATACAACTCTTCCTTAAGAAAACCGTTAAGGAACGCTGTTTTGACATCCATCTGCCAAATTTCATAATCGAAAAATGCAGCTATTGCTAACATGATTCGGACGGATTTAAGCATCGCTACGGGTGAGAAAGTCTCATCGTAGTCAATCCCTTGAACTTGTGAAAATCCTTTGCCACAAGTCGAGCTTTATACACGGTGACATTACCGTCAGCGTCCGTCTTCCTCTTAAAAATCCATTTATTCTGAATGGCCTTCCGCCCTTCAGGCAATACTTCCAAAGTCCATACTTTGTTTTCATACATGGATCCCATCTCGGATTTCATGGCCTCTAACCATTTGTCGGAATCTGGGCCCACCATCGCTTCTCCATAGCTCGTAGGTTCACCGTTGTCTAACAACATGACCTCCAAGACAGGGTTACCATACCACTCAGGTGCAGTGCGTACCCTTGTCGACCTACGAGGTTCGGTAGTAACTTGATCGGAAGCTTCTTGATCATCATCATTGGCTTCCTCTTCAACCTCTGCAGGCTCCACAAAAACATCTTTCTGTGCTGCGCTACTTTCTGGTTGAAGCAGAGGTTCAATAACCTCATCAAGTTCTACCTTCCTCCCACTCAATTCTTTCGAGAGAAACTCTTTCTCGAGAAAGGACCCGTTCTTAGCGACAAACACTTTGCCCTCGGATCTGAGATAGAAGGTGTACCCAACTGTTTCTTTTGGGTATCCTATGAAGACACATTTGTCCGCTTTGGGTTCGAGCTTTTCTGGCTGAAGCCTTTAGACATAAGCATCGCAACCCCAAACCTTGAGAAAAGACAACTTAGGTTTCTTACCAAACCACAGTTCATACGGTGTTGTCTCAACGGACTTAGATGGAGCCCTATTTAAAGTGAATGCAGCTGTCTCTAACGCATATCCCCAAAACGATAGTGGCAAGTCGGCAAGAGACATCATAGAACGTACCATATCTAATAGGGTTCGATTACGACGTTCGGACACACCATTACGCTGTGGTGTTCCAGGTGGTGTCAACTGTGAAACAATTCCACATTTTCTTAAGTGATCACCAAACTCATAACTCAGATATTCTCCCCCTCGATCAGATCGTAGGAACTTGATCTTCTTGTTACGATGATTTTCAACTTCACTCTGAAATTGCTTGAACTTTTCAAAAGTTTCAGACTTATGCTTCATCAAGTAAATATATCCATATCTACTTAAGTCGTCAGTGAAGGTGAGAAAATAACGATATCCACCGCGTGCCGTTACACTCATCGGACCGCACACATCAGTATGTATGATTTCCAATAAGTCACTTGCTCGTTCCATTGTCCCTGAAAACGGGGTCCTTGTCATCTTGCCCATGAGGCACGGCTCGCACGTGTCAAGTGATTCAAAATCAAGAGACTCCAAAAGTCCATCAGCATGGAGCTTCCTCATGCGTTTCACGCCGATATGACCGAGACGGCAGTGCCACAAGAAAGTGGTATTATCATTATCTACTCTACATCTTTTGGCATCAATGTTATGAACATGTGTATCATCACTATCGAGATTCAATAAGAATAAACCCCTAACTTCGGGTGCATGACCATAAAAGATATTACTCATATAAATAGAACAACCATTATTCTCTGACTTAAATGAGTAACCGTCTCGCAATAAACAAGATCCAGATATAATGTTCATGCTTAACGCAGGCACTAAATAACAATTATTCAGGTTCATAACTAATCCCGATGGTAATCGAAGAGCGAGCGTGCCGACGGCGATCACATCAACCCTGGAACCATTTCCCACGCGCATCGTCACTTCGTCCTTCGCCAGCCTCCGTTTATTCCGCAGTTCCTGTTTAGAGTTGCAAATGTGAGCAACCGAACCGGTATCAAATACCCAGGCACTACAACGAGAGTTGGTAAGGTACACATCAATAACATGTATATCATATATACCTTTGTTGTTGTTGGCCCCCTTCTTGTCCGCCAGATACTTGGGGCAGTTCCGCTTCCAGTGGCCATTCCCCTTGCAATAGAAACACTCAGTCTCTGGCTTGGGCCCAGCCTTGGGTTTCTTCACTGGATTAGCAACTGCTTTGCCACCCTTCTTAGAGTTACCCTTCTTGCCCTTGCCATTCTTCTTGAAACTGGTGGTCTTATTGACCATCAACACTTGATACTCCTTCTGGATGTCTGCCTCAGCGACTTTCAGCATCGAAAACAGCTCGGCGATGGTTTTATTCATCCCTTGCATGTTGTACTGCTGGACGAAGCGCTTGTAGCTTGGAGGGAGTGACTGGAGAATTCTGTCAATGATAGCCTCATCCGGGAACACAAGTCCCAGATCAGCTATGCGGGTATAGTACCCAGACATCTTCAGTAAGTGCTCACTGACAGACGAATTCTCCTCCATCTTGCAAGCGAAGAATTTATCGGTGGTCTCATACCTCTCGATCTTAGCATTCTTCTCAAAGATGAATTTCAACTCCGTGTACATCTCATATGCACCATGACGTTCAAAACGCCTTTGGAGTCCTCCTTCTAAGCCGTACAACATGGCACATTGCACTATCGAATAGTCATCCGAACGCGTCTGCCAGACGTTCATATCGTCCGCAGAGGCTCCAGGAGCGGGGGGTTGACCTAGCGGCGCATTTAGGACATAAACCTTTTGGGCAGCTGTGAGGATGATCCTCAGATTGCGGAGCCAGTCCACAAAGTTGCTCCCATCATCTTTCAGTTTAGCTTTCTCTAGGAACGCATTAAAATTCAGGGGAACTACTGCGCGAGCCATCTACAACATAAATTTGCAAAGACATTTTAGACTATTGTTCATGATAAGTGAGTTATTACCTAATCAAATTAATTATAACTCCCACTCAAATTGACATCCCTCCGGTCATTCGAGCGTGACATGATCCAAATTCACCAACCCAAGTCCGATCATCACGTGAGATGAGGTGGTGTCAATGGTGAACATCAACATGTTGATCATATCTACTATATGACTCATGCTCGACCTTTCGGTCCTCCGTGTTCCGAGGCCATGTCTGTACATGCTAGGCTCGTCAAGTCTAACCCGAGTGTTCTGCACGTGCAAAACTGGCTTGCACCCGTTGTATGCGAACGTAGAGTCTATCACACCCGATCATCACGTGGTGCTTCGAAACGACGAACCTTCGCAACGGCGCACACTTGGGGGGAACACAATTTTATCTTGAAATTTTAGTGAAGGATCACCTTATAATGCTACCGTCGTCCTAAGCAAAATAAGATGCATAAAAGGATTAACATCACATGCAAATCATAAGTGACATGATATGGCCATCAACTCGTGCTTTTGATCTCCATCTCCAAAGCACCGGCATGATCTCCATCGTCACCGGCGCCACACCATGATCTCCATCATCATGATCTCCATCATCGTGTTGCCATCGGGGTTGTCGGCGCCCCACCATGCTCTTACTACTATTGCTACCGTTTAGCGATAAAGTAAAGCATTACAAAGCGCTTAATGATTGACACGCAGGTCATACAAAAAATAAAGACAGCCCTATGGCTCCTGCCGGTTGCCGTATGCATCGACATGCAAGTCGATGTTAACTATTACAACATGATCATCTCATACATCAAAATATATTTCATCATGTCATTGGCCATATCATATCACATACATACCCTGCAAAAACAAGTTAGACGTCCTCTAATTTGTTGTTGCATGTTTTACGTGGCTGCTATGGGTATCTAGCAAGAACGCTTCTTACCTACGCAAAACCACAACGGTGATATTCAAGTTGCTATTTAACCTTATACAAGGACCGCCTTGTTCTATTCCGATTCAACTAAGATAGGAGAGACAGACACCCGCCAGCCATCTTATGCAACAAAAGTCACATGTCTGTCGATGGAACCGGTCTCATGTACGTGGACATGTAAAGTTGGTCCGGGCCGCTTCATCCTATAATACCGCTGAATCAAGAAAGACTAAGGAGGGCAGCAATTTAAACATCAACGCCACAAACTTCTTTGTGTTCTACTCGAGAAAACATCTACGCAAGATCCTAGCTCATGATGCCACTGTTGGGGAACGTTGCATGGGAAACAAAAATTTTTCCTACCGTTCACCAAGATCAATCTAGTAGATGCAACTACGAGGAAGGAGTGTGATCTACGTACCCTTGTAGATCGCTAAGCGGAAGCGTTATGAACGCGGATGATGGAGTCGTACTCGTCGCGATTCAGATCGCCGAAGACCTAGCACCGAAGCAACGGTGCCTCCGCGTTCTTCACACGTACGGCTCGGGGACGTCTCCTCCTTCTTGATCCAGCAAGGGGTGGAGGAGAGGTTGATGGAGAACCGGCAGCACGACGGCGTGGTGGTGATGGTGGAGAAGAACTCCAGCAGGGCTTCGCCTAAGCACCGCGGGAGAAGAAGATATGACGGGAGAGGAAGGGCAGCACCGAGGCACAAACTGTGTTGGCTGCCCTCCCTTTGCCCCACTATATATAGGGGGGGTGGAGAGGTGAGGGCGCCCTAGGGTTTCCCCCCTAGGGGCCGGCGGCCAGGGCAAGGGGAGGGGGCGGCGGCCAGGGCAGGGGGGCGGCCAGGCCCTAGGGTTTCCCCCCTAGGTGCCTTGCCCCCCAAGTCCCAAGGGGTGCGGCCAGCCCTAGGGGGTCCCACCCCCTTAGCCGCATGGGGAGAGGGCCCAGGGGGGGCGCACAGCCCCCTGAGGGCTGTGGTGTCCCCCTTTGTGGCCCAATAGGCCCAGAACAACTTCCGGACCCCCCGAAATCCCTTCCGGTATTCCGCCGATTTCCCGATGCTCCCCGGAACACTTCCGGTACTCCGAAACCTTTCATCCTATATATCAATCTTCGTCTCCGGACCATTCCGGAGACCCTCGTCATGTCCGGGATCTCATCCGGGACTCCGAACAACCTTCGGTAACCATGCACTCTTCTCACTAACAACCCTAGCGTCACCGAACGTTAAGTGTGTAGACCCTGCGGGTTCGGAAATCATGTAGACATGACCGAGACACTCTCAGGTCAATAACCAATAGCGGGATCTGGATACCCATATTGGTTCCTACATGTTTCTCGATGATCTCATCGGATGAACCACGATGTCAAGGATTCAGGCAATCCCGTATACAGTTCCCTTTGTCTCGTCGGTATGTTACTTGCCCGAGATTCGATCGTCGGTATCTCTATACCTAGTTCAATCTCGTTACCGGCAAGTCTCTTTACTCGTTACCGTAATACATAATCCCGTGACCAACTACTTAGTCACTTTTGAGCTCATTGAGATGACGTATTACCGAGTGGGCCCGGAGATACCTCTCCGTCACACGGAGTGACAAATCCCAGTTTTGATCCATGTCAACTCAACAGACACCCTCGGAGATACCTGTAGAGTACCTTTATAGTCACCCAGTTACGTTGCGACGTTTGGCACACACAAAGCACTCCTACGGTGTCAGTGAGTTACATGATCTCATGGTCATAGGAACTTATACTTGACATGCAGAAAACTATAGCGATAACTGACACGATCAAAAGCTATGTTAACGTTTGGGTCTCGTCCATCACATCATTCTCCTAATGATGTGATCCCGTTATCAAATGACAACTCATGCCTTATGACCTGGAAACCGCGGTCATCTTTGATCAACGAGCTAGTCCTGTAGAGGCACACTAGGGACACAAAGTCTGTCTATTCATCCACACGTGTATCTGAGTTTCCAATCAATACAGTTATAGCATGGATAATAAACGATTATCATGAACAAGGAAATATAATAATAACTCTTTTATTATTGCCTCTAGGGCATATTTCCAACAGCTGTTGGGGAACGTTGCATGGGAAACAAAAATTTTTCCTACCGTTCACCAAGATCAATCTAGTAGATGCAACTACGAGGAAGGAGTGTGATCTACGTACCCTTGTAGATCGCTAAGCGGAAGCGTTATGAACGCGGATGATGGAGTCGTACTCGTCGCGATTCAGATCGCCGAAGACCTAGCACCGAAGCAACGGTGCCTCCGCGTTCTTCACACGTACGGCTCGGGGACGTCTCCTCCTTCTTGATCCAGCAAGGGGTGGAGGAGAGGTTGATGGAGAACCGGCAGCACGACGGCGTGGTGGTGATGGTGGAGAAGAACTCCAGCAGGGCTTCGCCTAAGCACCGCGGGAGAAGAAGATATGACGGGAGAGGGAGGGCAGCACCGAGGCACGAACTGTGTTGGCTGCCCTCCCTTTGCCCCACTATATATAGGGGGGGTGGAGAGGCCAGGGCGCCCTAGGGTTTCCCCCTAGGGGCCGGCGGCCAGGGCAAGGGGAGGGGGGCGGCGGCCAGGGCAGGGGGAGGCGCCCAGGCCCTAGGGTTTCCCCCCTAGGTGCCTTGCCCCCCAAGTCCCAAGGGGTGCGGCCAGCCCTAGGGGGTCCCACCCCTTTAGCCGCATGGGGAGAGGGCCCAGGGGGGGCGCACAGCCCCCTGAGGGCTGTGGTGTCCCCCCTTGTGGCCCAATAGGCCCAGAACACCTTCCGGACCCCCCGAAAACCTTCCCGGTACTCCGCCGATTTCCCGATGCTCCCCGGAACACTTCCGGTACTCCGAAACCTTTCATCCTATATATCAATCTTCGTCTCCGGACCATTCCGGAGACCCTCGTCATGTCCGGGATCTCATCCGGGACTCCGAACAACCTTCGGTAACCATGCACTCTTCTCACTAACAACCCTAGCGTCACCGAACGTTAAGTGTGTAGACCCTGCGGGTTCGGAAACCATGTAGACATGACCGAGATACTCCCAGGTCAATAACCAATAGCGGGATCTGGATACCCATATTGGCTCCTACATGTTTCTCGATGATCTCATCGGATGAACCACGATGTCAAGGATTCAGGCAATCCCGTATACAGTTCCCTTTGTCTCGTCGGTATGTTACTTGCCCGAGATTCGATCGTCGGTATCTCTATACCTAGTTCAATCTCGTTACCGGCAAGTTTCTTTACTCGTTACCGTAATACATAATCCCGTGACCAACTACTTAGTCACTTTGAGCTCATTGAGATGACGTATTACCGAGTGGGCCCGGAGATACCTCTCCGTCACACGGAGTGACAAATCCTAGTCTCGATCCATGTCAACTCAACAGACACCCTCGGAGATACCTGTAGAGTACCTTTATAGTCACCCAGTTACGTTGCGACGTTTGGCACACACAAAGCACTCCTACGGTGTCAGTGAGTTACATGATCTCATGGTCATAGGAACTTATACTTGACATGCAGAAAACTATAGCGATAACTGACACGATCAAAAGCTATGTTAACGTTTGGGTCTCGTCCATCACATCATTCTCCTAATGATGTGATCCCGTTATCAAATGACAACTCATGTCTATGACCTGGAAACCGCGGTCATCTTTGATCAACGAGCTAGTCCTGTAGAGGCTCACTAGGGACACAAAGTCTGTCTATTCATCCACACGTGTATTTGAGTTTCCAATCAATACAGTTACAGCATGGATAATAAACGATTATCATGAACAAGGAAATATAATAATAACTCTTTTATTATTGCCTCTAGGGCATATTTCCAACAGAATTTTTGGCTTAGCAGTTGATAATCTCAATTCTCAAATGGCTTTTGGGGTGCAGCAGTCGCCGCATCCACATAAGTACTGCAGCATGCGGCAAATCTCCAGCCACCTCCTTGGTCCAGATTGAGGTGGGAATACTCCAGACCGAGGACGTGCAATACTGGTTGGACGAGAACTACTTCTAGTGCTAGTGCACGTTCACGAACGCAGGGGAGGTATGCGTCTGCGATGCCAAAACCTCTCTCTGCTGCAACAACCCAAATTGTTAGATTGGTTCATTGCTATCTGACATCTTAACTAAGGATTAAACATCATCTAATATTATCTTCTTTTTTTGTCTGACTACTATCTTTGACATATAATGAAATTTTCATACACAGTACTCCCAGGGCCTATTTAGATAGGTGAGTGTGTCTATTTGATCCTGTCAAATTTAGTGTTATTTTTTTCCTTTTTCTGCAGTACAGTCTTGGCGCATTGCTCATGATTTGCACTGCTTTCTGACATTTAAGTAAATGAACAATTACACAAGTATGTATATGATCCACATGGCCATGCTCAATACATGATCAAATTATGTAAGGAGTTAGTGACTTAGGAAGCAAGACTATGGGGTGCTCATGCGAATTGTTTGATTGATTTCTCCCTCCGTTAGACTGAATGGCGTTTGACTGAACGTCCCTGATTGTATTATATCACTCAACAACGTTAAACTGCACGGCGATGCGTGATAACACTGCCGGGATACAGTTTCCACTTAGTGAGGAGTATGCAGATGCCCTTACATGTAATCTGTTTGCCAGAACAAAATTCTTATGTGTATAATAATTAAACTACTAAAGTGGATCCCTTGTTGTTAACCTTTGCTTTACATAATACATTGTCCCTATGTATTATACATGGAAACAAGATGTATGGAGAAATGCAGGCAATTCATGCAGAAATTGCTGAACAAATTATTGGGAAAAGGCTTGAAGTTGTCATGCGCAGTACTCGTCCATTGACTGTTCCTGCAGTTCCAATTGTAAACTGTTGCAGGAAAAATACTAACATGGCGTCCTACTCTTCCATCAAATAAAAGCTTCAAACCATTCTGGAGTGTCCCCTTACCATACATGCTATATTTTTAAACATATGAAGAAAGTAATATTGCAAATATTTTGGAACCTAATAAATAAATGGAGATGTTCTGTCTGCCTACATCCTTTCTGGTTGTTTTAGATTTCGTGCACAATTATGTCGTCTGCGTGCGACAATTATTGCCCAGTTAGGTCATCATACGCTGTGTTTGGCAATTTTGGCTTATCTGGACTTTCACAACAATTGTTCCCATCTGAATAAAGAAAATAAAGACTTTTGCATATCTACATTCACCATGCAAAGATTGATGCTTAAACGAAGTGTGACATATTATTAACCAATTCAGGTTATCTATTACAGTGGGATGCCACAACATACGAACTTAGAAATATAAAAATTGCATAAACTTCTATGAAACATAGTGCACTGATTCATGTACACTTCAGCAAGGAATATCCCAAAAAATTGGTCTCTATTTCAGTTTTGCAAACACCTGGTTTTTCCCCTTCCTTCAGTGGTGTATTTTTAAATGTAATTAATACTTGGGCACATCAAATTTCTTTCTTCTCCTAAACTGTAAACAAAAAAAGAAACTTTGTTTGCCAATAAACAATGTAAATCCATCAATTCATCAATACACAAAGGGGAAAACTTTCCAGTGTTGGAACGTTAAATTCTATATGAGCAAAGGTGCTAAAGTTTTCAGAGAAAGATGTAAATAAAACTATTCATAAGAAATAAAACACACCTACAACAGACATTATGCAAAATTTATTAGAATCCAGAAACAACCTAAAAGCAACCATATATAAACCTATATTGAATTTCTGGAATGAAATCTAACAGACTTCATATCAATTATCCATTTTTTCTTGCCAAAGATTGCACAATTAAAGGGAAAAAGTTTAGAGCGAAGACATGCATGTCTATTTTTTCCCATTTCCAAAATACATTTTGGAGGGCATGAGAATATGCTCCTTAGAGCCAAATTGGATTTCCGACTAATGATACCTCTACACTACATGATTTCTTTTCAAAACATCGCAAAACTCTTTCATCCAACATTCCTAATACATGGGTGCGGCAACGCGCGCCATTGACGATCTAGTGTATACAAGAACAATAGCAGGAACATCATAGGTCAGATATATTTCAAGCCCAAAATGCTGAACCTTAGCATGCTAGAATGAAAAATTAATATAGACAACAACAAGCATAGCCGCCATGGTAATGTTTTCATGAACCTATTGTCAATAACATTTCTCAAGATCACGCAGAAAAATCTCATGAAAATATTTGCCAGTTACTGTCACATAAACAGGTTGCACATCCACAGATACTTGTTTGACTTACCAGAATATCACATTGCATAGGGTAGCTGCGCGAACCAGTAGTTTGGTGAAACTTGACTTGAGCACGGTTATTTTTGTTAGTTTCAGATATCTTCTTCATCAAGAGATCAAATACATGTAAGACACTTATGGATTAGCAGGTACTCCTAGAATGCAAGAGATTTGTGTCCAGGAAGAAACATACCATCTTTTTTTGATCCTTCCAGCTTTCCACCAGCTCATTCCATTGGTCATCGCTCATCGAGTCGACCGGAGATGTTTTCGTTGCCAAATTGAGTGGGAAAGGATCAAAATACTTCTGCTTGAGCCTTTATCATTGTTGGCAAATCGCACGTTTCAACATTTGTGTAGAAGCCTTCCTAACAGGCACCGCTTTTACGTCCATCTCAAACTTGTTCTAGTCAGGTGAAAGAACATGAGTAAGACTCATGATTGCAAACAATTGAAATAATAGCACAAAATGAGAAAGGTTGAACTATGTACTTACACCAACTTTTCCTACAAAGTTCTTGAAGATCCCTTCTCGGACATTTCCCTCTGGGTCCTTGTAATCCTTCTAGTGCTTAAAAACAGACACATGGCCTCTGACTGTAACATTGTATTCAGTTGCAAACTTTGCAGCAAGAAGAGGTGCCTCTGGACTTAACCTCCCTTCTGGAATGACGAGTGGCAGTTTGGCCCCTCGATGTCGACTGAGCCTTTCCGGACCTTTTCCAATATTGGGCCCCCTTCCCTTGTCTCCTCATAGGATCGTGGCCCTACGAAGAAGGTAAAATCAAGAATGGTTTAAGCTCTACGAATTAAGCCCATCTGCTTCAGTCTCATTTTAAAGGACTGGTTTAAGCTCTACCAATTATTAGTTCAGTTTAACAAAAGGTACCACTGTTATAACTCAAGTATTATGCTAGAAAGACTTTGGGATTTATAACATGCCTTCAGGGTCATTGTCAGTTCCAGTTTGTGTTTGTTGACAATGTTGGGCAGTACCACCAGCTTCACAATCCATCTGGTTGCTATCACCATGATGGGCAATGAGATCAGCTCCATTGGTCATCCAGCAGCATCATCACAATGGGCACGATCGCAATCTAAAAAAAAGCGGTCAAAGTATAATAATCATGCAATGAAAGCTAATAAGCAAGGCTATCAATCCATAAGACAATACATGAGTATGATGGTACAACTTTCCTTTAACACCAAGTGTGTGGTCATTGGAGTTGGGAATAGTTTCTTCCGCTTCAGGCATAGAAATAGTTGGCTTATGGGTGACACATGGTGTTTTTTGTTTAGGATCTGACAGCCCTTTGGTTTGAGGAATTGCATCAGCATCAAGTAATAATCTTTTGTTCGACCTTGTAACTCATGTATTCATTGGGAAGTCCGCATGAACTCTCTTAGGAGGACGAGGCTTAATTCCACTAGGAGGCATGGCAGTAGATCTTTTCTTATTAGCTTCCTGACTTGTCTTCTTATAGTTGTTCAATCCCTGATAAAATGAAAGCATGGTTTAATCAACAAAGTGTAACAAAAATTGTGCTGCAATTGCAAACAAGCAACATATCTAGGAATGACTAGATGGAGGATTTTAGCACCTTCGATTTTGAGCTATGAGATGACATGGAGTTTAATTCTTGCAGTGCTTCCCTCTCATGTACTAAATTATCATCAGACGAGTCTCCTTCACTGATATCCTCCTCGTTAGGATGGTACTCAGCTTCAGATTCATCCCGATTATGCTTGGCCTTTTGTTTTTCAGGTGAAATTATAGCTTTGTTTGCAAACATTGTTGATAAATTACTATTTTTTGTGATTGAGTTTGCATCAATTAGGGACCCAAATCTACACTTGAAAGCGCAAGACCCAACTCTAATAAACCAGAAGCACTAGAAATTGAAATCAAAACAAGGAAAAACTCTGTTTGACCATCCAAATATGCATACATCAAGTATTGGGTTGGGTTAGGAATATACCTGCTATCTTGCGTTCTCGGGATCTCTTCGCTGCTATCTTCTTCCCCATCAGTGTGCTGCTGGAGATGTTTAGCGATAGTGTGGTGGCCGTGATGGCTTGTTCTAGGGTTCGATGGATCAGAGGGTGAGGGGAGGGGGATTCTTCGCCGGCAGTCGGGGTGGGTCTGTGACCTGCGATGGATGCGAAAGAGGGAGGGGAATCTTGCTCAGTGGTGGAGGAGGTGATGGGGTAATCTAGGGTTCGGTGGAGGGGGTGGCGGGGTGATCTAGGGTTGGATGGAGGCGGAGGGTGGAGGCGAGCGGTGGAGGTGGGGTCATGGCTGCGGTGGGCGTGGAAGATGGAGGGAGGGAGTCGTGCTTACCGGTTGGAGAGGTAGTGGAGTCGTGCTCGGCGGTGGAGGCGGGGAACGGGAACGGGTTTTGGCGAATTGCGGCTAGGGGCGGGTGTGCCGAGGGGGGTAGGGATTTCTTGCGTGTAAATTATATTAATAGCATGCCCTTCTCTTTTTACTGGTGGTAAAGTAGTTGTGTCTAATTGTCAGGAACCATGATGGGTAATAGTGTCAATTCATGACTATGGACTTTTGGCTTGGCGCTGTTGGAATGAAAATTGTACATGTGCACGGGTTTTCTTGGCGCCAAGCAATATTTAGAACATTCCAGAGAATTAGTAAGGCATATGTTTGATTGTACACTATTTTTTGTAAGTAATTACTAGAATGAGTAAGACTTATGTGCCGACTTTTTCCAAATCATGGTGTAAACCGGTTGAACTGTGTACTACTGGAATGAACTTAGTAAGTAGATCGGGGCTTCCCACACTCAGATGTCGATGTTGTGAACCTGAATACCCGAACAAGAAGACGAGAGTCGACTTGATTACCCTTTGCACCTTTGGATTGGTATGATGACACTTGGCATGAAGAGGAGGAGCATGAGAAGGTGGCAAGCAGACTGTGGCATCCCACACTCGGATGATGTAGTAGGGAGAGGTTATTGTCACTGGGCCACCCGCCGGGAGATAAACGGATGATCAACAAACATGTTCGTCGCCGAACATGAGGAGCCACGTCTAGTTTTTGGATCGCCGGCCCATGTCGATGTTGTGAACCTGAATACCTGAACAAGAAGACGAGAATCG
>LR738713.1:792529069-792541072 GCA_902687465.1 Secale cereale | reverse complement strand
ATAAACGGATGATCAACAAACATGTTTGTCGCCGCACATGAGGAGACACGTCTAGTTTTGGGACCGCCGGCCCGTGTAGATGTTGTGAACCTGAATACCCGAACAAGAAGATGAGAGTCGACTTGATTACCCCTTGCACCTTCGGATTGGTATGACAACACTTGGCATGCAGAGGAGGAGCATGAGAAGGTGGCAAGCGGACCATGGCTTCCCACACGCGGATGTTGTAGTAGGGAGAGGTTCTTGTCATTGTGCCACCCGCCGAGAGATAAACGGATGATCAACAAACATGTTCATCGCCGCACATGAGGAGACACGTACAGTTTTGGGATCGCCGTCCCATGGCGGTTTGGCACCCAGCCGTCCCCCCAGATCGCACCCAGGCGCTGATGCAGGCCCATTTTTCGGTCCAATAAAGGGTGATGGCCCGATAGCGGCGCGAATCGGCCCATTTTCGGTGTGGTTGGGCGAGGATCGCCGTGAATTTTGAACACAAATAATTTATCTATCGCATTATTCATCACAGAAAATCAATAAAAAAAATATAGTTCAACAAAAAATAGTTTAGCACAAATTATATAGTTCAACAAATAAAACTCATATGTCTTCACACGTCGAGCTAGGCGTCGCCTTTGATTCTCCACATGTGCTCCACCAGATCCTCCTGCAGTTGTTGATGCACCTGTGGGTCTTGGATCTCCTGACACATGTTGAGGTAGGCACTACAGGTTGCCGGTAGCTGGTGATCGACTTGGGCAAGAGGACCCTGCATGTAGTATGGTTCAGTGTCAAACACTGGCACTTCCTGCTCTCTCTTAATGATCATATTATGCAAGATGACACAGCAAGTTATGATCTCCCACATTTGATATTTCGACCATGTCTGAGCAGGGTACCGGACAACATCAAATCGAGACTGCAACACACCAAATGCCCGCTCGACATCCCTCCTGCAAGACTCCTGAACCTTGGCAAAGTGGGACTTCTTGCCTCCTCGCACAGCGTTTGAGATAGTCTTCACAAATGTCGACCATCTTGGATAGATGCCATCAGCTAGGTAGTACCCCTTGTTGTATTGCCGCCCATTGACCTCGAAGTTCACCGGAGGAGAATGACCTTTGACAAGCTTGGCAAAGACAGGGGAGCACTACAGCACGTTGATGTCATTGTGAGTTCCTGGCATACCAAAGAAGACGTGCCAAATCCAGAGGTCCTGTGTGGCCACTGCCTCTAGTACCACACTGCAACCGTCTTTGGCGCCTTTGTACATCCCCTGCCAAGCAAATGGACAGTTCTTCCATTTCCAATGCATGCAGTCGATGCTTCTAAGCATCCCAGGGAATCCTCTCGCTGCATTCTATGCTAGGATCCGAGCAGTGTCTTCCGCATTGGGTGTTAGCAAGTATTATTTTTTCCAAATACTGCCACCACTGCCCTGCAGAACTTGTAGAAACACTTAATGGTGGTGGACCTGGTCATGCGACCATAGTCGTCGAGTGAATCACCGGGAGCTCTGTATGCAAGCATCCTCATCGCTGTCGTGCATTTCTGGATTGAGGTGAATCCAAGTTTGCCGGTGCAATCCTTCTTGCATTTGAAGTAGCTGTCAAACTCCCGGATGGAATTCACAATCCTGAGGAAAAGCTTTCGGCTCATCCGATAACGGCGCCGAAATACTTTGTCGCCGTGCAGTAGAGCATCGGCGAAGTAGTCGGAGTAAAGCATGCAATAGCCTTCCAGATGATGCCGATTCTTTGCTTTCATCCGCCACGGCGCCGAGCCACCTCGCCGCGGCTTTTCATTGCTCGCGAGTAGGCCGGCGAGGGCGGCGAGGACCATGAGATGTTCCTCTTCCTAAACGTCGGCATTGGCTTCCTCCTCCAACAGCGCGGCGAGCACCTCCTCGTCGTCTGAGTCCATTGCTGGGGTAGGCAAACCGTCGAACACCTTGCGGGTGTGCTGGACGCAGACCCGCTGGCACACTATCCTGCGCGGCCGCAACGCCGGAAAAATCGCCCGCCCAAACCTCTTCTCTTTCCCGGCGCGGAACGACCTGTCTAGCGGTGGTGGGCGGCGGGCGGCATCGGGATCGGCAGTCCGACGGCCGAACGCACGGGGGGAGGGGGGAAAATGGACGGTTGGTTCGCGTTTTCACCTGACAGCATGGGCCAGACGTGCTTTCCACTAGCGCCGGAGCCCCCAAGCAACCCCCAGTGCACCGGGTTCGGCCTGCGACCGCCGGGCCAAAAAACGGGCGGAGCCGGCGGATTTCGGGATCTTGGGGGCGTGACTGGGGCGTTTTTTCGACGCCGGCGCGGAAAAAATGGCCTCGGGGGGCCTGTTGGGGACGCGGCTGGAGATGCTCTAAGTCCCGCCATTAAATATCTATGTGTAATCTCAACCTGCTCCCAGGTATTACTGGTGTATTATGGTCGATCCGTCGGATCATAAGACAATTGATCTAAGTTAATTTCTTCAGGGCGTGAGAAGACTACTTGCAATGTCATTTGATGAATTTTGCCTACGTCTAACGGGTCACCTTAACATGTCTGCATTATTGTCCTAGAGTGAGTTGGGGAATTGAACGTGTAAAGGCATGGCGGCTACTGCGTAGCCGCGTAGGAATTGTGTACGAGTACACTTCACGGTTGAGAGACCTAGGGTGTTTGAGATTTGAGGAGATCGTTTTTCCTCTCGAGGAGAGTCCAATTTTCCAGCGCCGTTCTCCAGCGACTCCCCTTCGTCGGCGATCTCAGTCGTCGGTGATGAGGAGGATCACCGGATCCACGCGTGTGGATTATTTTTACTATCTCAGAGTCTAGGTTTTTAGGATGTTCATCGTCTTGGCTTCGGCGGCGACGATGACAGCGCTGAATAAAGATTCTTCGGATTCTTCCCTGACAAGGCCATCGGTCCCATTGTTGGGGATGGATTTGGAAACCAGTCTGTTCAGGGAAGGATGGCGTGGCGGCGGCATCCTCGTGGTGGACATGTCTTCTCGGGCTCCGTCGCTGCAACTGCGTTTGCTCCAGCGTCGCCGTGGAGCTTGGGAGGTAGTCCAGGAGCGGATGCAGATTGTGGTCTGCATCGACGATATCTGTAAGACGGAATGTGTGCTGGGTTCGTGGTTCATGGATGGCGGGTTTGGTTTCCTCCTTCGGTATCTTAGCCGTGGTGGGGTGCTAGATCTGGAGTTTGATGGCATGTCCGGGGTGTTGCCCCGGTCTACTTCGTTCAACGACAAGGGCTTCACTTTTGGTGAGCCACCTTGGAGGTACGCAAAGCTGCATATCAGCGATGGAGCCGTGTCGAACTCGGATGAGGAGGTGATCCGTCATTTTTTTCTTTGGTGGCTGCTATAATGGTGCCGGAGGCAGATGATGGGCGTTGGTGTCAAGCTCAGAGATGTTCTGTTATCTTTTCACTTTTGTCATGTCGGTCCTTACGTTACTTGTACTTTAATCTTTATGATATGAATGAGACACGTGTTACCATGATATTTTTTTGAGGAGATCCAGTTTCTTTTTAGAAATTGGAGAGACCCGGGTAGTTGTGGGCGGCAAGGCAATTTGCTTTTGGGCCTTTTTAGCCTATCCACTGAGGCAGTTCACGATTGACAAAAAGAAAAAGAAATTTTGTTGCAATAGTGGCTCCGCCCCTGCTTCGAAGACGCAGGACATTGAGCAGGTGCAGCTAGGGCTTTTCATAGGAAGCAGCCCAGCCTAAGCCGACAGTCCTAAAAAACTGGTCATCTCATCGTACTAGTATTTAATATAGCATTCCCATAAACTGAACCGCTATTGTGTTTCAGCTCGAGATGCAGCAGAAGCAGAAGAGGAAACTAGTTGCAAAACAAACTGTTCTATTTGCTTACTGAAACCTAACAAGTGCACTAAGAGCGTCTCGAGTTTGTTTGTAATGTACTGCTACATACAGAACACGTCTTGTCTCGAGTTTCTCTTGTCGAAGAACGACCAGACAGAGCAAAGAATTTACATCTGCAGGGAGGCAAAGCACGCCACTACCACACAAACACAGTCAGGATGATGAATCATTTGTGTCCCGAATAACATACTGCATCACCTGTGAACCCGTCTCAAAACAAAGTGCATTAAGCAGCAACACTAATACTGTGACAATGAGCTAAACTACACTACATGAGAAATGTGCAGCAAGAGTGATGATCTCTCTGCTAGTATAAGAAGCAGAGGATGCTACTCCAGTTGAAACCGAAATGGGCGAAAACATGCCACCAACACTGACGCTGGTGATGAATTATTTCAGTTGCATCAACCACTTCCAAACAACACCTCAAATCTACCTGTCTGTTAATTTTTCAGACCTGTTAATTACGCCAGGGTTAATTTATGATGCTAGTTAGTTGTACCAAAGAAGCAGAAACAAGCACACCTGCATGTGTATGCATGTGTTGGAGATGCCCAAGGGGAAAAAAATCGGAATTGCCTTGCATGTTCGGTGTTTCCTGATTGTTGTGCAGACCAATCCAGATTCACCAAAGTTTGGTGTTCCTAAAAGTTGTGTATATTGTCTCCAAAAAAAAGTGCTCCGCTGCACACTGCAATTACCAGATTTGGTTGTAATGTACATCACATCTGAACCTAGAGTTTCTCTTGTAAAGGAATGGCCATACAGAGCAAAAATAATGAATGAAAGATCGCTTCTTTCTTCCTTCATTCATTGCATCAAACCTTAGGCATAACCTGAGCCCTACAAGCTTCATTCCCACATCAAACCGTTAGGCTACTACTGTACTTATCTGTTTCGGCAACTTCAAATCGTGTGTCCTTTCCACAAGGCCCATTCAACTTGGTTCTAATCTGAAACTACCACAAGAGACTAGCTAGTCTGAACCCATCAGAGGAGGCTCCTTTTCCAAGCTAATCCTAATTTATTCTCAAATGTACAGCCTACATCTACAAGTGCTGGAAACGGTCACTTAGTCTGAAATACTAACCCATCAACCTGCCCTGCAACCTCCTACAACGAACTAGCTACGCAATACAATATTTGCTTTTGAAAAATGAGACCATCTGCCTGCCTATTCATTCAGACGAGCTAAGATCATTTCTAATTTTTTTCTCAGGGACGCGCCATTTGGTAGTGGGAGAAACAGAGAGATAGGGAAGCCAGCAAAGAAAGCTAGCAACAAAAACTATACAACAAAGGGGTAAAATCATAAAACAGGCAGATGCAGATGTTGTGCACTTGTGCCCATGCCTGCCATGGCAGGTAAACATATTCCAGAGTTAAAACATGTCTTAGAGACGCACAGCGACACTGGCAGGTGCACAACTTGGAGTCTAAACAGACTTGGATATGGTGGGGAAACCTTCTCCGGGACAAAAACCCTACCATATTCAAATCCTTCTCCCTAAGGCTGTGTTCGGTTGAGGGGGATTTGAAGGGGGTTTGGCAGGGATTGAGGTGGATTTAATCCCCTACAAGTCAAAACCTCCCCAAATCCCCTCCAATCCTCTTGTGGAGGGGTGTAACCGAACAAGGCCTAAAAGTATTGTTGACCCCCACATAACAGACTATTGCTTCAAAAGTTGCAAACTTAGCTAAGAACTGATAGTTATCAACACAATTATGGATTGCAGATCGTTGGAATAGAACCGTACAAAAAAGGAGGAGTACAAATATGGAGTTGTACTCAGGTCTTCCAACTTTCAAGTAATTCAGCTATTGGTTCCAGCTCGATCGCCTCTCACCTAGTCCTCCTGGTCCTCCTTGTATTTGAAGAAGAAAACATGGTCGGAAAACAAATTTGGCTCCCCAAATAAAGCAAAGCAAATTTCACAAATAAAAAGGGAGAGTTTCTACTTAACCCGCACAACACGGACCACTAGTACATTTACAGGTTAGCAACTATTCTCAAAATGTCGCGCGTATGGAATTATTCAAAACATCAGGCTTCTATACGGGATAATTAAGCATGGGAACTAACAAGCATAAGAAAGACACAACATACAATACAGGTAGGTGTGATCAGCAAGTTCCGCGTACTTTAGTAATAACGATACATGTTGGATTTTTACTGTAGAATGCATGAGTTATTTCAAGTAATATAGGGAATTCCAAACATTAGAGAAGTAAAAGTTGGGCAGAAAACAAGTGCAAGCACAAATACCTTGGGCGGGATATTCTATTGATCTGCTCCTCTTCCTCCATGTTTGAACACCCCCATATCTCCACATCATTTATATTTGCAACTGCCTCTGCTCCACCAATTGAAACTAGGTCTAGACAATTCTCAATCACCAATTTCTCGAGTGATACAAGATTAGTGCGCCAAATGTTGCCTGGAATGGATGTTATACCATTGCATCCACCAATTTCAAATGAGACGAGGGATGTGAGGTTCTGTAGGCATCTGGGAATACATGAAGAGATATCCCCACATTCCTTTAAGCAGAGGCTTTGGAGGTATGTTGGCAGCACCAAACTTCTCTTCCACTTGAGACTTGGGCAATGATAAACCACCAGATGTTTAAGACAAGGAAAACTCCCAAACCTTTCAATTGGCAGAGACTTTAATTCGCGACAAGTTCCAATTTCAATTTTCTCAATAGCAGGTAGATATTCTGGTGTTAGGAGGTCAACAAGGCTTGGCAATTTATGGCAAGCATAAATTTTTATGAAATTAAGGGACGAGAATGCTCTTCTGCTACCGGAGTCTCTGATGGATACAAGAGATTCACACCAAATTTCCAAGCTCTGTAGAGCTGGAAGAATCCATTTTTGTAGTTGGATGGACGTGACAAAACCATATGTTAAATCAAAGTCGGTGAGGGAACAGCAGTTCATATTGCAAAAGAAACCAGAATCCGACAGACTAAGCTTCTTAAGGGACTGCGAAACCAATCCTTGGAGGCGGATGTTTCGACAATGCCAGATGTGCAGTTCTTCGAGCAAATGAAAACCCCCAAACTTTTCTGTTGGTACTGATGCTAACAGCTTGCAATTGTCAATACGTATTCTCTTGATGGCTGGTACATAATCTGGAAGAAGAAAATCTTCAAGGCTTGACATATTTTGGCACCGGTCGATGGCTAGATCTGTTAGGGACATGAAAATACCATTTAAGTTTCTGCTCTGTGTGATCATCGGAGATGATATGCTCTTGAGTCCAACACAAGCTATAAAAGCAAGTGAATTTAAGCTTGGCAAGCATTGTGGCTGAAACCATCTTGGGAGCGAGGAACATCCATAGTCCTTGAGGAACAGAGACTTGAGGCCGATAGGAGGTTGTAGAACTTCAAACACATCTTTGTTCTGGATGATGTCAGGATTACGGGAAAAACCCCACGACGAATGCATATTCAGTTTCAACTCCTCAAGATATTTCATATTCTTCAGTTCAGCTTCTGCCGCATGATCCTTAGTTATGCCAACATTAGCTATCTCCAAGTATCCACGAAAAGTGTTTAGATTCTTTAATAACCTCATTCCCGGTCCCACTTGATTGTCTGAATCAAGAGTTAATGTATGTGTTTCGAATTTCTGTAAACTGATCAACTTACCAAAGTCACGGGGCAAGAATTCTAGCTTGCATTTCTTGGCATATAAAATCTGCATATTATATAGCAAACAGAAAGTCGAAGGAATCCTCTTCAAAGGACAAGCTGTGGATATTTCAAGGTACCGAAGATGCTTCCAGTTGCCAATATTATCTGGTAACTTATTTACGGAGGCACACGACATCACACGCACACAGAGAAGTTTGGTACACCAGCAACCCATTATAATATCTGCTTTTTTCCCTAAACTCTTCTTGCAAATTAGGGTACGCAGCTTCGTGTACTTGCACAGGCTTGGCAAGTTGGAATGGTCAAAGTCACTGCTAGGGAGTATGCACAGATGACGAACATTCAGGGGAACTTTATCAAAGTCACTCTTATTTCTTAATATGAAGCAGTCATGCTCCGAAACTTTTTGTGCCATGTCATGCAACAAGTCATGGATCACGTATCCACCACTAACCTTTTGAAAGAAGGACCGTGCCACTAGGTCTTCGAAATACTGACAGCCAGTATCTTGAATTGGAACACCAGCTTGAGGTTCCACAAAACCTTCTGCCACCCAAATTTCAGCTAAGCATGCCTTCTGGAATTTGTAATTTTTGGGGTACACGGCACAGAATGCAAAGCATCGCTTCAAATAGAATGGTAAATGCATGTAGCTCCTTCGAAGGGTGGGCAAAATATCAGTCTCCTTTTGTTTTAACTCCCAAATTCCACTCTCAAGTATAAAATTCCAGTGTGACGCTTGAAGGTCCATGCTTAACATGCGTCCCAGAGTTTTGGCAGCCAAAGGAGAGCCCTTCAATTTAGGAAGTATACTTCTACCAATGCACTCTAACTCAGGATCATTGTTAGAACCATCAGATCCAAACACGCACGTTTTGAAGAAATTCCAGAAGACTTTGCCCTTAAGACCTGCTAATACAACATGCTCCATCGTGCACACCCCCTTGGTAACATTTGGACATCTAGTGGTGACCAACATCGCACTTCCCTCTTGGACACTGCTAAAAGGTGCACAAAACCTCTTCCAGTACTGCCCATTATCCTTCAAGGCATCATCCCACACATCATCGAGGACAATCAATAACCTTTTATTGTTCACATGTTTCTTCAGAGCACCCTGGAGAGATTGCAAACTACCGTCGGTCGTTGCCTCCAATCCAGTAAAGGATTGTGCGACCTCTTTAGTTAACCTCTTTACATCAAAGTCATATGAGACACAAATCCAAATTATATTCTCAAAGTGTGACCTCACTCGTTGATGGCTACAAATAAGTTGGGCCAAAGTAGTCTTCCCAACACCACCAATTCCACCTATCACCCAAACAGGAAGACTAGATTCACTATTAACAAGGTTGCTTGCTGATGTGCTTGTTGATGTGTTCATTGAATTAGTTGCTCTCTTGCGTTTTGAATTTGTAGGCACATTGAGTAATTCCAATACTTTCTTCAGCTCCTTGTCACGACCAAATATTTGTATTTCACTTGTAAAAGAGGTGGTCTTCTGCTTGACTAATCTATCAAAGCGTCGTGTGACTCCACGAAGCTCCATATTCTCCATCTGACTTGAAAGACTGCTCAACCTCAACCGGATGTCCTTCAGTTTGTTGAAGCTTCCTTCGATGACATTATCAAAGAACTCAATGAAAGGAGATTGGCTTGCAGTGCCCTCCACTTGCACCTTCTTCTCATACCAGCTAAACTCATCAAGAAGGTCCTCGGCATCAAACACTGCATCCTTAAGACTTTGAAGGAGACTTGCCACAACGTCGTCATGGCTTCTCCACTCTGCTCCATTAATGAGGCCGTGCATTGCAGGAAGAGTGTCCCTCATATGTTGTAGACCGTTCTCTAACTGCAACACATGATCCTGGAGATCCTGTTCTTGTGAGCCACTCCATTGGGAGTGCAGGGATGAAATTGCAGACTTGGTCCACTTCCACAAAGTGACACACTCATTGATGCCACCGATGACCCCAGATAAGTTCATGGTGGCTTGAGTAGATCACACGCGACAACGAGCTGTGACCACAAAGGGGCATCTATTTTCCATCCTGCGAGGGAGTAGACGTAGTTTAGCATTATAGACAATACACAACTAGCATTATGGAAGTGAATTCTGCAGTCACAGTATACAAGAAGCCAAATGTTTACCCATGATCTTAAATTACCTTCAACCGATACATCAGCGAGTTAGGGACCATCAGGAATGATAATGGAGTGAAAATCGCAGAAGCTATAAAGTTTCGATACGACTTTGCAATTATCAAAAAATATAACAGCTTTTTTTGGTTTCTGCTAGTGGGAACCAAAGGGTTTGATCAAGCCTCTTGATAAAACAAAATTGGGAAAATTTTGCTCTTCACATGTGAAAATGACAGTCGCCATCAAAACCGCGGCGAGGGAGGGCCGCAGCCTTGGTTGAACAATCACAATTCACCGGCGCATCACTACTAGCATCTGAACCGCAGAAGAAAGTAAGGGTGCAGTGCAGATGCGGTAAAAGAAACAAATCAAGCAAGGGTAGGGTGGTTCAAGGTGGACTGCTCACCCTATATGGGTGCCATGGCGGTGCTGTCGCCGCCGATGAGCGTGTTGTCAAAGCGCGCAGCACGAGGAGAGAAATGTCTGGATCTGGTGCTGGTGGTATCCTCAAAGTCGTCGTGCTCGGTTTGCTATGAAGCTTTGGGAAATTTGTTTAGCTTGAGGAAGCCCCTCGACCGATGCACGTTGACAGCAAGTGGAGCTTGTTTAGCTTTATTGACAGTTAGCTTGGTTGAAATTAATAATCTATATATCCTCCTACAGGACAAGTTGTGAAACTAAATAGTCTGATGACGGAGCACCGCCAACACAAGCGGAGCCTGTAGGTGGAAATAATCTATCTTGTTGGAAGACAAGTCACAAGTGCAGCTTGTTTAGCACTTCTGAAAGGGAGTGCCTAGAACTCAGCTAGCTGAGATTTAGTATGGTCTCATTCACATGATGCCATTGTATTATGTATTTTGCCTGTTTGTTTTCACTAGCCCATCATTTTATTCTTTTGGGCTGACATGTCATTTTTTCTGGCTGTTGTTGCTGTGCCTCGCATCTACCCAGCCCAATAATTATGTGTTCTGTTCTTGTTACTGTGCGCTGGATCTACCTGGCCTAATAAATCGCTCATAGAGAAAAGAAAAATGGAATATGCAAAAATTGTGGGTCAAACCCACGACCTTACGTAATGGCTTGTTAGCTTCAACCACTCTCACCACTAAACATACCTGTACAAAAGAAGTATTGTGCCCTTATTATATGAATTGTGTTGCAATAATTTACTTTTTTTCTTAGTAAAAATAACTTGATTCTAGCTTTTCCATGTAGCCGCTGCACAAATAAGATTCACTGGCCATGAGGGAAAAAACAATAACGACTGTATTAAAAAAAGCTTGAAGGAAGGATGATACTTAGAATGGTATTTTTATTATAGAAATCAATTATAGCAGCATGTGCATACAACTAGTGAGATTTTTTTCTTAGAAATCGAGCATGCATCAAATTGTGTGTGTATGTCGTCAATTACAATTATGCTGAGTTCCGTCACATGCAGTTGTACACGGTCCACATACATTCAAGAAGAATCATTTTTTCAAGAACAAAGAAAGGAAAAAAATGGCATGCACCAGTTGCACTCGTATTGCAGTTCTTGCAATTGTCCATGGGATATGTCATGTGTAGTTGCGACCCCTTTTGAAAACTTGCAATTTTTTTAAAACATGCAGATGCGATCTCTCCCTAAAAACTTGCAGTTGCGACCCCATTTTGAAAACATGCAGATGCGACCTCTCCCTAAAAACTTGCAGTTGCGACCCCATTTTGAAAACATGCAGATGTGACCTCTCCTTGAAAACTTGCAGTTGCGACCCTTACTAAAAACTTGTAGTCGCAACCTCTCCCTGAAAGCTTACAGTTGCGACTCTCATTAAAAGTTTTGTAGTTGCAACCCCATTTTGAAAACATGCGGTTCCTCTCCCAAAAATTTGCAGCTGCGACCCTTACTAAAAGCTTGCAGTTGCGACCCCATTTTGGAAATGTGCAATTGCGACCTCTCCCTAAAATTTTTTAGTTGCGATCCTATTTAGAAAACATGCAGTTGCGACCTCTCCCAAAAATTTGCAGTTGCGACCCCATTTTGGAAATGTGCAATTGCGATCTCTCCTTAAAAATTTGTAGTTGCGATCCCATTTAGAAAACATGCAGTTGTGACCTCTCCCAAAAATTTGCAGTTGCGACCCTTACTAAAAGCTTGCAGTTGCGACCCCATTTTGGAAATGTGCAATTGCGACCTCTCCCTAAAAATTTGTAGTTGCGATCCCATTTAAAAAACATGCAGTTGCGACCTCTACCTGAAAATTTTCGGTTGCAACCCCATTTGGTACTTGTAGTTGCGACCCGATTTTAAAAACTTGCAGTTGTG
>LR738713.1:792496031-792524839 GCA_902687465.1 Secale cereale | reverse complement strand
CGCCGCGCCCGCCCCGGCCGCCCCCGTCCCCGCCACGGCCACCCTCGGGGCGAAGCGGCGGCGGGCCGGACTGCCACCGCCTCCGTCCGCGCCCGCCCCGGCCGCCCCCGCCCCCGCTCCCGCCCCGGCCACCGCCCCGGACGCCGCTCCGGCCCTCAAGAAGAGCCGGCCGAAGGCGGCCTCCCGTGGGCCGCGAGGGGCTGCCTCCAAGGCCGCCGGCGAGTCCTCCGCCGTGGCCAAGCCGCGGAAGAAGACCGTGACGCGGAAGAAGCCCGCTGCCACGCCCGCGGAACCTCCTCCCGTCGCGCACGAGGTGTTCGAGGAAATGGCAACCCCATCCTCGTTCATGAACCTCCTCCAAGACGCGGAGGTGGACCTCGGGGCTCCGCCTCTAGAACCCTTTAGGGTCGGTGATGACTTGGAGGAAGATGAGGAGGATGAAGGGGATGACGAGGAGGAGGTGACACTCCGATGAGTTGTGGTGGCGATGGCGGTGTGGAAGACTCCACCACCGATGGAGGTGCTTGATGGACGTGGAAGTGGTCTAGGAAATGGCGCCAAGTGTAACTTTTTGGTGATGGTGCCGAGTAGATGGGGAAGATGATGATTGTGTGATGTAAAAACTATTAAACCATGCATCAATGATCTTTATTTCCGTGTTTGTTTGGAGGTTTATTATGTTTTTCTAGTGAAAATTATGCAATGCCAAATGACAGTTTTAAGGGTTGGGGTTGGGGCAAAGAGTAGAACCCTCAAACCCAACCCTTATAACGGAATGGCAAAGAGTAGAACCCTCAAACCCAACCCTTATAACGGAATATTCCGTTATAAGGGTTGGGTTTAAGGGTTCTACTCTTTGCCCCTGTTTTTCAACCCTTAAAAGTGTCAAAATTGGGCAATTCTCAACCCTCAAAACTGGTTTTACATTTAAGGATTTGAGGGTTCTATTAGAGATGCTCTAAACGGTGATCGAGGCGCCCTCTCATTGTCACGCCAATGCGTGTTGTGCGGCGGCGACTATGGCTCTTCCTTCACCTCCTACTTGACGTGATGTCCGGTTTGGACTCCCCGGTTGCGTGGGGGAAGGGCGGATCCTCCTTCACGTCCTGCTTGATGGCATCACCGATCACGATCGTGGAATGACCACTCAAGCACGACCTTGAGCTGCCGCCAAAACTCCTTGTCCGTTGTAGCGGCCTCCACGAGGTGGGGTGGCTGGAGTAGGCTTTTTGATCGCCGTGTCCGCATTGAATCGGCCCCGCACTTCCATCCGGTCACATCGCTCTAATCGGTATCGTCCAATGGCATCCGCTCTGGAGTGGCAACCGACATGAATATGCAGCGAGATTAATCCTGAATAGAAAAAATATCTAAAGAAATTAGCTGCAATCACATGAAAAAAAAAGTGGACAATAATGAAATAGATGAAAATAGCAAAAATATAATAACAAGTTTCTAATTCACAACTTAGCCAACTAGGCAAAGTGTGTTAACCGGTATGACACCATAATATTTTCTTTATTTCTTGAAATTTGTTTATTTACTTGACCATATGTGTGCATTGTAAGGTTCTAAAAAAATTACGAAAATAATAAAACCGTTCTTCAGTTTATATAGAGTCACTTTTTTCTGTGTCCGCATGGTATGCCAATATAAATCATGTTTTACTGGTATTGATGATGTTAATTGGGAATACAATGGTTTTCCTTTACAACAGACCTATCTATACGGTACGAATATAACATTAGGGGTATGTCTATATTTCATCTAGATATGAGATATTATTTCACATCTAAGATGACGTTATAACTTTTTGTAGACCACATATAGATGTTTTTTACCTGTTTTTTGTCTTTTTTTGTTCAGTCCAACACGTTGTTGTCTTTTTTTTCTAGAGAAACAGCACGTTTGTTGTCTTGTCCAGCAACGTCGGGAGCAACTAATTAATGAGCACTCCTTCGAAAGCCTCGCAACGATCAGCGTCACTTGGCGCGCTCTCAGCCATTCGCCACGTGTCACACTCTGGGCGCTACCTCCGAATTTTGTTTTTTATTTTATTTTTCCGCACGCGTTTTCGGCTTTTTAAATGGTTTTTTCCCGGTTTTTCGATGTTTTGGTTTTCCACCGGTCTTCCTTAGCTTTTCGATCAAAAAAAATTGTGTGTCGCAATCGTGAGGATCCGTTCGACTACGCTTGGTTCTTCTACGTGACTTCTTCTTCTTCGTGGACTCATTTTTCTTACTTGCGGGATCTCAGGCAAGATGATCGTCACATTGGATCTCATTATTATCATTGCTATGCTAGTTGTCTCGATGCTATCGATGTATGTCGCGCTACCCGCCACTTGTTTATCAAGCCTCCCTTTATGCCATGAAACATCCTCTAACCTTTGACACCATCCCAGCAAACCGTGTATGGCTATGTTACGCTGGCTCAACCCCTCTTATAGCGTTGCTAGTTGCAGGAGAAGATGAAGATTGCTCCATGTCGGATCTTGGATATTTGGAATATCACAATATCTCTTACTATAATTAATGCACTTGTATACTTGGCAAGGGGTGGAAGGCTTGGCCTTTTGCTCGGTGTTTTGTTCCACTCATGCCGCCTTAACAACCGATAAACCGGTGTTATGTTCCTTGATTTTGCGTTCCTAACGCGGTTGGGTTTATGGGAACCCCTTGACAGTTTGCTTTGAATAAAACTCCTCCAGCAAGGCCCAACATTGATTTTAATTTGCCAACATAATAAAACTATTAATTAATTAATTAACTTTGCATAGGGGGTCGCGTCCCCGGGGATTATTTTCAACATAATACAGGGGGGCAATGTTGATGGTGTTGGTCCAAACTAGAGCCACTTGCGGGGCAACTTGTGTTTTTGGCTGCTGTACGTAGTGTTCATCCGGACGTGGCCTGAGACGAGATACGCGTGGCTACTATCAGGGTGTCGGCACATGATACGTCTCCAACGTATCTATTTTTCCAAACACGTTTGCCCTTGTTTTGGACTCTAATTTGCATGATTTGAATGGAACTAACCCGGACTGACGTTGTTTTCAGCAGAACTGCCATGGTGTTACTTTTGTGCAGAAATAAAAGTTCTCGGAATGACCTGAAATTCAACGGAGAATTGTTTTGGAATATATAAAAAATATATGCGGAAAGAACCAGATCAGGGGGGCCCACACCCTATCGCGCTCCTGCCTCATGGGCCTCCTGTTGCTCCACCGACGTATCCCCCGACTCCATATATTCTCTTTCGGGGAGAAAAAATCAGAGAGAAGGAATTATCGCGTTTTACGATATGGAGCCGCCAGCAAGCCCTAATCTCTCTCAGAAGGGCTGATCTGGAGTCCGTTCAGGGCTCCGGAGAGGGGAGATCGTCGCCATCGTCATCATCAACCTTCCTCCATCACCAATTCCATGATGCTCACCGCCGCACGTGAGTAATCCCATCGTAGTCTTGCTGAACGGTGATGGGTTGGATGAGATTACCATGTAATCGAGTTAGTTTTGTTAGGGTTTGATCCCTAGTATCCACTATGTTCTAAGATTGATGTTGATATGACTTTGCCATGCTTAATGTTTGTCACTAGGGCCCGAGTGCCATGATTTCAGATCTGAACCTATTATGTTTTCATGAATATATGTGTGTTCTTGATCCTATCTTGCAAGTCAATAGTCACCTACTATGTGTTATGATCCGCCAACCCCGAAGTGACAATAGTCGGGACCACTCCCGGTGATGACCGTAGTTTGAGGAGTTCATGTATTCACTATGTTCTAATGCTTTGGTCTGCTACTCTATTAAAAGGAGGCCTTAATATCCCTTAGTTTCCATTAGGACCCCACCGCCACGGGAGGGGAGGACAAAAGATATCATGCAAGTTCTTTTCCATAAGCACGTATGACTATATTCGAAATACATGCCTACATTACATTGATGACCTAGAGCTAGTTCTGTGTCACCCTAGGTTATAACTATTACATGAGGAATCACATCCAACATAATTCTCCATCACCGATCCAATGCCTACGAATTTTTCACATATTGCATGTTGCTTATTTAATTTTCCGCTGCTACTGTTACAATCACTACAATAACACCATCGCTACTTTTGCTACCGTTACCGTTACTTCCATATTACCTTGCTACTAAATTACCTTGCTGCAGATACTAAGTTTCCAGGTATGGTTGAATTGACAACTCAGCTGCTAATACTTGAGAGTATTCTTTGGCTCCCCTTGTGCCGAATCAATAAATTTGGGTTGAATACTTTACCCTCGAAAACTATTGTGACCCCCTACACTTGTGGGTTATCAAGACTATTTTCTGGCGCCGTTGTCGGGGAGCATAGCTATATTCTTTAAGTCACTTGGGATTTATACCTGCTGATCACTATGAAGAACTTGGAAGACTCAAAAACCAAGATCTTTCCCTCAACTACGAGGGGAGGTAAGGAACTGCCATCTAGCTCTACACTTGATTCACCTTCTGTTATGAGTAAATTTGCGACACATACTCCTGTTATTGAATCTGATATGTCGTATGTTCTTGATGATGCTACTTCTGCTATGTATGATGAAACTACTTCTATGCTTGATAATACTGTCCCACTAGGTGAATTTCTAGATGAACAAATTTCTAAGGTTAGGGAGAATACAAGTATTGAAACTGATAATATTGATGAAAGTGATGATGAAGATTCTCCCCTAGATATGAATTGCCTGTTATTCCTGAGGGTTATGTTATGGATGAAGAAACTGCTAGAGACTTTCTTGCTTGCAACGATAGATATGATCTTAAGAAATTATTAGCTAAACTAAGAAAAGTCTTTGAATGCTAGAATGAAATATAACCCTGTTTTTGCTACTTCACCTATCTTTGTTACTGATAAGGATTATGATTTCTCTGTCGATCCTGAGTTAATTACTTTGGTTCAATTTGATCCTTTCCATGGCTATGAATCTGAAACTGTTGTGGCACATCTTACTAAGTTGAATGATATAGCTACCATGTTCACCAACGAGGAAAATATTCGTTATTACTATATCCTTAAGTTATTTCCGTTCTCGTTAAAGGGTGATGCTAAGACATGGTTTAATTCTCTTGATCCTGGTTGTGTGCGTAGTCCCCATGATATGATTTACTACTTCTCTGCTAAATATTTTCTCGCTCGTAAGAAACAAGCTGCCTTACGGGCAATATATAATTTTGTGCAAATTGAAGAAGAGAGTCTCCCACAAGCTTGGGGGAGGCTTCTCCAATTACTTAATGCTTTGCCTGATCATCCTCTTCAGAGGAATGAAATACTTGATGTCTTTTATAATGGACGAACCGATGCTTCCAGAGACCACCTGGATAGTTGTGCTGGTTGTGTTTTCAGGGAAAGAACAGTTGATTAAGCTGAATTACTATTGAATAATATGTTGACCAATGAAAATAATTGGACACTTCCTGAATCAGCCCCTAAGCCAACTCCAAAGAAAAGGGATGTTCTATTTCTCAGTCCTGAAGATATGCAAGAGGCAAAGAAATCTATGAAAGAGAAAGGTATTAAAGCTGAAGATGTTAAGAATTTACCGCCGATTGAAGAAATACATGGTCTTGATAACCCGACACAGGTAGTAAAGGTAAATTCTCTTTATAGATTTGATGAAGGTGATATTCCTCGTTATAAGTCTGCTAGCCAATGCTTAGATGAGTTTGACAATTTTATTATGAAGCAAGAAAACTTCAATGCTTATGTTGGTAGACAATTGCAACGTAATGCTTATATGATTGAACGCTTCAGTGATTATATGTCTAGAGTTAAAGGTGAATTGAAACTCGTTAGTAAATATGCTTCTATGGTTACCACTCAAATAGAACAAGTACTTAAAGCACAAAATGATTTGCTCAATGAATTAAATAATAAGAAAAATGATAATGTTGTTAGAGTTATGACTAGAGGTGGTAAAATGACTCAGGAACCTCTGTACCCTGAAGGCCACCCTAAGAGAATTGAGCAAGATTCTCAAAGAGCTAATTTAGATGCACCTAGTTCTTCTAAGAAGAAGAAAAAGAAAAATGATAGGACTTTGCATGCTTCTAGTGAACCTGTAGCTGACACACCTGAGAATCCCAATGATATCTCTGTTTCTGACGATGAGACACAATCTGGTAATGAACATGAACCTAGTGATAATGTTAATGATAATGTTCATGATGATGCTCAACCTAGCAATGATAATGATGTAGAGATTGAACCTGTTGTTGATCTTGATAACCCACAATCAAAGAATCAATGTTATGATAAGAGAGACTTTGTTGCTAGGAAGCATGGTAAGGAAAGAGAACCATGGGTTCAGAAACCCATGCCTTTTCCTCCTAAACCATCCAAGAAAAAGGATGATGAGGATTTTGAGCGCTTTGCTGAAATGATTAGACCTATCTTTTTGCGTATGCGTTTGACTGATATGCTTAAAACAAATCCTTATGTCAAGTATATGAAGGATATTATTACCAATAAAAGAAAGATACCTGAAGTTGAAATTTCCACCATGCTTGCCAATTACACCTTTAAGGGTGGAATACCTAAGAAACTAGGATATCCAGGAGTACCTACTATACTTTGCTCCATCAAAAGAAACTATGTTAAAACTGCTTTATGTGATCTTGGAGCCGGTGTTAGTGTTATGTCTCTCTCTTTATATCGTAGACTTGACTTGAGTAAGTTGACACCTACTAAAATATCTTTGCAAATGGCCGATAAATTAACTGATATACCTATCGGTATTTGTGAGAATGTGCTTGTTGTGGTTGCAAATGATACTATTCTAACGGACTTTGTTATCCTTGATATTCTCGAGGACGATAGTATGTCTATTATCCTTGGTAGACCCTTTTTGAATACTGCAAGGGCTGTTATTGATTGCAACAAAGGCAATGTCACTTTTCATGTCAATGGTAATGAGCATACGGTACACTTTCCGAGGAAACAACCTCAGGTCCATAGTATCAATTCTATTGGGAAAATGTCAACTATTACTATTGGAGATTTTGAATTTCCTCTTCCTACTGTCAAGAAGACATATGATATTATTATTGTTGGGGACATGCAATTATAATTAGCAAGGAGTTTATAATGGTCTATCTTGCATGCCAACATGATATTAAAATGGTTGTGATGTGGTATGATAGGATAGTATCCTCCTTTGAAAGATTCAAGTGGTCTGACTAGGCACATGTTCATGCATGTAGTTGAAACAAACTCGACATAGCCTCCACGATATTTATGTTCATGGTGATTTATATCCTACTCATGCTTGCACTGATTGTTGATTAATTCTAATGCATGTTCATGACTGTTGTCGCTCTCTAGTTGGTCGCTTCCCAGTCTCTTTCTAGCCTTCACATGTATTAATCGGGAATATTGCTTGTGCATCCACTTCCATAAACCCCAAAGTTATTCCATATGAGTCCACCATACCTTCTTATATGTGTGACGACCCCGGCCCGACCGTGCACTAATCATACACGCAAATGCACACGATCAAGCCTAAGGACTCACGTGAAGGAATCACAGCACAACTCTAAAACATAAATAAATACATACAAGTCATATATTACAAGCCAGGGGCCTCGAGGGCTCGAATACATAACATGATGTCACACACATAGTCAGCGGAAGCGTTAGGTATCTGGGTACAGATACAACACAGAAGAAGATAGGCCTGATACACAGGCGGGGCAAAAGAAAAACTACGATCGAAAAGGCGCAGGCCTCCTGCCTGGGACCTCCGATCCTACTCCTGGTCGTCGTCCGCCGGCTCCTCGTAGAAGTACTCGCCGGCCGGGTAGTAGTAGTAGCCAGCCTCGGGCTGGTAGTAGTAGTCGTCAACGGGGGCTGCGGGCACCATGGCTCCGTCGTCTGATTTATCACGCGGGTAGGACAAAAGAGGAAGCAAAGCAACCGTGAGTACTCATCCAAAGTACTCAGCAAGACTTACATCAGATCTATACTAGCAATGCATTATTTTCAAAGGAGGCTTTATGTGGGTGGACTAGACTGCAGAAAGCCAGAGTAGAGAGGGGAAAAGCCTAGTCCTGACGAAGACTAGCATCTTCAGCGTCTTGCAGCAATTAGAAGGGAGCAGAATAGTACATCATAATGTAATGGGTTTATAATAATATCAACTTCATATCTCAAGTCACCAGTTCTAGTTGTACCGAAGTGGATACAACTCCGAGTGTCCGTTACCGTAGGACAGGCTATCGATAGATTGTTTCTTCCCTGCAGGGGTGCACCAAGTTACCCACCACGCTCGCTTAACTCCGGCCGGACACACCATCAGGTCGTCCCCGCCCTCGGCCAAACAATACGACGCAACCCGACCGGATACCGCCAGAGAGGATCGAGCACGCCGGACTAAACCTATGCCCCCGGGGGTCTTGGCCATCGCCCCGGACACTCCTGCACGTTACGTGGCCGTTCGGTAGCAGACCTAGCAACCCCTTATACAAGCACGCAGTTGCATCCTGGGTCCAATCCGAACAACCCGCTCAATCGCTGACGTCGTGACGACTCCGGCTGATGTATACGACGCAGAGCACCCACTCACACCCACGTGGTGGTTAGTGCTATCGGACCCGGAGGCCCCTCGGATCAAATATCCAAATCGCTTAGTGTATTGGGAGCGCGCGGTAACGAGCAGAGCCTACGATACTGTTGGCCCCGTCGTCCCGTCTCGAGGACTTGTGACAAGGACTGGGAAAGACCGGCCATGCCTCGTAGTTAACTCGCGGGTACCCTCACTGGTCACCCGACTCCACAGCTCACGCCTCAAAGGCACTCGCGGGTACCCCTCTGGGTCAACCCGCCTCCATCCAACATGTGTAGTAGTATCTTCAAAGTGTCTTCAGACGCACGATACCTCTGGCCGCACGCCTTTGTTCCTGGCGACGTCCGGCCTCGGGGATCGATACGTCTTTAAACACGGTGTGGTAAACCAGGGCATCCGTGTGGTTTTTATGCCGATGAGGAATCCGAGGAATCACCCTCGTTGGACTCCTAAACGACAAGTCCCGTTAAGGTGGTACCGGAGGAATCACCCTCGGCGGTAATCACCATAGCGGATGCACGACAAAAGCTAAGTCGGAAGTGGGAAGAGGAATCACCCTCGGTAACCCACAACGAGCTAGCGATACTACAGGGACAACATCGAAAGTGAGTTCGGAGGTATCACCCTCGTCACCCGATGTTAACTCTGCGGAGTCGAGCATATTAGGGGTGTGCGGTGATGTGAAGAAGGTCAGGGGAAGGGGGCTCGATCGCTTGATCGAGGCAAGGGTACTATGCGAGGCAACTACGAGAGTGCGGGACCATAGCAGTGCTACCCAACCTATACTAAGCAGTTTATGAATAAAGACAGGTATCAACAGTTTATCAAAAACAGGCTATGCAACAGTAATATGAGCAGTAGCAGTAGCAGCAATTCTAATGCAAGAATAAGAGAGAATAGACATAGGCGATATCGGAATGATCAAAGGGGGGTTGCTTGCCTGGTTGCTCGGTGGCAAAAGCAAGGTCGTCTGAGGGGGAACCAATCACCGGGACAGCGTCGGTCTCGGGATCTGCGTCAGCGCCGGGCTCTACCGAGAGAGAAGAGGGGGAAGAAACAGATAAATACACAAAACATATGCAACACAGAGCGTGCTAAGCTAACGTGCAGTGCAGGGTTGCCTAAAAACATGTCTAGGTCATATTGGTTATTTTTGGGATTTATCTGGATTTAATAACCGGTGTATGTGCACTATTCATCTACCGAAAACGGGCTAAAAGTTGCGGGTTCACCTCCGTAGAGGGTCCCGCTACGGAAACGGGTAGTACGGTTAGAACCGTCTCGTCGTTCTGAGCAACTTTCATGTAGAAAGTTTTTCGATCCGAGCTACGGTTTAAAAGTTATGAATTTTCAAAGTTATTTGAATTTCTGGAATTATCTTAAATAACAGAAAAGATTTATTGCATCAGCATGACGTCAGCACTGCGTCAGCAGTCAACAGAGGCGCTGACCAGGGTCAAACCTGACCTGTGGGTCCAGTGGGACCCACATGTCAGCCTCTGTTACTTTGACAGAGTTTTAAACTAACTAAACAGGTTAATTAGGGGTGTGGGACCCACCTGTCATAGACTTATTTAGTTAAACTAAATAGTTTTTATTTTTAAAACATTTTAATTAGATTTTTAACCGCAGGGGCCCCACATGTCAGTGACTGATAGTTTAACTAATTAAGTTTTAATTATAAAAACGTTTTATTTAGCTAAATATGCGGTGGGGCCCGCGTGTCAGTGGCTGGGGCTGCCCAGTCAGCACGTTGACTGGTCAACCCAGTCAACGGGGCCCGTGGGGCCCTCTGGCAGTGACCCAGGGGTGGCCCCAGGTGTGCCACGTCGGCGGTGGCCGGCGGCTCAACGCCGGCGACCACGAAACGCGGCGGAGGCGCTCGGGCCTCGCCGGAAACGCGCTACAGACGGTCAAAACGGGTGCGGGCGGGCGCGTTCGAACGCTGGAGATCTCGCGCGTCGAGTGGTGCCACTGGTTGGGCTCGAGGGTGGCCGGAATGACACCGGCGTTGAGGTTTGCGGCGGCGCAATCGGACGCTCGACGGAAACTATGCTAGGAAGCACGGGGAGGCTCGGGCGCGGGCTCTTTGGGCTCCTGGGAGCACCAGGAGCTCGATGCCTTGCTCGGCTGGGCTTGACAGTGCGTGTGGCTACGGTGGCGAGCTCGCCGGCGGCTCGGAGCTCGGGCACCTCGGACGCGGCCACTACGGCGACGGAGAGGTGCGGGGTGAAGAGGGGAAAGATGGAGGGGAGCTCACCGGGGAGCTACGAAAAGCCGGCGACAGTTTAGTAGCTGCAGTGGCGTCGCCGGGGACGAAGACGAACGGCGGCGACCGGAGGTGACGATGGAGAAACCCCGGTGCTGCGATGCCTCCCAGCTCCGGCTGCTGGCTCCAGTCGACGAGGCTGTCGGCGGCGCGCGTCTACGACATCGAGGCGGAGCGGGAGAACCACGATGGCCGCGGCAAACGGCGACGCACGGCGGCGGTGGCGCTCTGCGACGGATCTGGAGGAAGGAAGGAGCTCGGCAGAGCGAGGAGGAGAGGGGGAAATGGAGGAGGAGGGTCAGGGGAGACGGCTCGGGCCGATCTTATCGCCTCCCACCTGCCCTCGTCGCGGTGGCGAGCTGCGGGCGGCCGGCGCCGTTCGGCCACGGCGGGGGCGACACGGAGGGGAGAAGGACGGGGAGCAGGTGGTGATGGGCTGGGCCTGTGTGGCCCAGCAGCAGGTAAGTGGCCCTCCTGGCCTTTTCCTTTGTTTAAATTTTCTGTTTGCTTTTATTTCAACAGCAAAAAGAAAAGGAAAAGGTAGGGCCATCAAATGGTGTTTGCAAAAATTGTGAGTTGGCCCAAAAATGAGGTTGCAATATTCCTCACCACAAAAAATTGCTTTGGACTATTTTGGATCATTTTTGAATTTTACAAAAATGAAAAAGCATTTAATAGTGCTGTTATAACACTGTTTAAATGCCCTAGCCCATTATTTGAGTTGATGGTGATGTTGTTTTTACTAACAACATTTGTTTTGAAATATTTGCAACAACATGGACATTTTTCCATAATTTTTGGAACAACTTCATTTTGCACTTGGATTTGGATTTGAATTTTTAGGGGCAAATTGAGTTGACTTGTTTAACCACTGTGATTTGCATTGTAAATGAAAATGACTTGGCATTATTAGCAGTTGATCACAGTGATCATTACAAGGGGGTGTTACAAATTCTCCTCCTCTAAAAGAAATTCTCGTCCCGAGAATTTAGGAGGTAGAAGCAAAGAGGTCGGGGTATTCCGCCCGAAGATTTTCCTCGCGTTCCCAAGTGGCTTCATCTTCAGTATGATTTGACCACTGTACTTTTAGGAACTTGGTTGTCTTCTGGCGGGTCCGACGTTCAGTTTGATCGAGGATGCGGATCGGATGCTCCTTATAAGACAGATCATCTTGAAGCTCGAGCATCTCGTGATCCACAGCACGATGCGGGGATTCCTTGAAGGATCGACGAAGTTGCGATACATGGAACACATCGTGGATATGAGAGAATTGCGGAGGCAATTCCAGTTTATAAGCCACAAATCCACGTCTAGCAACCACGGGAAAGGGGCCAATGTAGCGCGGAGCTAACTTGCCCTTGATACCGAAACGGTGTGTGCCCTTCATAGGGGTGACATGAAGATAAACTTGATCACCTGGTTGATAAGTCAGACCCCATCGCTTGCGATCATAATTGCTCTTCTGGCGGTCTTGAGCCGCCTTGAGATTTTCACGCACGATACGGACTTGCTCTTCGGCGTGTTGAATAATGTCCGGACCAATAACTTGTCGTTCCCCAGTTTCTGACCAATTCAGAGGGGTTCGACACTTACGTCCGTACAGAACTTCAAAAGGAGCCATCTTCAAGCTTGCTTGATAGCTGTTGTTATACGAGAACTCGGCATATGGAAGGGATTCTTCCCATTTCTTACCGAATGATATAACACAAGCTCGCAGCATATCTTCAAGCACTTGATTGACTCGTTCAACTTGACCTTGGGACTGGGGGTGATAAGCTGAACTCCAGTGGATATGAGTTCCCAAAGCTTCTTGAAAACTTTCCCAGAACTTGGAAGTGAACAGGGTGCCACGGTCCGAACTGATCTCCTTCGGAATTCCGTGGAGGGATACAATTCTGGAGATATACAATTCTGCTAGCTGGCTAGCAGTGATAGTCTCCTTGACTGGCAAGAAGTGTGCAACCTTTGAGAGTTGGTCGACGACGACAAGAATGGCATCGTTACCCTTTTGGGACTTAGGAAAACCAGTAATGAAATCCATCTGCACCTTATCCCATTTCCACAGCGGAATAGGAAGAGGTTGCAGAAGTCCAGCAGGCTTCTGATGTTCTGCCTTTACGCGACGACAGACATCGCATTCAGCAACATATCGAGCAATATCCCGCTTCATATTAGGCCACCAGTACCTTTGGCGGAAATCACGATACATCTTAGTACTACCAGGATGAATGGACAGCGGTGTATCATGTGCCTCCTTCATGACCTTGTCAGTCATTAGGTCGAAACGCGTTACCACGATGCGGCCTCGGAAATACAAGGTTCCATCTTCGGATATCGAGAAATCCCTGTATTTCGGGAGATGCAGTTCCTGTTTCACAACTTCAACGTAAGCATCTTTGGTTTGCGCTACCTTGACAGCCTTCTCAAGATCCGGCTGTATCACAAGGTCATTAAGCGAACCGTGTGGAACGATATGCAGATTCAGCTTGCGCAGTTCCTCATAAAGACGAGGCTGAGCTCGCCTAACCTTGAGGTTGGTGCTGTATGACTTGCGACTCAAGGCATCGGCCATCACATTAGCCTTGCCAGGGGTATAAGAAATACCGCAGTCGTAATCAGAAATAGTTTCCAACCATCGCTGTTGACGGAGATTAAGATCCGGCTGAGTGAATAAATACTTCAAACTTTGGTGATCAGTATAAATCTCACACCGGTTACCGAGAAGGTAATGTCGCCATAGCTTCAATGCAAAGATCACTGCAGCAAGTTCAAGATCATGCACTGGATAATTCTCTTCATGCGGACGCAATTGGCGCGATGCATAAGCAACTACTCTTCGTTCTTGCATTAGGACACAGCCTAATCCTTGACGAGAGGCGTCACAATATATCACGAAGTCCTTGCGAGAATCTGGAGGAGCAAGCACTGGAGCAGAAACGAGCTTGTCCTTAAGAGCTTGAAAGCTTTCCTGGCATTTATCTGTCCACTCAAACTTAACGCCTTTGTGAAGCAGATTAGTCAGGGGCTTGGCAATCTTGGAAAAGTTCTCGACGAAGCGACGACAATAGCTTGCAAGGCCGAGAAAACTTCTCACTTGCTTGACATTCTTCGGAGGAGTCCAGTCAAGAATAGCCTGAACCCGTTCCGGATTAACGGCAATGCCATCCTTGGAAATCACATGTCCAAGGTAGGTTACTTCGGAAAGCCAGAACTCGCATTTGGAAAACTTAGCATAAAGCTGATGCTCTCGCAGCTTCTCCAGAACAAGGCGAAGGTGTTCGGCGTGTTCTTCCTTGTTCTTTGAGAATACCAGAATATCATCCAGATATACCACGACGAACTTGTCGAGGTAATCCATGAATATATAATTCATCAGGCGGGAGAAGGTAGCTGGAGCATTAGTCAGTCCAAAAGACATGACAGTATACTCATACGAGCCATAGCGAGTTACGAATGCAGTCTTTGGAATATCCTCTTCGCGAACACGGATCTGGTGATAACCCAACCTCAAGTCGAGTTTAGAAAACACCGGAATAATTCGACGTTTGGATACAGGGGAATTATAATTCCAAGACGAAGGACTAGAAGCAAAGGCTCTGATCAAAAGAAGGATAGGCTGAATAGAATTTGATGACCAATCAATCATGGATTGATTTACCGAGAACCAGCTCATATCATCCTGAAGGACGTCTGAGCCGGAAGGATGGATTAGTAGGAATCAACTGAGGATTACGAATATTCGCAATATATTGAATCAAGGGACGCATAATGATAGTGACAAGGATGTCAACGAAGGTTATATGGAATTTACCATGATGCAGACAGACAAAAATTTCAAGAGCAAGAGTCTGTAGAGGATTTTTGGGAGATCAGATAGCAATACGAAGTATTTCATGGAACACAAGAACAACTGGGGATGAATGGATCATCGGTGTTGTGAGGAATTATCCGCAGTGCGAAAGAAGCTGCACGGCAGTAGGCTCAAAGGATTCTCGGAGTACAAGGAGTACTTCGGGGTATCTTATTCAGAAAGGGGTGGCTGGGAACGAAGATTCAAACGGTAAGGATGTGTAGTTGTTCACGGTGATTATCGGTAATAGGGCACTTGCAAAAGCAGTGGGCATAATGGTCTCGATGAACTTCGAGGAGTATCTTCGGAGTCTTCTGATGATGACACGCCATCTTCGGGAAAAGGGGACTCTCCGGAAGAAAGTGGTTACGAGACCCTAGTTTCAGAGTTAGTAAAATCGTTTAACCCGAATAGAAGAGAGGTTCAGAGTCCCAGAGTAAAGACGAGGAATAAAAGATGCTACACCACCCAAGTGGCGACGTGGGGCCATAAGCCACACAGCCAAGTTAGTAAAACATTTTTGGACCTCTAGACTCGACTTCGACCAAGGAGTTGGAAAGGGGGTTCCTACAGGCAGTCGGCTCTGATACCAACCTGTGACGACCCCGGCCCGACCGTGCACTAATCATACACGCAAATGCACACGATCAAGCCTAAGGACTCACGTGAAGGAATCACAGCACAACTCTAAAACATAAATAAATACATACAAGTCATATATTACAAGCCAGGGGCCTCGAGGGCTCGAATACATAACATGATGTCACACACATAGTCAGCGGAAGCGTTAGGTATCTGGGTACAGATACAACACAGAAGAAGATAGGCCTGATACACAGGCGGGGCAAAAGAAAAACTACGATCGAAAAGGCGCAGGCCTCCTGCCTGGGACCTCCGATCCTACTCCTGGTCGTCGTCCGCCGGCTCCTCGTAGAAGTACTCGCCGGCCGGGTAGTAGTAGTAGCCAGCCTCGGGCTGGTAGTAGTAGTCGTCAACGGGGGCTGCGGGCACCATGGCTCCGTCGTCTGATTTATCATGCGGGTAGGACAAAAGAGGAAGCAAAGCAACCGTGAGTACTCATCCAAAGTACTCAGCAAGACTTACATCAGATCTATACTAGCAATGCATTATTTTCAAAGGAGGCTTTATGTGGGTGGACTAGACTGCAGAAAGCCAGAGTAGAGAGGGGAAAAGCCTAGTCCTGACGAAGACTAGCATCTTCAGCGTCTTGCAGCAATTAGAAGGGAGCAGAATAGTACATCATAATGTAATGGGTTTATAATAATATCAACTTCATATCTCAAGTCACCAGTTCTAGTTGTACCGAAGTGGATACAACTCCGAGTGTCCGTTACCGTAGGACAGGCTATCGATAGATTGTTTCTTCCCTGCAGGGGTGCACCAAGTTACCCACCACGCTCGCTTAACTCCGGCCGGACACACCATCAGGTCGTGCCCGCCCTCGGCCAAACAATACGACGCAACCCGACCGGATACCGCCAGAGAGGATCGAGCACGCCGGACTAAACCTATGCCCCCGGGGGTCTTGGCCATCGCCCCGGACACTCCTGCACGTTACGTGGCCGTTCGGTAGCAGACCTAGCAACCCCTTATACAAGCACGCAGTTGCATCCTGGGTCCAATCCGAACAACCCGCTCAATCGCTGACGTCGTGACGACTCCGGCTGATGTATACGACGCAGAGCACCCACTCACACCCACGTGGTGGTTAGTGCTATCGGACCCGGAGGCCCCTCGGATCAAATATCCAAATCGCTTAGTGTATTGGGAGCGCGCGGTAACGAGCAGAGCCTACGATACTGTTGGCCCCGTCGTCCCGTCTCGAGGACTTGTGACAAGGACTGGGAAAGACCGGCCACGCCTCGTAGTTAACTCGCGGGTACCCTCACTGGTCACCCGACTCCACAGCTCACGCCTCAAAGGCACTCGCGGGTACCCCTCTGGGTCAACCCGCCTCCATCCAACATGTGTAGTAGTATCTTCAAAGTGTCTTCAGACGCACGATACCTCTGGCCGCACGCCTTTGTTCCTGGCGACGTCCGGCCTCGGGGATCGATACGTCTTTAAACACGGTGTGGTAAACCAGGGCATCCGTGTGGTTTTTATGCCGATGAGGAATCCGAGGAATCACCCTCGTTGGACTCCTAAACGACAAGTCCCGTTAAGGTGGTACCGGAGGAATCACCCTCGGCGGTAATCACCATAGCGGATGCACGACAAAAGCTAAGTCGGAAGTGGGAAGAGGAATCACCCTCGGTAACCCACAACGAGCTAGCGATACTACAGGGACAACATCGAAAGTGAGTTCGGAGGTATCACCCTCGTCACCCGATGTTAACTCTGCGGAGTCGAGCATATTAGGGGTGTGCGGTGATGTGAAGAAGGTCAGGGGAAGGGGGCTCGATCGCTTGATCGAGGCAAGGGTACTATGCGAGGCAACTACGAGAGTGCGGGACCATAGCAGTGCTACCCAACCTATACTAAGCAGTTTATGAATAAAGACAGGTATCAACAGTTTATCAAAAACAGGCTATGCAACAGTAATATGAGCAGTAGCAGTAGCAGCAATTCTAATGCAAGAATAAGAGAGAATAGACATAGGCGATATCGGAATGATCAAAGGGGGGTTGCTTGCCTGGTTGCTCGGTGGCAAAAGCAAGGTCGTCTGAGGGGGAACCAATCACCGGGACAGCGTCGGTCTCGGGATCTGCGTCAGCGCCGGGCTCTACCGAGAGAGAAGAGGGGGAAGAAACAGATAAATACACAAAACATATGCAACACAGAGCGTGCTAAGCTAACGTGCAGTGCAGGGTTGCCTAAAAACATGTCTAGGTCATATTGGTTATTTTTGGGATTTATCTGGATTTAATAACCGGTGTATGTGCACTATTCATCTACCGAAAACGGGCTAAAAGTTGCGGGTTCACCTCCGTAGAGGGTCCCGCTACGGAAACGGGTAGTACGGTTAGAACCGTCTCGTCGTTCTGAGCAACTTTCATGTAGAAAGTTTTTCGATCCGAGCTACGGTTTAAAAGTTATGAATTTTCAAAGTTATTTGAATTTCTGGAATTATCTTAAATAACAGAAAAGATTTATTGCATCAGCATGACGTCAGCACTGCGTCAGCAGTCAACAGAGGCGCTGACCAGGGTCAAACCTGACCTGTGGGTCCAGTGGGACCCACATGTCAGCCTCTGTTACTTTGACAGAGTTTTAAACTAACTAAACAGGTTAATTAGGGGTGTGGGACCCACCTGTCATAGACTTATTTAGTTAAACTAAATAGTTTTTATTTTTAAAACGTTTTAATTAGATTTTTAACCGCAGGGGCCTCACATGTCAGTGACTGATAGTTTAACTAATTAAGTTTTAATTATAAAAACGTTTTATTTAGCTAAATATGCGGTGGGGCCCGCGTGTCAGTGGCTGGGGCTGCCCAGTCAGCACGTTGACTGGTCAACCCAGTCAACGGGGCCCGTGGGGCCCTCTGGCAGTGACCCAGGGGTGGCCCCAGGTGTGCCACGTCGGCGGTGGCCGGCGGCTCAACGCCGGCGACCACGAAACGCGGCGGAGGCGCTCGGGCCTCGCCGGAAACGCGCTACAGACGGTCAAAACGGGTGCGGGCGGGCGCGTTCGAACGCTGGAGATCTCGCGCGTCGAGTGGTGCCACTGGTTGGGCTCGAGGGTGGCCGGAATGACACCGGCGTTGAGGTTTGCGGCGGCGCAATCGGACGCTCGACGGAAACTATGCTAGGAAGCACGGGGAGGCTCGGGCGCGGGCTCTTTGGGCTCCTGGGAGCACCAGGAGCTCGATGCCTTGCTCGGCTGGGCTTGACAGTGCGTGTGGCTACGGTGGCGAGCTCGCCGGCGGCTCGGAGCTCGGGCACCTCGGACGCGGCCACTACGGCGACGGAGAGGTGCGGGGTGAAGAGGGGAAAGATGGAGGGGAGCTCACCGGGGAGCTACGAAAAGCCGGCGACAGTTTAGTAGCTGCAGTGGCGTCGCCGGGGACGAAGACGAACGGCGGCGACCGGAGGTGACGATGGAGAAACCCCGGTGCTGCGATGCCTCCCAGCTCCGGCTGCTGGCTCCAGTCGACGAGGCTGTCGGCGGCGCGCGTCTACGACATCGAGGCGGAGCGGGAGAACCACGGTGGCCGCGGCAAACGGCGACGCACGGCGGCGGTGGCGCTCTGCGACGGATCTGGAGGAAGGAAGGAGCTCGGCAGAGCGAGGAGGAGAGGGGGAAATGGAGGAGGAGGGTCAGGGGAGACGGCTCGGGCCGATCTTATCGCCTCCCACCTGCCCTCGTCGCGGTGGCGAGCTGCGGGCGGCCGGCGCCGTTCGGCCACGGCGGGGGCGACACGGAGGGGAGAAGGACGGGGAGCAGGTGGTGATGGGCTGGGCCTGTGCGGCCCAGCAGCAGGTAAGTGGCCCTCCTGGCCTTTTCCTTTGTTTAAATTTTCTGTTTGCTTTTATTTCAACAGCAAAAAGAAAAGGAAAAGGTAGGGCCATCAAATGGTGTTTGCAAAAATTGTGAGTTGGCCCAAAAATGAGGTTGCAATATTCCTCACCACAAAAAATTGCTTTGGACTATTTTGGATCATTTTTGAATTTTACAAAAATGAAAAAGCATTTAATAGTGCTGTTATAACACTGTTTAAATGCCCTAGCCCATTATTTGAGTTGATGGTGATGTTGTTTTTACTAACAACATTTGTTTTGAAATATTTGCAACAACATGGACATTTTTCCATAATTTTTGGAACAACTTCATTTTGCACTTGGATTTGGATTTGAATTTTTAGGGGCAAATTGAGTTGACTTGTTTAACCACTGTGATTTGCATTGTAAATGAAAATGACTTGGCATTATTAGCAGTTGATCACAGTGATCATTACAAGGGGGTGTTACAATATGCGGTATCTACATGCCGTTCCAAGTAAATTTGTATGTGCCAAACTCTAAACCTTCAAATGAAATTCATTTTGTATGCTCGAACAACTCATGTATCAACTGGGGATGTCTATATCTTCCATGCTAGCTAGGTTATTCTCATGATGAGTGGGCTCCGCTCATCATTCATGAGAAAATGGCTGGTAACTGGGATGCCCAGTCCCATGCTCAAATCATAATAATTAAACAAAACTCCCCCATGGTTGTTGCTGGTTTGGACGGTACCCTTGTTTCGGGCTAGCCTGGAGTGTGCTTGTTGGTGGTTGGGGGAGTATAAACTTTACTATTCTATTTGGGAACCGCCTATAATGTGTGTAGCATGGAAGATGCCGAGATTCTTGGTTGCTATGTTGACAATGAGAGTATACCGCTCAAAATATTATTCATCTCTATTTAAAAATTGAGCTCTGGCACCTGTACAAATCCCTGCTTCCCTCTACGAAGGGCCTATCTATTTACTTTTATGTTGAGTCATCATCCACATATTAAAGAGCACCAGTTAGAGAGCACAGCTGTCATTTGCATATATTGCTATTAATTTGCATTGAGTATGATTGTGAATGGATCTCTTTTACCATGAATTACAATGTTTAGTCAGTCCTTGATCTTTAAAGGTGCTTTGCATTTATGTTTTGCGGTCTCAGGAAGGGCTAGCGAGATACCATATTGTTATATCATATTATGATTGTTTTGAAAAAGTGTTGTCATCTGAGGTTTATTATTATTGCTCGCTAGTTGATTATGTCATTGATATGAGTAGACATGAGACCTGAAAGTTATTTGTGAATGTGGTTAGTTCATAATCTTTGCTGAAAGCCTGAATGCTGGCTTTACATATTTACAACAACAAGACCAAACAGAGTTTGTCAAAGTGTTTCTTTATCACTTCAGTTTATCAACTGAATTGCTTGAGGACAAGCAAATGTTTAAGCTTGGGGGAGTTGATACGTCTCCAACGTATCTACTTTTCCAAACACTTTTGCCCTTATTTTGGATTCTAACTTGCATGATTTGAATGGAACTAACCCGGACTGGCGCTATTTTCAGCAGAACTGCCATGGTGTTATTTTTGTGCAGAAATAAAAGTTCTCGGAATGATCTTAAATTCAACGGAGAATTGTTTTGGAATATATAAAAAATATATGCGGAAATAACCAAACCATGGGGCCCACACCCTGTCCACGAGGGTGGGGGCGCCCCCTGGGCACGCCCCTGTCTCGTGGGCCCCCTGTTGCTCCACCGACGTATCCCCCGACTCCATATATTCTCTTTCGGGGAGAAAAAAATCAGAGAGAAGGAATTATCGCGTTTTACGATACGGAGCCACCGCCAAGCCCTAATCTCTCTCGGGAGGGCTGATCTGGAGTCCGTTTGGGGCTCCGGAGAGGGGAGATCATCGTCATCATCAACCTTCCTCCATCACCAATTCCATGATGCTCACCGCCGCACGTGAGTAATCCCATCGTAGGCTTGCTGGACGGTGATGTGTTGGATGAGATTTACCATGTAATCGAGTTAGTTTTGTTAGGGTTTGATCCCTAGCTAGTATCCACTATGTTCTAAGATTGATGTTGCTATGACTTTGCCATGCTTAATGTTTGTCACTAGGGCCCGAGTGCCATGATTTCAGATCTGAACCTATTATGTTTTCATGAATATATGTGTGTTCTTGATCCTATCTTGCAAGTCAATAGTCACCTACTATGTGTTATGATCCGGCAACCCCGAAGTGACAATAGTCGGGACCACTCTCGATGATGACCGTAGTTTGAGGAGTTCATGTATTCACTATGTGCTAATGCTTTGGTCCGGTACTCTATTAAAAGGAGGCCTTAATATCCCTTAGTTTCCATTAGGACCCCACTGCCACGGGAGGGTAGGACAAAATATGTCATGCAAGTTCTTTTCCATAAGCACGTATGACTATATTCGGAATACATGCCTACATTACATTGATGAACTGGAGCTAGTTCTGTGTCACCCTAGGTTATAACTATTACATGACGAATCGCATCCGACATAATTCTCCATCACCGATCCAATGCCTACGAGCTTTGCACATATTGCTTGTTGCTTATTTACTTTTTCGTTGCTACTGTTACAATCACTACAAAAACACTATCGCTACTTTTGCTACCATTACCGTTACTTCCATATTACCTTGCTACTAAATTACCTTGCCGCATATACTAAGTTTCCAGGTGTGGTTGAATTGACAACTCAGCTGCTAATACTTGAGAGTAATCTTTGGCTCCCCTTGTGTCGAATCAATAAATTTGCGTTGAATATTTTACCCTCGAAAACTGTTGGGATCCCCTACACTTGTGGGTTATCAACACACCAGGAAGTCTTACTGGACTTGTTTTACCATTGTCGAAATGTCTTGTGCACCGGGATTCCGAGTCTGATCGGGTTGTCCCTAAGATAAGAGGGTTTACCTCTGCTGATCGTGAGAGCTTGTGATGGGCTAAGTTGGGACACCCCTACACGGTTATGATCTTTCGAAAGCTATGCCCGCGGTTATGTGGCAAATTGGAATTTGTTAATGCCCGGTTGTGGAGCACTTGACAAAGGACCCGAAATAAAATACACCAACCGCGCGAGTAACCGTGGCCGTCTCTTTTCAATTTGAGAAGAGAACACGGTGGGGTTATGTTTGACTCGTAGGTAGTTCAGGATCACTTAGTGATCATTACTAGTTGCGACCGTTGGGGTAGATGCTCATCTTATTCTTGTACTCGTAAGTTAACCACCATACAATGCTTAGTTGTTGCTGCAACCTCACCACTTATCCTTTCCATACCCATTAAGCTTTGCTAGTCTTGATACCCATGGTTATGGGATTGCTGAGTCATCGTGGCTCGCAGATACTACAACACCAGTTGCAGGTATATGTTTCCGATGACTTGAAGTGAGAGCGATGTTTACTTGTGTTGGAGTTCTTCCTTCTTCTTCTTCATCAGTCTTGGGATAGGTTCCTGGTCGGCAGCCTGGGATAGCAGGATGGAGGTCGTTGTGTTTTTCATGTGTTTCCATCCGTAGTCGGATGTCTTGTGTACGAGGTTTTGTATTCATGTGACTATTGTATGACCTTTATGTATCCCCATCTATTTATGTAATGGTACGATGTAATGATATCCATCTTGCTAAGCGCCCGAAATGCGGTTGTGCCCCAATCACGAGTTCATCACATGATCGGGATAGAATGACATCTTGGGCGTGACAAGTCCGACACGCAATCTCCTCAGTAGCAAACTCCTCGATAGCTTTAGCATACTTCTTTGCTACGCGGAAAATCATCGCAGAAGTTTATAGCAAGCTTCTCAAAACTCCAGGGACCATATCTCTTTGTGTGCACTAGCAAACACATTAGTCCCTCACTGTTTTTCTAACAATCTCCAAAACACTCAAGAGGAACTATATTGCACCAACAGTCTCCCCCTTTTCTGGATGATTGCTGACAAAAGAGTTAAGCTTGAGATATTAGATGTTTGTTTTAACTTGTAATGTGCGGAATGAAAATAAGTCAAAGATATACAATAATCTCCCCCTAAATGTATGTAGTGTATAAAGTTTTTCTCTTTGATAACCTACATATTTAGGATAAACTGATGGAGAGATATTTTGATATTATCGAGAGAAGCAATTGCACTGACAAATAATACGAAAAATAATTGAATGCATCCCTAGTGGACTCTGAGAGTAGTTCCACCTGCAAAATAGTGTCAAGGAATAATATGGCAGGAACATTAAAAACCATCACAAAGTTTCACGAGAGTTTTACAACACTGATAAGAATCAAATAGAACACCAAGTGTTGTAAACTCAAGAAATAAAACACCCTGGAAAAAGACCCGGATCTAATAAATCGTGATGTCTTCTGCCCCCTTTTGTCAAGAAGTGTCAAAAAGTTGACGAAGAGCATGAGGCAGTCTACGCGCCCGAAGAAGAAGAAGACAACGATCTGTGACCACTTGATGAAGATGAAGCTTGAGAATCATCTACGATGTATCCGGTGGGAATCATTGCCGAGGGAGAATCCTCATTAGTAGTGACAAAATTTCCTTCAGGTTTATTTCCTTCAGGATTGACTGGGTCAGTTGGGCCGTCGGGGTTGTTCTGGTGAGCATTTTCTTCGCATTCATTGAACTGTGGTGAGGTGGATTTAGATTCTTCAATCACATCACCCCCACTGAGAAATATCAGATCAATAGTTTTTTATTTTATTAAAAGGGGAGGGGTATCTCTTTTCTTACGACGGGTCTCAAAAGGATCGATATAATCATATTTCATTGACGCTTGTCTTCCTTCACAGTGTGACAATTTTTCCTTGACGTGTTTGCAACAAGATTAATTTCGGAGGCTAATTGCTCTTTCTCTTTTCTGTCTTGGCGTTGATGTTTGTCAAGCAACTGCTGGGTTACATACTTCATAGAGCAAAGGATTTTCAGGATTGCAGAGCACTGTTGGATCAAAACTTCCCGCGCTGTCTAATGCAACCTGTAACCGTCAGCTCGAATCGGTCTCGCCCTAAAAAAGTCTACACGAGGAGGATAGAACATTGGGGGAAGTCGTGTGCGCACATGACGGACTCCGTGCTCACCGACCACCTGCGCTCGTCCTCGGCTTCACGCTCTTGCCGGCCACCCACGCCCCACGCTCGCCGACCTCTCATGGCGCCGCATTCGCCGGCGGCCGCTCGTGCTTGCTCGTCGGTCACCGATAACGGTTGCAGCTTATCGTCGGCTGGTCATAGCTTCTTCGCTGACTCGTCACAACACCACCGTGTGTCATCTGCCTCTCACCGGCGCCACCTCTAGCACCATCGTCAACTCACCGCGTCGGTCGAAGCTTTCTCAGACGCCGGTTGCAGCTTCGCCATAGCCGGTTTGTAGCTTTTTGTGTCGTTGGTAGTTTGTGCTTCCTCCGGTTGAAGCCTTTTTTTGTCACCGGTTGAAGCTTTTTCCATCAACGGTTGTAGCTTTCTCAAACACCGGTTGCGTCTTCTCTGGTGCCGGCCCCAACTTCCGTCTTCCCTCCAGTTGAAGCTTTGTTTCTCGTCGTTTGTAGCTTTCTCAGGTGCCGGTTGCAGCAACCTCGACTAGTCGTCGCACCGACAACACCTCGTTCCATCATCATCCGTTGCCGATTGCAACACTTGTGATCGTCGTCTCCAGCTCCGGCTAATGCTGGTTGTAGCACAGTCTTCGGGTGCACCGTTGTAGCAACCCGAGGGAACACTGGCGCGGCTCGCATGACCGTGGCCCAATCCAGCGCCTCTCCTAGCAGCACGCTCGTCATGCGCGTCCGAGGGTGACCATGACGAATTCACTGCGTCTCCGGGGGAGTTCGTGCGTGACGCCGTGGCTGGAGTGGGAAGGAGAGATGGGATGGTGGCTCGCCGACCATGACGGTGAAGAGGGTGGAGAAAGCGCAACCATGAAAAAGAAGATAAAGAGAACGCGCTGGGGACAATGCCACAATGAGGGCGAGAACGAATGAAGAAGACGGTGTAGATAAGAGGATAATGTTTGAGGGATGGAGGGGTGGGTGTGCCAGAAAAAGCGTGTATGCAGACGGCGCGTGTGGGCGTGAGATCTAATCATGATCAGATGATTTACGTGAGATCGGTGCAACATTTCAGCGGGCGTCTTGGCTGAAAACGTTTTTCTTTAACTTTGTGGTTTACCGACCCATTTTTTTGATAAAAGATTCCCTTGAAGAACCTTGTATCCAAATAGCCCTTTTTGTTTTTGAGCCGAAATAAACCTTCCTTGATAAGCCACCTTTTTTTTGTAATCGACGAAAAAAAGAAATAAACGTGCCCCTTTTTATTTGTAAATAAATACTCGTTGACAAAAGTTTTGTGTGACGGAGGGAGTAACTTTTACTACTACTCCCTCCGTTTCAAATTACTCGTCATGGTTTTAGTTCAAAATTGAACTAAAACCATGACGAGTAATTTGAAACGGAGGGAGTACTAGATAGAAAGGAAGGGGTTGAGAACTGATCCGATTTCTGCGGTCCTTCCATTTCTCTCTCGTTACGTTGACAAAAGTTTTGACCGAACGAGGAGAAGGGCGCAGCATAACTCTCGCATCGCAGCCGTCCATTCGTCACCGATCCAACCGCCCAGTGCGCGCGCGCGCGGATCGACGGTCCCACGCTGGTCTCCTCCCGCGCCGTTTAAATAGCCTTCCCAAACCCATCGTTCAACACAACCCACTCCCGCCTTCTCAAAATCCCCCATCGCGCCCAAATCTCTCCGCACCTCCAACCCCCGCCTCTCGCCGCAATGGACACCTCTGCCACCGGCGCCGTCTCCAAGGTGAAGAAGTACGTGGTGGGGCGCAAGCTTGGCGGCGGCCCCAGGAAGAAGGCGGTGGCGCGGTCCGTCAAGGCCGGGTTGCAGTTCCCCGTCGGCCGCATCGGGCGCTTCCTCAAGAAGGGCCGCTACGCGCAGCGGGTCGGCATGGGCGCCCCCGTCTACGTTGCCGCCGTCCTCGAGTACCTCGCCGCCGAGCTTCTTGAGCTGGCCGGGAACGCCGCCAAGGACAACAAGAAGTCTCGCATCATCCCGCGCCACCTGCTGCTCGCCATCCGGAACGACCAGGAGCTCGGCAAGCTGCTCGCCGGCGTCACCATCGCGCACGCCGGCGTGCTGCCCAACATCAACCCCGTGCTGCTCCCCAAGAAGACGGCGGAGAAGGAGCCCAAGTCGCCCAAGAAGGCCGCCAAGTCCCCCAAGAAGGCTTAGTCGGTTACTGTCTATTGATTTAGTAGTGTTTGCTGTTTGGATAATGATGTCGATGTAGTATGTTCTGTTCTGCTGAGAAAAAAAGTCAGAAATCTCTCTGACTTCCAGTAAATTCATTCTCTGTTATATGTCTGTTCATGATTTTGCGATGATATGGAGTTTTACATCTGCGTGGTGGGACAAATGATTGTATTTACCAATCGTTTAGTTCTAACAAATTCACATGATCAAGTTACTAGAAAAACTGGTAGAAGTCAGAGGTGCAAGCTGAAGAAGCCGAGGAGAGGATACACAACCTGTATTTTACCTGTCACGTGGCACACGAGTTCAGTTCAGACATTTGTGTATGTCGGGTACTACCAAATGCCAACCTATGGTATGTCCAGCTTCTGTAGAATACATGGTTAGCTAAAGAAGCATTGTCCTGTAATTGGTTGTTACGAACCCAATTAGTAGTCAGAGTGGCAAGCTGAAGAAGTCAGAGTTACCAGAAAAAACTAGTAGAAGTCAGAGTTGCAAGCTGAAGAAGCCGAGGAGAGCATACCCAACCTGTATTTACCTGTCACGTAGTATGTTCGGGTTCAGACATTTGTGTATGTCGAGTACAACCAAATGCCAACGTTTCACATGTTCTAGAAGATGATAGTACATTATGTTGCCTGATGGCTGAATAAGTTCAGTTGCACATCTCTGAAACAAATGTAGAGAAAACCGATTCTTGATAGCCTACAGTTGCCGTGATCATTGCTCTGTTTATATGCATTGCCTGCTTTTCTATCTAAACTGAAGACCCATTCTTGATGTATATGTATTGGCTAAACCGAACCACACTAATTATAAAAATCAGCAACTGATACACACATGATCGTTGCCAAGATAGCTCAAACTTCAGTAATATATACTCAGGGTTAGACAGAGGAGTTTGGTCCCAGGAAACAATCAGGTTATGCAGTGGATAATTAAGCAAGTTTGGCTGATGTCGCAAATGGTCATCACATCCCTGTTTTAGTGTCCCGGTTATTCACACTTATGGCATAACCAATTTATGCCTGATAAGAGTTAGATGGACCCATTTTTAAACAATTAAGATGGCAAATTCGGTGATCTTACTATCATAGAAACAAGGTCCTATACAAGGACCAAATAACCACAAAAACAAGGTCCTATTCAGGTAATGCAGAGAAGTGTCCTATACTCCCATACAATAGGTCCTAGAAAATACAATTAAGTGTGGTTAGGGGATTTTAAATCTCTATACTTGTATTTTCCACTTGTATGAATTTGACAAATTCACTTGGCCTGGAAAATAGAAAGACTAGTGAAAGCCAGTTGCAAGATTAACAAGTCAAGGAGAATCCCCTAACGGCAGTCATGTATGAGGTCAGATACACTGCAATTTTCTTTTTTAGAACGAAGACGCTAGAAGCGTCCGGCTTTAAATTAATAAAGCCCACATCATAGGCAGCGATCCAACATAGTCAGCTTACAACGAGCACGGAGGTCCAGACCCGAGGCCACAAGTCGAAAGGTTCAGACAACCAAAGTACGCAAAGACGAGCCAGCGATACATGGCCAACCTGGCCGAGACAGAGCACGCAGGCTCGCAAATGCAGCAAAAGGTCCACTTCACAGCGCAGAAGTGGCTTCCGGCTCCCTTGCCAAAACGTACACCTGGCGGAGGCGCTCTTGTGCTTGCTTGAGTTTCTCAGAATCCTTGCGCCTCGCCAACGGACTCCACAGCTGCAGAAATAAGTTGCATTTGTAAATGATGTTAGCCGGGTGGGTCGGGAAGATCTTCTCGATTGCGGCTTTGTTCCTAGTAAGCCAGATGGCCCAAAACAGGGCGCCCAAGCAACTCCAGAGCACCCGTTTGTTGCTGCCCTGGGCAGAGTCGATAATGACTACGAGATCAGCATACGACCGAGGGTCCCAGGTGACACCAGCCGCGGACCGCACTGCGCTCCAAGCAAAACGCGCCATGGGGCAACGAAAAAAGACGTGGTTTGCGTCTTCATGGGCGTTACAAATCGCACATGCGCCGGTAGCCGGGCCGTTCCGTTTGGCAATGTTTGCCGAAGTCGGAAGACGATTCCGAAACAGCTGCCAGAGGAACACCTTTATCTTGAGTGGGATACATGTTTTCCATAGGCCTCTTGGCGATTGGAGGAACGGTCTGTGGCATAGTTTCCGATAAAGGGATTTCACCGAAAACTTGCCGGACGAAGTAAGGGCCCAGGAGACCGAGTCCGCTATCGTGGACAATGACACCGTGCTGGTGAGAGACAATAGATCCGTTAGTTGCCCCTGTTCGTGGCCAGTGAGCTTGCGTCTGAAATGCAGCTCGGGGGGGGGG
>LR738713.1:792459732-792480820 GCA_902687465.1 Secale cereale | reverse complement strand
GGGGGGCGCCTGGGCCCCCCGAGCCCCGTCTGGTGCCCCCCTTCGGCATATATTTAGAGCGTCCTTCGAAACCCTCGGGACGGGAACTCTTTTTCGCGATCTCATCTCTGTTCCGCCGCCGCCGCCGCTTCCAAGATCGGGAGCACCAGGAGAACTCTTCCCGGCACCCTGTCGGTGGGGAGGATCACCATCGGGAGCCTCTCCACCACCATGGACGCCTCCCGGATGAGTTGTGAGTAGTCTCCCTTGGACCATGAGTCCATGACCAGTAGCTATGTGATGTTCTCCTCCCGTTCTTGTGCTTCACTAATTAGTCCTCGCGAGCTGCCCTACATGATCGAGGCACATATGTAATCTTTATGCTGTTGCTATGATGAGTTTGCTGGGATTCGATGGATTATGAGATTATGTTCAGATTGTTCTTGAGTAATATATTTGATCTACCTCTTTTATATTTATGTTCATAAGTAATTCTTGCATGTTCTCCGTTGTTATTTATTGCTTTGGCCAAGTAATACGTAGTGACTCCAAGAGGGAACGTTATGCTTGATTGTGGGTTCATGCCCCTCGATGACTAGCTTGAGTGACAGAAACATGAGTCTAGGGGATGTGCTGTTGCCACAAGGGGGAAAACAACGGTGCTTGTGCCCGCGGGTGCAAGGATTATTTACTTTACGCAAAGTTCTTTTAATGCAGTTGTCTGTTGCATTGAGTTTACACTATGGGTGGGACTCGCAACTTAATACCAGCGAGATGTTCTGGATAGATATCTCAAGGTGGATGATTAGTAGTAGATATTGATGGATTTCGGTCTACTTACTTTGGCGTACCGCCCATGCTTTGAGCCTCAACCTTTCTTGTAATTTAGTCAGCATTGGTTTGCGTTCGTGGTCCTGTCAATTGCCCAGCTGTAATTCGTTTACCTCACATAGCTGTTTTACCGTCTTTTGGGAGAGAGACATCACTAGTGAACATCATGAGACTCCGGTCCATATTACCATCATTGATCACATTCGCTATTTACTTTTCGCTATTATTTACTATTGCAAACATTATCTATCACTACTATCATTTGCGTTTAATCCTTTGTGAACTACAAGGCCGGAGGGATTGACAACCTCTCTGTACTCGTTGGGAGCAAAGTTATTTGTATCTGTGTGCAGGTCCACGTTGATTGCTAATATCTAGCGCCGTTAGCAGTTCACACCTACTTGTTGAACCTAGGAGTCTCTGGGGATTCGATCCTTGGCATCTTTGCTAAGGGAAAAACTTCCACAACACTGCATCTTACACCTTCCACTTGGGGTAACCAACGAGGGGTTAGAGGCCCATCAATCAACATAAGATGTTCACCATTGAAACTACTCCATCTCACATGATGATCGGACATGGTTTAGTTGATTTGGATCACGTATCATTTAGATGACCGGAGGGATGTCTATCTAAGTGGGAGTTCTTTAAGTAATATGATTAATTGAACTTTAATTTATCATGAACTTAGTCCTGATAGTTTTTGCATATCTATGTTGTTGTAGATCAATGGCCCGTGCTACTGTTCCTTTGAATTTTAATGCATTCCTAGAGAAAGCTAAGTTGAAAGATGATGGTAGCAATTACACGGACTGGGTCCGTAACTTGAGGATTGTCGTCATTGCTGCACAGAAGAATTATGTCCTTGAAGCACCGCTAGGTGACAAGCCCCCTCCCGCTAATGTAGACGTTTTGAACGTCTGGCAGACGCGGTCTGATGACTACACGATAGTTCAGTGTGGCATGCTTTACGGCTTAGAACCGGGACTTCAACGACGTTTTGAACGTCATGGACCATATGAGATGTTCCAGGAGTTGAAGTTATTTTTTCAAGCAAATGCCCGGATTGATAAATATGAGATTTCCAATAAGTTCTACAGCTGCAAGATGGAGGAGAATAGTCCTATCAGTGAACACTTGCTCAGAATGTCTGGGGTACTACAATCATATGACTCAACTTGGTTGCAAAGTTGACGAGGATAGTGTTATTGATAGAGTTCTTCAATCACTGCCACCAAGCTATAAAGGCTTCGTGATGAACTATAATATGCAACGGATGCAGAAAACAATTCCCGAGCTCTTCGCTATGCTCAAAGCTGCGGAGGTAGAAATCAAAAAGGAGCATCAATGTTGATGGTTAACAAGACCACTAGTTTTAAGAAAAAGGGCAAGGGAAAGAAGGGGAACTTCAAGAACAATAGCAAGACAGTTGCTACTCCCGCGAAGAAACCCAAGTTTGGAGCCAAGCCTGAAACTGAGTGCTTCTACTGCAAGGGGACTGGACACTGGAAGCGGAACTGCCCCAAGTATTTGGCGGATAAGAAGGATGACAAGGTGAACAAAGGTATATGTGATATACATGTTATTGATGTATACCTTACTAATGCTCGTAGTAGTACCTGGGTATTTGATACCGGTTCGGTTGCTAATATTTGTAACTCGAAACAGGGACTACGGATTAAACGAAGATTGGCTAAGGACGAGGTGACAATGCGCGTGGGAAATGGTTCCAAAGTCGATGTGATCGCCGTCGGCACGCTACCTCTATATCTACCTTCGGGATTAGTTTTAGACCTAAATAATTATTATTTGGTGCCAGCGTTGAGCATGAACATTATATCTGGATCTTGTTTGTTGCGAGACGGTTATTCATTTAAATAAGAGAATAATGGTTGTTCTATTTTTATGAATAATATCTTTTATGGTCATGCACCCTTGAAGAGTGATCTATTCTTGTTGGATCTCAATTGTAGTGATACACATATTCATAATATTGAAGCCAAAAGATGCAAGGTTAATAATGATAGTGCAACTTATTTGTGGCACTACCGTTTAGGTCATATTGGTGTAAAGCGCATGAAGAAAATCCATAGTGATGGACTTTTGGAATCACTTGATTATGAATCACTTGGTGCTTGCGAACCATGCCTCATGGGCAAGATGACTAAAACTCCGTTCTCCGGAACTGTGGAGCGAGCAACAGATTTGTTGGAAATCATACATACTGATGTATGCGGACCAATGAGTGTTGAAGCTCGCGGCGGGTATCGTTATTTTCTGACCTTCACTGATGATTTGAGCAGATATGGGTATATCTACTTAATGAAGCACAAGTCTGAAACATTTGAAAAGTTCAAAGAATTTCAGAGTGAAGTAGAGAATCATCATAACAAGAAAATAAAGTTTCTGCGATCTGATCGTGGAGGTGAATATTTGAGTTACGAGTTTGGTCTTCATTTGAAAGAATGTGGAATAGTTTCACAACTCACGCCACCCGGAACACCACAGCGTAATGGTGTGTCCGAACATCATAACCGTACTTTATTGGATATGGTGCGATCTATGATGTCCCTTACCGATTTACCACTATCGTTTTGGGGTTATGCTTTAGAGACAGCTACATTCACGTTAAATAGGGCACCATCTAAATCCGTTGAGACGACACCTTATGAACTATGGTTTGGCAAGAAACCAAAGTTGTCGTTTCTTAAAGTTTGGGGCTGCGATGCTTATGTGAAAAACCTTCAAACTGATAAGCTCGAACCCAAATGTGTCTTCATAGGATACCCAAAAGAGACTGTTGGGTACACCTTCTGTCATAGATCCGAAGGTAAGATATTCGTTGCTAAGAATGGATCCTTTCTAGAGAAGGAGTTTCTCTCAAAAGAAGTGAGTGGGAGGAAACTAGAACTTGATGAGGAAATTGTACCTTCTCCCGAATTGGAAAGTGGAACATTGTAACATCCCAAAATTCTAAATTTTGGAATGTTATAATAAATAGATAGATTTGATTGCTTGTTGATGTGCTGAGTGAAATTGAGTGAAAATTCGAAACTTTTGAAAGTTAAATGAGAGGGAATAAAATGACTTTCCCAAAACTTTCACTTTGTTTTTGATCTCCGAGGGAATTCAAATTCTTTTCAACACAAAACCCTAGAGTGAAGATAATATGACTTCTTCCATTTATTTTAAATGATAAAGGGATTTGAAAGGATTTTTGAATTTCACTCTCGAGATATTTCGAATTCAGAAACTTTAAGCAACTCAATGATTTTCCCGAGAGAAGATAAAATGACTTCTTCAAATTTATAGGAAATATGAGTTGGAAGTTTTCTGAAATTTTCTTTATAACTCATTTTCAATATTTGAGTTTTTGGTTTTTATTCATATTATTTTTCTCCAAAAATAAAATATATGGAAAATAGGGTAACATGATTCCCTACAGAGGAAAATTGGAGAGAAATAAATTTGAAGACTTTTTGGTATTTTAAAAATGATTTTTACTGGATTTTATTGCAACAGTAGCACCTTTTGATTTATTAGAATTTATGAGCATTTTATTTGACAGTAGGAAAATGTCCATCTTGTAGGATTTGTTTTTTTTGCAAATTTTGATATATAATATGCCTATAAGTATATTATATATTATTTGTTTTTATTTTGTTTTAGTGTCTGTTTAAAAGAAAAAAAATCACTCTCCCCGACCGAACTGGGCCGGCCCAGCTAGTCGCCAGGCCCAGCCCAGCCGCTCGTCCCCATCGTCCCCGAGCTCCCGACGGAGACCAGCTCCGCCACGCTCGCCGCCTCGACGTCCGCACCCCGGACTCTTCACGCCGCCTTACCTCTGCCTCCTCCCCCACGCAAGCCTCTCCCCCCTCCCTCCTATAAAGGGCGCCGCCCGCCGCTGCTTCGCACCGCCGCCGTCTGCCCCGCCATCGCCGGAGCTCCGCCGGCCGACGAACAGCCCCGATCCGCCCCGATATAAGAACCGGTAAAGGAAAAACCGCCCCGGTCCGGTTTAGATCTCGGTTTTCTTCGGTTCTTTTTAAAAACCGTTTTTTCCTGTAGTTAGGTTAGTTAACGAACGTTCGTTCGTTTGGCAGTAGTAGTGGACGAGTTCATTAGTATAGTCTCAGCAGTGAACGGTTTTCTTTTAAAGTCTGTTTAGTAGTCAGGGACCTAGTTGTAGTATCTTATTTTTACAGATTAGCCCCTAAACTTCAAACGGCCACAACTTTTTGCTCGTTGGTCCAAATCCAACGAAACCAACGCCCACGTCTTTGTTACGAAGCCCTCTTTCCAGTAATACAACTTCAACATGTTTTTGAAAATTCAAAAAATTGAATTCAACTAGTTTTAGATTTGAACTTCGTTTGATCATAACTTGAGTTTCGTAACTCCGTTTGAGTTGATTATTTTTGCAAATCGAAGCTCTTGACCTAAACTTTCTGATAAGGCCAAATTCACATAATTTTGGTACTATTGTAAATCGTTTTATGTTTCAAGAGTCATTCGTTTGTTTTCGAAGTTTTCCGAAGTGTTTATTCGTTCTGTCCAATCTTTTTGAGTGATTGCTTATGTGTGGTTACTATTGCTTGCTTACGATAGATTGACCGGAGTGTGACGAGTAGATCTATCAAGAGTTTTGAGTGTGAGTCATCTTCATCAACATTGCAGGAAAGTTCACACTTTGATCATATTTTCCAATACCCAGTTTTCATTGCATTAGTTATATCCTCAAACACATTGCATCAGTAGGATCTCTTAACTTGTGGGACTGGGAAGTAGATTGAGGTAGAACCTATTACCTGCATTATTATCAAACCCCTGGGAGTTACTTCTATGCTATGCTTAGGTTATCATGCTATGCTCGTAGACGTGGTTTGGGTTTGAGTGAAATCCATGACAGATGTGAGTTGTTAATTAATGGTTCAACTTAAGGTGTCTACTTCAATACACATCTGGGTGGATTGGTTTGGGGCACCCTGGTAGTGAACCAGTGGATTGCCCGGACACCTGGGGTTGCTAGTGTTGTCCTAGGAAATCCCGGGGTTCCGTGTTATTGTCCTATTGGAATGCCACCCAGGCTCAAAGGGATCATATAATATTTTCATGCCTAGAAACTTCCATGTGAAGCCACATGCCAATATGGGCTCTGGCATAGTTGAGTAAGTTGTGGGAAACCTTTCCATGATGGGCTAGCAGATGTAGGGGGATTGTAGGTGTACCAGCCTATCTATCTGGTTAAGGGGACCTCTTCGGAAAGACTGTGTCTCGGTCATCCGTTTCTCAAACACCATGCAGTGCGAGAAACCAAACAGAGGCGATCGAGTCTTGTGGGAAAAGTGCACAAACCTCTGCAGAGTGTACAAACTATTCATGAGTAGCCGTGTCCCCGGTTATGGACATCTTTGAGTATCTAGAAGTGGATTATTTGTTGATCTCATCACTCTATAATTTAATTTGTTGGGTTAATGATTACTTTAATTTGGGATTGAGATGGAGGAACCATTCTCAATTGTTCATGATTTAAATTTAACAAGTAGTTAAATAAAATGCATTCTTTGTAGTAGGGAAAAATTAGCTTTACGCAAAAACAGCCATACAACCTCCACCAGCCAAATATGCATGTAGTTATAGGCTTTGATCATCATTACCATTACAGTGTGAATTTGCCAGTACATTCAATGTACTGACCCTTTGTGGCTGCAACGTCTCATGTTGCAGGATTATCTTACGACGAGTAAGTGATACGTTAGGGTTACGATTTCTACACTCAAGTTTGCCGTTGGAGTTGATGGGAATCCACAACCTTTGTTGCTTCTCCTATGATCGATTGAGGTAATAGTATTTACGTTACTTAATACATGTGATTTACCTCTGTTATAAATCCTCGAGTATTGTGTGTGTCAGCATACCGATCCAGGGATGACACAGAACACAGAGACTTCGGTCCATTCGGATCGTGGTCGCTACAAGATGGTATCAGAGCACATGTTGACTGTAGGACGTGACCCTAGAAACTGGCAAGACCATAGGAAAAGTTTTCTCTAAAACTATCTCTTTCAAAAAGATTCTTATCTCTCTTCTTTTGTGAGCTTTGTCAAATCTTCCCGTTGACCTTAAATAGTTAGACAATAGCCTTTACCATTTGGACCACTTCGGAGTAAAGATGAGTTCACTATGCATTGGAAGTGTTGAAGCAACAACAATGGATACTCCGAAGGTTTGAAGAGTTGACAACTTTGAAGAGATGATGACCTTTAGAAGACCAAATCCCTATTATGTACTTACGTTAGATACGACGATTGTGAGCCGTCATTTGTTTGATGTTTTCCGACGGCCACAACACAAAACCCGTCTTTTCAAAACCATTGTTTGTATTGAGTGTACCTCTCTATCTCTTCTGAATCTCACCCCAAAACCCTTGGACCCAATAGAGGATGACTGAAGATAGACTTTAAGTCTCTGGACCAATGACCCAACCGGAGGCAGAACTATGGATACACAACATGTAGGATCACTTTAGGAAAAATTTGGTTGCAAGGAGGTATGAGGTTTAATACGCTCTTCAGTACTTTACAAAAAGTGCTGCGACATGGTGGAAGATGCCTCAAGCCCTACAAGGATGTCATGGAGCACGGAGTTGGAAGGAATTCAAGAAAACTCTGTTGAGATCCCATCTCATCCTGGAGCGTGGTGACAACCCGAAGAAGAAACGTTGTGCCTGCAGGATTTGTGGAGAAATAGGACACACCCAGGCGGAGCACAAGGATGAATGCCCTAATTGTGAAGGAAGTCACCTAGGTGAAGAATGCCCAACTAGGCAGATTACTTGTTTCTTGTGTGAAGGGACTACCCATTACCCTGCTTAGTGTCACATTTACCCCATGGTGGAACGAACTACTCCGCATAAGAAAGAAGCAATGAAAGAAGTCCTCGAGGAAACCTTAAAGGAATCCGCGATGGAGGAAGATATTGACGACCCTGATGGAGAAGGACTAGACATATATTACTCCCGAGCTTGCTATTCATGTGGAGAGAAAGGACATCTTTCACAGCTTTGCACGAGGGAAAGTCAAGAGTATCTGGGAGACTTCCCGACAGAAGAAGTGGAGTTTGATCCACAGAAGATAGAATAATTGATAGGAACGAAGAAGTCGAGGAAGAGAAAGAGCATGTGTCCCCAGAAGAACCCAATTTCTGCGAAAAAGAACCTGAGTCACATCACATGTTACCGGTGCAAGGATTTAGGACATTATGCTAGCAACTGCCCAAGCATGAAGCGGAGAACCCAGTGAACCAGGACAGCCACTATGAAGTCCCTAGATTGTCTTACGACATTAGTTTACACTACAAGGAAGTAGAACATTTTGCCAAGAGAAGTTTCAGACCACAGGAAGGATGATCAGAGTAGTTGAGATCTGGAAATTAGAATGAAGCATGTAGCTAAAATATGGAATACACTATATTACAATGTTGAGTTGAGTTATGGAAAGAACATTGTAATAGCTTGTGAAGCAATGGAAGTAGATATATTGGAAGCTAAGAAGGAGATGTTATGAGTTGTTGGATGATTGTGAGTGCCCCTCTTGCTATCTTACCCAGACCAAGACCTAGAACCCATGGACCAGTTGACCCCAAACCCTCCTCGGACAAAAGACCCCGTTTTACCCAAGGATGTCCGTATGTTGTCCTAAGAACCCCTTCCATCTTATGCCTACAGATGACAACCCTTTACGAGTCTTTTCTCAAAGGACCGGAAACCATCATGACCCTGACTAGTGATCAGGATTATCCAAAGATCCTGAAGGACATGATGAAGCATATTCACCTAGAAGGAGATGCAGTTTACAAGGGTTATCCCTTCATGGAGAATGGAGTTGAACTTTGGTGCGTGGAGGTACACCTCCACCGTGTGAAAGGAGTTTGCCCAAAGACTATGGGTCAATACTTTTTCATCTCCCGAGTATCGCGAACAACATTCTTCGATTCTGTTCGTGAAGCTGCTATGGAGGCCATACATCAGATTGGAGAAATACTCGAAGCAAGACTTCGTTATACCCAGGGATGCCTGAGTATGATGCATGCAGAGATGGTGGAGATGAAGCACACAGCCAATAGTATGGATCAAAAGATTGATGATTTTAAGAACCACATTGCACAGTTCCAGTGGGACTGAAGCGTCCTTAGCTAGGACAAAGGAATAAAGATGGGAGGAATGTTTGACCATACCCAACTATGTGGATGGCAACATTTGTAGTGAAGCACCTTTGTAACTGGAGTGTTGAAAACTGGTTCAAGTAGTAATACAAGATTTGATATGAGGAGAATATGGATTTTGGATGAACCAGTGCATTTTGTTTAGTTGAACATTACTGAGTGAACCCTGGACCAATAGAAAGGAAAGTGTTGCTCCAAGGAGTAGAGTTTGCACAAATAAGTTGGAGTTTATTTATGATGCTTACCCCAAGGTTATGAGGGAGATAAGTACAATTGGATTTAAAGATGGTGTAATGCTGGAGTATGGAACTATAGTGACCCCAAGGATTGAGTTATGGATATACAAGTTCTGACGTGGACCCTTTAGCCAAGGACCTAAGGAGGCTATATAATCACAAGGGAATCACGAGACTTGTCTATAGTTATGTGTATCTGCTGTAGTAAAGCAGTGCATTTTGCTATAGATTGTACCAAGAAGAAGGAGTTTTGTGCTAAGTATTGGAGTTGAAGCAAGAAAGTGGAAGTGCAGTAGATCTTAGTAAGTTGAGAATCAATACAGTTGGCATCATGATATTGACTTTTGGATATTATAAGTTGGTACTATAAAGGTGATGAGTGGAGGCATGATACATGGAAGGAGATTTTGAAGAAAACTAGTGTTATTCATTTTAAGTGTGGTAGAATCCAACACCGTTACCCGAATACACTAGCTAGTGGTTAGCTACGTCAGACTTGGAATGGATTGCCCAAAGATGAGTCTGAGTAATTACATCATGGTTTTACCCAAAGAGAAGTAAGGTATAATTGGATGGATTTAAGAAAGCCAAGGAAGTTGGATGTTGGAAGAATGATCAGTTGCAACCCGATGATGAGACTAAGTGTTTCTAGTGGTGAGATGAGCCATAACCCACAGGCCCTAGGACCTGTCAAGAAAGCAAGCACACTCTTGCTGAAGGAAAACCCCTGGTAGAAGTGACGACCTTATCAACAGACGCTTTTATAGGTGGTTGCGTTAAACCCGAGGGTTGTGAAGAAACGATAGATGTTTTTTTTGGCTTGCAGAATCAATGGATTATCCGAACTTAGTTCGTTGACAAGAGAAAATTATGCAATGCTTGTGAGGATGACCGAGTGTTAGAATGCGAGATTCACTAAACCATATACAAGGTAATGATTTGGGTGCGGGATGGATTGATCACCATACCGACTTACTCTTATTATTCTCCTATGATATACGGGATGGTAAATCTGAGTGACTTACCTATAGTAGAGAGACGACGATGTCAAAACCTTGTTTAAACCTTAGAAGGGTATAGAAAATTTTCCTTGTACAAGGAAGCTGTTGCCAACCGTAGGATATACGGTGAGGATGAAGCCCAGACCCGTTTTCTGCAGGGACCCAATAAATTGTTCGATGACCTCCATGAGATACTGATATTTGTTTAGTATTGGCGCCAGACCTGTCAGCTAAGAGGAACCAGTCTCGAAAGGGGCCTTACCAAGATGAAAGGATACAAGGATTTAGGACACATATTTTGCCACTACCGAAAGAGCCAGAGAAGGAGTTACCCTGAAGATTTGAGAAGACCGATGCCGTCAACCCAAAGGATGGAGTACCTGAGTTTTGATGGAACCATATCCATGTTTCTAAGTGTGGTAGCACACAAGACCATACCGATCAATGGATTTGTTAGGAAACCCCCAAACCCTAACCTATTTCGTGCTAGCCTCTCCGAATCTCGAGGACGAGATTCATTTTAAGTGTGGTAGGTTTGTAACATCCCAAAATTCTAAATTTTGGAAAGTTATAATAAATAGATAGATTTGATTGCTTGTTGATGTGCTGAGTGAAATTGAGTGAAAATTCGAAACTTTTGAAAGTTAAATGAGAGGGAATAAAATGACTTTCCCAAAACTTTCACTTTGTTTTTGATCTCCGAGGGAATTCAAATTCTTTTCAACACAAAACCCTAGAGTGAAGATAATATGACTTCTTCCATTTATTTTAATTGATAAATGGATTTGAAAGGATTTTTGAATTTCACTCTCGAGATATTTCGAATTCAGAAACTTTAAGCAACTCAATGATTTTCCCGAGAGAAGATAAAATGACTTCTTCAAATTATAGGAAATATGAGTTGGAAGTTTTCTGAAATTTTCTTTATAACTCATTTTCAATATTTGAGTTTTTGGTTTTTATTCATATTATTTTTCTCCAAAAATAAAATATATGGAAAATAGGGTAACATGATTCCCTACAGAGGAAAATTGGAGAGAAATAAATTTGAAGACTTTTTGGTATTTTAAAAATGATTTTTTACTGGATTTTATTGCAACAGTAGCACCTTTTGATTTATTAGAATTTACGAGCATTTTATTTGACAGTAGGAACATGTCCATATTGTAGGATTTGTTTTTCTGCAAATTTTGATATATAATATGCCTATAAGTATATTATATATTATTTGTTTTTATTTTGTTTTAGTGTCTGTTTAAAAGAAAAAAATCACTCTCCCCGACCGAACTGGGCCGTCCCAGCTAGTCGCCAGGCCCAGCCCAGCCGCTCGTCCCCGTCGTCCCTGAGCTCCCGACGGAGACCAGCTCCGCCACGCTCGCCGCCTCGACGTCCGCACCCCGGACTCTTCGCGCCGCCTTACCTCTGCCCCCTCCCCCACGCAAGCCTCTCCCCCTCCCTCCTATAAAGGGCGCCGCCCGAGCCCCGTTTCCCCCTTCGCATCGCGCCCGCTGCCGCCGCGTTGCAACGGCCGCCGCCGCAGCCTTGCCGCCGCCGCCGCTTGTTGCTGCTGCTACGCCAAGCGCCGCCGCCGCCGCCCGGTGCTGCCTCGCCGCTGCCGCGCCTTGCCCTCGCCCTCCCGCAGCGCCGCGCCGCCCGCCGCTGCTTCGCACCGCCGCCGTCCGCCCCGCCATCGCCGGAGCTCCGCCGGGCGACGAACCGCCCCGATCCACCCCGATCTAAGAACCGGTAAGGGAAAAACTGCCCTAGTCCGGTTTAGATCTCGGTTTTCCTCGGTTCTTTTTAAAAACCATTTTTTCCTGTAGTTAGGTTAGTTAACGAACGTTCGTTCGTTTGGCAGTAGTAGTGGATGAATTCATTAGTTTAGTCTCAGCAGTGAACGGTTTTCTTTTGAAGTCTGTTTAGTAGTCAGGGACCTAGTTGTAGTATCTTATTTTTACAGATTAGCCCCTAAACTTCAAACGGCCACCACTTTTTGCTCGTTGGTCCAAATCCAACGAAACCAACGCCCACGTCTTCGTTACGAAGCCCTCTTTCCAGTAATACAACTTCAACATGTTTTTGAAAATTAAAAAAATTGAATTCAACTAGTTTTAGATTTGAACTTCGTTTGATCATAACTTGAGTTTCGTAACTCCGTTTGAGTTGATTCCATTTGCAAATCGAAGCTCTTGACCTAAACTTTCTGATAAGGCCAAATTCACATAATTTTGGTACCGTTGGAAATCGTTTTATGTTTCAAGAGTCATTCGTTTGTTTTCGAAGTTTTCCGAAGTGTTTATTCGTTCTGTCCGATCTTTCTGAGTGATTGCTTATGTGTGGTTACTATTGCTTGCTTACGATAGATTGACCGAAGTGTGATGAGTAGATCTATAAAGAGTTTTGAGTGCGAATCATCTTCATCAACATTGCAGGCAAGTTCACACTTTGATCATATTTTCCAATACCCAGTTTTCATTGCATTAGTTATATCCTCAAACACATTGCATCAGTAGGATCTCTTAACTTGTGGGAATGGGAAGTAGATTGAGGTAGAACCTATTACCTGCATTATTATCAAACCCCTGGGAGTTACTTCTATGCTATGCTTAGGTTATCATGCTATGCTTGTAGACGTGGTTTGGGTTTGAGTGAAATCCATGACAGATGTGAGTTGTTAATTAATGGTTCAACTTAAGGTGGCTACTTGAATACACATCTGGGTGGATTGGTTTGGGGCACCCTGGGAGTGAACCAGTGGATTGCCCGGACACCTGGGGTTGCCAGTGTTGTCCTAGGAAATCCCGGGGTTCCGTGTTATTGTCCTATTGGAATGCCACCCAGGCTCAAAGGGATCATATAATATTTTCATGCCTAGAAACTTCCATGTGCAGCCACATGCCAATATGGGCTCTGGCATAGTTGAGTAAGTTGTGGGAAACCTTTCCATGATGGGCTAGCAGATGTAGGGGGATTGTAGGTGTACCGGCCTATCTATCTGGTTAAGGGGGCCTCTTCGGAAAGACTGTGTCTCGGTCATCCGTTTCTCAAACACCATGCAGTGCGAGAAACCAAACGGAGGCGATCGAGTCTTGTGGGAAAAGTGCACAAACCTCTGCAGAGTGTACAAACTATTCATGAGTAGCCGTGTCCCCGGTTATGGACATCTTTGAGTATCTAGAAGTGGATTATTTGTTGATCTCATCACTCTATAATTTAATTTGTTGGGTTAATGATTAATTTAATTTGGGATTGAGATGGAGGAACCATTCTCAATTGTTCATGATTTAAATTTAACAAGTAGTTAAATAAAATGCATTATTTGTAGTAGGGATTAATTAGCTTTACGCAAAAACAGCCATACAGCCTCCACCAGCCAAATATGCATGTAGTTGTAGGCTTTGTTCATCATTACCATTACAATGTGAATTTGCCAGTACATTCAATGTACTGACCCTTTGTGGCTGCAACGTCTCATGTTGCAGGATTATCTTACGACAAGTAAGTGATACGTTAGGGTTACGATTTCTACACTCAACTTTGCCGTTGGAGTTGATGGGAATCCACAACCTTTGTTGCTTCCGCTATGATCGATTGAGGTAATAGTATTTACATTACTTAATACATGTGATTTACCTCTGTTATAAATCCTCGAGTACTGTGTGTGTCAGCATACCGATCCAGGGATGACACAGAACACAGAGACTTCGGTCCATTCGGATCGTGGTCGCTACAAACATCACAGAAACTAGTTCTGGTGATTCCTACACCAATTAGTGAGGAAGCTAATGATGATGATCATGAAACTTCAGATCAAGTTTCTGCTGAACGTCGTAGATCAACCAGAGTACGTTCCGCACCAGAGTGGTACGGCAACCCAGTTCTGGAAGTCATGTTACTAGACCATGATGAACCTACAAACTATGAGGAAGCGATGATGAGCCCAGATTCCGCAAAATGGCTTGAGGCCATGAAATCTGAGATGGGATCCATGTATGAGAACAAAGTGTGGACTTTGGTTGACTTGCCCGATGATCGGCAAGCCATCGAAAATAAATGGATCTTCAAGAGGAAGACTGACGCAGACGGTAATGTTACTATTTACAAAGCTCGACTTGTTGCGAAAGGGTTTCGACAAGTTCACGGGGTTGATTACGATGAGACTTTCTCACCTGTAGCGATGCTTAAGTCTGTCCGAATCATGTTAGCAATGGCCGCATTTTATGATTATGAAATCTGGCAAATGGATGTCAAAACTGCATTCCTGAATGGATATCTCAAAGAAGAGTTGTATATGATGTAACCAGAAGGTTTTGTTGATCCAAAAGGAGCTAACAAAGCATGCAAGCTCCAGCGATCCATCTATGGATTGGTGCAAGCATCTCGGAGTTGGAATATACGCTTTGATGAGGTGATCAAAGCATATGGTTTTATACAGACTTTTGGAGAAGCCTGTATTTACAAGAAAGTGAGTGGGAGCTCTGTAGCATTTCTGATATTATATGTGGATGACATATTGTTGATTGGAAATGATATAGAATTTCTGGATAACATAAAAGGATACTTGAATAAGAGTTTTTCAATGAAAGACCTCGATGAAGCTGCTTATATATTAGGCATCAAGATCTATAAAGATAGATCAAGACGCTTAATTGGACTTTCACAAAGCACATACCTTGATAAAGTTTTGAAGAAGTTCAAAATGGATCAGTGAAAGAAAGGGTTCTTGCCTGTGTTACAAGGTATGAAGTTGAGTAAGACTCAATGCCCGACCACTGCAGAAGATAGAGAGAAAATGAAAGTCATTCCCTATGCGTCAGCCATAGGATCTATCATGTATGCAATGCTGTGTACCAGACCTGATGTGTGCCTTGCTATAAGTCTAGCGGGGAGGTACCAAAGTAATCCGGGAGTGGATCACTGGACATCGGTCAAGAACATCCTGAAATACCTGAAAAGGACAAAGGATGTGTTTCTCGTGTATGGAGGTGACAAAGAGCTCGTCGTAAATGATTACGTCAATTCCAGCTTTGACACTGATCCGGATGACTCTAAGTCACAAACCAGATATGTATTTTTATTAAACGGTGGAGCTGTCAGTTGGTGCAGTTCCAAGCAGAGTGTCGTGGCGGGATCTACATGTGAAGCAGAATACATAGCTGCTTCGGAAGCAGTAAATGAAGGAGTCTGGATGAAGGAGTTCATATCCGATCTAGGTGTAATACCTAGTGCATCGGGTCCAATGAAAATCTTTTGTGACAACACTGGAGCAATAGCCTTGGCGAAGGAATCCAGGTTTCACAAGAGAACAAAGCACATCAAAAGACGCTTCAATTTCATCCGCGATCTAGTCAAGGAGGGATACATAGAGATTTGCAAGATACATACGGATCTGAATGTTGCAGACCCGTTGACTAAGCCTCTTCCGCGGGCAAAACATGATCAGCACCAGGACTCCATGGGTGTTAGGATCATTACTTTGTAATCTAGATTATTGACTCTAGTTCAAGTGGGAGACTGAAGGAAATATGCCCTAGAGGCAATAATAAAGATGTTATTTGTATTTCCTTATATCATGATAAATGTCTTTTATTCATGCTAGAATTGTATTAACCGGAAACTTAGTACATGTGTGAATACATAGACAAAACAGTATGTCCCTAGTATGCCTCAACTAGACTAGCTCATTGATAAAAGATGGCTATGTTTCCTAGCCATAGACATGAGTTGTCATTTGATCAACGGGATCACATCATTAGGAGAATGATGTGATGGACTAGACCCATCCGTTAGCTTAGCACTATGATCGTTTAGTTTTACTGCTATTGCTTTCTTCATGACTTATACATGTTCCTATGACTATGAGATTATGCAACTCCCGAATACCGTAGGAACACCTTGTGTGCTATCAAACGTCACAATGTAAATGGGTGATTATAAAGATGCTCTACAAGTGTCTCCGAAAGTATTCGTGGTGTTGGCATAGATCAAGAATAGGATTTGTCACTCCGAGTGTCGGAGAGGTATCTCTGGGCCCTCTCGGTAATGCACATCATAATAAGCCTTGCAAGCAAATGACTAATGAGTTAGTCACGAGATGATGTATTACGGAATGAGTAAAGAGACTTGCCGGTAACGAGATTGAACTAGGTATAGAGATACCGACGATCGAATCTCGGGCAAGTAACATACCGATGACAAAAGGAACAACATATGTTGTTATGCGGTTTGACCGATAAAGATCTTCGTAGAATATGTAGGAACCAATATGAGCATCCAGGTTCCGCTATTGGTTATTGACCGGAGATGAGTCTCGGTCATGTCTACATAGTTCTCGAACCCGTAGGGTCCGCACGCTTAACGTTTGATGACGATCGGTATTATGAGTTTATGAGTTTTGATATAACGAAGGTAGTTCGGAGTCCCGGATGAGATCACGGACATGACGAGGAGTCTCGGAATGTCCGAGACGTAAAGATTGATATATTGGACGACTATATTCGGACACCGGAAGTGTTCCGTAAAGTTTCGGAATTAACCGGAGTACCGGGGGGGGGGGTTACCGGAACCCCCTGGGGAAGCTATGGGCCTTAATGGGCCATAGGAGAAAGAGAGAAGGAGGGCCAGGGCTGGGCCGCGCGCCCCCCACCCCTTGGTCCGAATTGGACAAGGAAGGAGGGGGGGGGGGGCGCCCCTTTCCTTCTCCTTCTCCCTATCCTTCCTTCCCCCCTTCTCCTTCTTGGTGGACTCCTACTAGGAATAGGATTGCAATCCTATTCCTAGTAGGATTGCCTCTCCTGGCGCGCCATAGAGGGCCGGCCGGCCTCCCCCCTTGCTCCTTTATATACGGGGGCAGGGGGGCACCCTAGGACACACAAGTTGATCAGTTGATCTCTCCCAACCGTGTGCGGTGCCCCCCTCCACAGTAACACACCTCGGTCATATCGTTGCAGCGCTTAGGCGAAGCCCTGCGACGGTAACTTCATCATATCCGTCACCACGCCGTCGTGCTGACGAAACTCTCCCGTGAAGCTCAACTGGATCAAGAGCTTGCGGGACGTCATCAAGCTGAACGTGTGCCGAACGCGGAGGTGTCGTACGTTCGGTACTTGATCGGTTGGATCGCGAAGAAGTTCGACTACATCGACCGCGTCACTAGACGCTTCCACTCCCGGTCTACGAGGGTACGTAGACACACTCTCCCCCTCGTTGCTATGCATCTAGTAGATAGATCTTGCGTGATCGTAGGAAATTTTTGAAAAATACAACGTTCCCCAACACGATCTAGGACCTTCAGGTCTAAGCGGCCGGCTACCGTTACGTTCTCAATCTGCTGGATCTCGTCGGATTCAGTGACGGCTCGCTGAAGCACTCTGGGTCTGCATCGCATCACGAGGATTATGGCGATGGTGGTGATCTCCTACGTCGGAGGTGGTCGACCTGAGGCTGGGTGATCGGATCTCCAGATCTGTAATCTAGTCCCGACTGTAATTCGGGGAGACATAGTTGCCGGTGAAAACCTGATGGAAATATGCCCTAGAGGCAATAATAAAGTTGTTATTTTATATTTCTTTATTCAGGATAAATGTTTATTATTCATGCTAGAATTGTATTGATCGGAAAGCTAAATACATGTGTGAATACATAGAAAAACATTGTGTCCCTAGTGAGCCTGTACTTGACTAGCTTGTTGATCAAAGATGGTAAAGGTTTCCTAACCATGGACATGCGTTGTCATTTGATAACGAGATTACATCATTAGGAGAATGATGTGATGTACAAGACCCATCCGTTAGCTTAGCATAATGATCGTTCAGTTTTATTGCTATTGATTTCTTCATGTCAAATACATATTCCTTCGACTATGAGATTATGCAACTCCCGAATATCAGAGGAATGCCTTGTGTGCTATCAAACATCACAACGTAAATGGGTGATTATAAAGATGCTCTACAGGTATCTCCGAAGGTGTTTGTTGAGTTTGCATAGATCGAGATTAGGATTTATCACTCCGAGTATCGGAGAGGTATCGCTGGGCCCTCTCGGTAATGCACATCATAAGAAACCTTGCAAGCAAAGTTAATAATGAGTTAGCTGCAGGATGATGTATTACGGAACCAGTAATGAGACTTGCCGGTAACGATATTGAACTAGGTATGAAGATACTGACAATCAAATCTCAGACAAGTAACATACCGATGGACAAAGGGAATAACATATGTTGTCATAACGGTTTGACTGATAAAGATCTTCTTAGAATAGGTAGGAGCCAATATGAGCATCCGGGTTCCGCTATTGGTTATTGACGGGAGAGGTGTCTCGGTCATGTCTACATAGTTCTCGAACCCGTAGGGTCTGCACGCTAAACGTTCGATGACTATATTGTATTATATGAGTTATGTGATTTGGTTACCGAATGTTGTTTGGAGTCCCGGATGAGATCATGGACATGATGAGGAGTCTCGAAATGTCCGAGAGGTAAAGATTGATATATAGGAAGATAGTATTCGGACACTGGAAGTGTTCTGAAGTATATCGGGTAATTATCGGAGTACCAGAGGGGTTACGGGAACCCCCCTGGGGGGGTATATGGGCCATGAGAGGGGAGCACACCAGCCCACAAGGGGTGGCGCGCCCGCCCTATGGCAGGAGGCCGAATTGGAGAAAGAGAAGAGGGGGTTCAGCCCCCTTCCTTCTCTTCTTCCCCCTTCCTTTCTTCTCCGATTAAATATGGTAGGGAGGGGGGAATTGGGGAAGACCCCAAGTAGGATTCGGCCTACTTGGGCCGCCCCTTGGCTGCCTCCCCTCCCCTCCCACCTATATATATGTGGGGAGGGTGGGCCTAGAACACACAACATCAATTGTTAGCTGTGTGCGGCGCCCCCTCCACAGTATACACCCCCGGTCATATTCTCGCGGTGCTTAGGCGAAGCCCTGCGCAGATCACTTCACCATCACCGTCACCACACCGTTGTGCTGACGAAACTCATCTACTTCCTCGACATCTTGCTGGATCAAGAGGACAAGGGGCGTCATCAAGCTAAACGTGTGCAGAACTCGGAGGTGCCGTACGTTCGGTGCTTGATCGGTCGGAGCTAGAAGAAGTTTGACTACATCAACCGCGTTGTCAAATGCTTCCGTTTTCGGTCACGAGGGTACATAGACACACTCTCCCCCTCATTGCTATGCATCTCCTAGATATATCTTGCGTGAGCGTAGGAACTTTTTGAAATTGCATGCTATGTTCCCCATTAGTGGCATCAGAGCCAGGTCTATGCGTAGATGATATGCACGAGTAGAACACAAATAGTTGTGGGCGGTGATAGTCATACTGCTTACCACCAACGTCTTATTTGATTCAGCGGTTTTGTGGGATGAAGCGGCCCGGACCAACCTTACATGACCACGTTCATGAGACCGGTTCCACCGACAGACATGCAACTAGTTTTGCATAAAGGTGGCTGGCGGGTGTCTGTTTCTCCTACTTTAGTTGAATCGAATTTGACTGTGTCCGGTCCTTGGAGAAGGTTAAAACAGCAAACTCTTAGTACAGCGGTAGCATTATAAGATGATCCCTTAACTAAATTTCACGGTAAAAGTGTTCTCCCTGAGTATCCACCGTTGCGATAGTTCGTCGTGTTGAGACACCACGTGATGATCATGTGTGATAGACTCTACGTTCACATACAACGGGTGCAAGACAGTTTTGCACATACGAAATACTCAGGTTAAACTTGATGAGCCTAGCATGTATAGACATGGCCTCGGAAGTCGGAACACTGAAGACCGAAAGGTCGAACTTGAATCATATAGTAGATATGATCAACATAGAGATGTTCACTATTGATGACTACTCCATCTCACGTGATGATCGGACATGGTTTAGTTGATTTGGTTCATGTATCATTTAGATGACTTGAGGGATGTCTATCTAAGTGGGAGTTCTTAAGTAATTTGATTAATTGAACTTAATTTATCATGAACTTAGTCCTGATAGTATTTGCATATCTATGTTGTAGATCAATGGCCCGTGCTACCGTTCCCTTGAATTTTAATGCGTTCCTAGAGAAAGCTAAGTTGAAAGATGATGGTAGCAACTATACAGACTGGGTCCGTAACTTGAGGATTATCCTCATTGCTGCACAGAAGAATTATGTCCTTGATGCACCGCTAGGTGAAATGCCTGCTATAGGAGCAGATGCTGATGTTTTGAGCGTCTCGCAAGCTCGATCTGATGACTACTGGATAGTTCAGTATGCCATGCTTTACGGCTTAGAATCGGGACTTCAAAGACATTTTGAACGTTGATACGTCTCTGTCGTATCTATAATTTTTTATTGTTCCATGCCAATATTCTACAACTTTCATATACTTTTGGCAACTTTTTATACTATTTTTGGGACTAACATATTGATCCAGTGCCCAGTGCCAGTTCCTGTTTGTTGCATGTTTTTTGTTTCGCAAAATATCCATATCAAACGGAGTCCAAACGGGATAAAAACGGACGGAGATTTTTTTTAGAATATATGTGAATTTTGGGAAGCGGAACCAACATGAGACGATGCCCGAGTGGCCCACGAGGGTGGGGGGCGCGCCCAGGGGGGCAGGCGTTCCCCGGGCCCTCGTGGCCACTCCATAAGGCGGTTGATGCCCTTCTTTTGCCGCAATAAAGCTAATATCCGGATAAAAATCGTGTCCAAAATTCAGCTCAATCGGAGTTACGGATCTCCGGGAATTTAAGAAACGGTGAAGGGCCAGAATCTGGGAACGCAGAAACAGAGAGAGACAGAGAGACAGATCCAATCTCGGGGGGGGGGGGGG
>LR738713.1:792436286-792451438 GCA_902687465.1 Secale cereale | reverse complement strand
TTCAATTTTCACTTGGATGTTCTCTGGGGATTAAGATGAAAACTACTCTTACTTGCTAAATGCCCGTGCATTGCAATGGTGACACACATATTCTAGTGGTTCAACATCAATATTGTCCAACATAGATCTTGCACCCATTATATTCCAGATTTGGTTAAGATTTTATTTGAGTATGAGTAGGGGGAGGGAAGGAAAGTTTTTGACTTAGCTGAGGTGTTGGTAAGATTTGATTTGGGTGTGGGTAAGGGAATACAAGAGATGTATTGATTTAGTTGAGATTTTGGTAATATTTGATTTGATTTGATTGAGTTAATGCAGAATGTGGGGAGGAGGACGTGGGAAGTGATGGAGGCGGAGTCGAAAGTACAACGACCAACTCCCCTTTAATAGTAGAGATGAAAAAAGGGTGGTCGATTGAAGCGGGGAATAAAGTATGCGGTGAAGCAAATGAAGTTTCAAATTTTCATCTTGATGTGCATTAGTGGAAGCTTTTAGGTAACAATCGATCTAAATAGCCAAGGGTGTACCCATGAAGTTAGGTTCGTTGTCTTCAGCCGCGTGTACTAGTTGTAGCCTGTGTTGCATCGATTTGTTCATCTCGGTTGAGCCAGCTGTTTATATTTTGTTCTTTGGTTGTAAAGTTAGTGGTATCCCCAGTGGAACACCGTATTTAAGATTTCTATAAAAAGTAGGGCTACAACTTTGTTGTTCGAAGAAACAAACATGATACCCCATTCACTTTCATGGAAGTACATAGGAGGAGGAGGGTGCCACTGGCTCGTTTACACCCAAAGGCGAAGCTACACAGTGAGCTTGGCACTCATCCATTGTGCCATAGCGGGTTTTGCACTGATCCATTGTACAACAGTAGCATCGACTTGTCTTCGGATTGCAGGACGGGAAAACGGTAAGCTTGTAGCACGCAAAAGCCTCATCGCACTGGCCTCTGTGTCACTACCTATGGAATTGTTAAGAGAAATAATGATGCACATTAGGGATATGTTACTCGTTGTCCTTAGTACTATGAAATTAAATTGTGCAAAAACACATTAAGAAGGGACACTGGAAAAAAGATGTAAAGTATGCACTGCTTACCTTGTGCATGAGTAGCCAAGCATACGAGAACAAGGAGCGCTAATGCATGGAGGCGCTTCACGCACTTCTCCATGAAGATGTTCCAAGAGTTTTTGTTGCGCTTTGGTTGTGTTTTCGGCAAGACAACCGGGTATATGGTGTGGTTTATATATATAGATGTTTAGATAGACATGTGTGGGAGATAACAATGGTAGGAAATTATAACACCAGGTTGTTATTTGGTCATGTACGCCTTTTGGCGGGTAATTAATTCCTTCTTTTTTGGCAAGGAATAGTTCATTTTCCCGTGCCTCTTTATAAGGTGCATTAATTGTTATTTTCAAAAGTTAAAATTTTCTATCTTTGAACATGTTTCTAGAAGCTATCTAGACGTTCAGTAATAAATAAATAAAATACGAGAATATATTGCATGATGGATCTAATGATACTGCTTGATATTGCAGATCTTAATATTTTTTCTATAGATTTGTTCAAAGTTAGAAGAGTTTGAATTTTACAAAAATGACACAACTTCTAAAAATGATGGATGATTTATTCCATGTTTTATTTCATATTTAATTTGGTGATTTCCTATTTAAAAATAATAATAAATATTGTTTCATTTTCGTGGAGCTTTGGCTGAAACCAGACGCGACTTGGCAGCATTCTGTTGGTGAGCGGTTTTCTGTCATTTTTCAGTTTTTCCGGGGTTTCACCAAAGAAATCTGCTATTTTTTAGGAGCTAGACATTTAAAATCCTATTTTAAAATAAAAATTCGCTATGTATTTTATAAAAAATCAGTGTTTATTAAGAAAAAGTTCTCTTTATATAAAAAAGAAACTTCAGTGCGTATTAAATAATATTGATTGTATATTTAATATAGCATTGAATATTAAAAATGTTCAATCTTTACCTAATAATAAAGTAAATTGGGTTTCAGCCCGTACGTCACATAAAATACCCTCGAAGTTGGCAAAAATTACCCACCAATGCCACCCGTAAGTGGCAAAAAACGGTTCACACATCGCATTGTTGGTTCTGGTTTATATATGTCGAGATCCAGTAATATAACACAAACATATGCTGAGCGCGGTGGCTAGCGCTGCGTGTTTCCACCCTGGAGACCCGGGTTCGATCCCCAGCTTGTCACTTTTTATCTCTCATTTTCTCTTTTGCCTTTCACGTTCTCATTTCTCTTTTAGTTTTTTCTTCTTTAAATTTATTCGTGATTTCCAGAAGAACAATATTTCAAAAAAAGTCTTGAAAAATTATAAACTGTTTGTTAATTAAAAAAACATTCGGAAAATCATAAAATGATCATCATTTCAAAAAGTTGTTCACGTATTATAAAAAACTATCACGATTTCAAATAAATTTTCAAGAAATAAAAAATGTTCACAATTTTTAAAAAATATCCAGTATACAAAAAATACTAGGGGAATTTAAAAATTGTCCATTAAACTTTGGAATATGTTCAAAAAAAATTAAAACAGATTCATAAATAATTAACATAACGAACCGTCTAGGGGTCGCTTCATGATTGTATTCAGTCCCTCGATTTGGGTAAAAAAAAATCCATGTCTTGTACAACGCTGAGCCCTCAAAAATTGACACAACATTCTATGGGTTTATTTTTATAAGCTATATAAAAATGACTAAATTTCTATTTTGCCTTCATACACGGTTATATTTTTTTTGTACCACATTACTGATTATTATAAACACTGCTACGCTAGATCAAGGCGAGGCACTCACTCATCAGTCTAGCTCAGGCAGTGTTCATCAATGCAGTTTGCTCACCGATATTTTTTTTCGTTATGACGCGTTAGAAAATCAAGTCGTAATGAGACCATCATATTTTTTTAAATGACTTTTTAAAAGTCCCTTATCTCGTAATCTAATAGCTTTTTTCCCGTTGCAACGCACGGACACACTATTTGCAAAAAAAAAAAAAACATATGGTTTTAACTAATTAATCCGCAGTCCAGCATATAAGTGAAAAAAAAATCCATATTTCAGATTCGTGACGCGTCCTCCACGCCGCCCGTACTAGGCTTCATATGCTGATAGGCTTTCTCCTTGCCTTCCTAGGATCATGCCGAAAAAATTATATGACTTGGCTAAGTAATAATACCACATCGTTTCTTTACACCTAATCTCACTGGTTCATATAGGTAGACATTGATGATTCAACAAGCGACCACAGAAATCAGGACACAGAGATGAGGATAATCACAAGGGAAGGATTCGGTCTATCAAATAATCGATCAAAGAAAAGCCAATTGCAAAGAAATCGGATAGGTGGCGCATCAAATCACGCGACGGGAGGAGCAAACGGCGCATCAAATCCGGCTACAGGAGGCGCAAACGAGGCCTCCTGTAGATGAGGTCGGCGGCGGCGCATCAAATCCGGCGATTGGAGGAGTAGATGAGGTCGAGGGCGGTCGAGGGCATCCGGATCCAGACGGATCTGGTCCGGTGGAGGCAGATCCGGCGGCGGCTGGATTTGGTAGGAGCGGCGGCGTCCTGCGTTCAGCAGCAAACAAGAGAGAGACAGGTGTTAGGGAAAGGAGAACCATAGGGAAAAGAAGGAAGGAGAGGGAGGAAAGAGGAAGACATCGTAGCAGCATGGCCAGCGACGGGGACGGGAAACTCCTCGAGGATAGCCGGGAGATGGAGGGCGGCGAGGGAGAGACGAGATGTGTGGAGGAGGCGCTCAGTGATGAACGAGAGATGAGATGTGGATGGATCGGTCTCCTCGCTCTTTGTTAACGGTGTAGTTGGGCTGATCCATCTAGAAAGTTAAGGCTGGGCCAAGGGATTTGGTGTTGGGCTGGTTAGACTCCCTTTCTCTCTTTTTTTTAAAATCAACCAAAACCTTTTTTTCTTAGAAATTAAACAGAAACTTGAATAAAATAAAGATAGAGATGGGATTTAGACCAACATAGTTATTTCTCTAGGATAGGAGAAATATGAGGAATTTAAATAAAGTGTTTTGGGGACTTTAACAAACTTTATATTTCATAATTGACACATAAGTTTTCCGGTTGCAACGCACGGGGCTATATAATATATCACTAGAATATATAAATATATACATATAGAACATCCTTATAATGTACTAAGTCTTTGGTCAAATAAGCTACTTAGCAACTCAGCTTTCCATGTCGCTTGCTTTCCACGTCGCTTCGCCGGCATCGCCGTTAACACAAAAGACAACGAGCCATCAGAATTTATCCTTGGCCAGCATCAGCACTGACAGTGAAGACAACAAATCAACGGGTGAGTTCGTCATTATCTCCTTCCACCTGCCTTGTGTGAATTAAAAAATAATATATTGATTCTAAAAAAAATACTCAATGTAACCTTATTTCTGATGTTTGCTAAAATTGGATTAAAAAAAGTGCATAATGGCACATGGAGCAGGTTTTCATGTTTCGCCCGGTGCAACGCACGGGCATTTGTACTAGTGTATATAAAAAATGTTCCATGTATATGAAAAAAATTGTTCATCATATAATAAAAATATTAATCAGTGTGTATTAAAAAATCACCATATACTAAAAGAAACTTCAGTATGTATTCTAAAACTGTTAAACATATATTAAAAAACATGATCATCGTACATTAGAAATAATATTCACTGTATACTTCAAAAACTAAAAAACCAAAGTCTGCAAAATGAAAAAAAGGTAAAAAGCAGAAGAAAAGCAAAACCTGAAGGATAAAAAAAATGAAACTGAAAGCCGAAACAAAAACCACACACAGAAAAAAAAATCCAACTTCTAGTGAAGAATAAAAAAACAGAAGAAAAAACAAGGAAGAAAAACGAAACAAAAAAACAAGGAAGTATACTTTTCACCCCTAAATCCCCTCCAATGGAGCCATAACCCCCTCAACTCGAATTTGATATAATTTCAACCCTAAACATGTCAAAACCGGATTAATCAAGCCCTAAGTGGTTTCTGCCACATCAAAACTGGTTTTACAGGTGGTTCCGGTTATTTTGACAATGACTAGGCGATGATGTGGCCAATTGTCGCCGTGCTCAGTGTCCATGGGCTCCCTATGGATGAACGAGAGAGAGGCCAACGACATGGTGGGCATGGAGAGCGTCTTGGCCGTGAACTCCGAGGCGCAGTATGACTTGCGCACCATGCGGACGCCTGAGTTCCCCCGGCTCGCCGGGAGCGAGGGCTTGTTCCCATAGTCCGACACGGCGGGAGACGTTATCTTCGCCTTGTCGTGGTGTTCGACACCAGTGCCTGAGCTGAGAGCCAGAGCTGCGACGACACGGGCCTCGGCGAGGTATCCTCATCGTAGAAGAGTACGTGCATGGTATGGACAAGGTCCGTTGGCTCGGCGGCAGCTTCATATTGGAGACTTGGATTTCCTGCCGTCATGGATGCCACCGTGGCTGCGGCGTGAGCTCGCGCTCTCGCTTGGCGGTGACTCCGTCGACTGCACGCGGAACAGTGTCGCCATCAACGTGTTCCCTTTGGTGACTTCCCGGCGTGCGTCGTCCCTGCGAATTGAACCACGGTGCCATCCGCCATCTGCAGCTACATGCCGAACAGACCTACCGTACATGGCGCTGGACACACTCCAGGTATCTACTTGCATGTAGTTCACGACGGAGCCGGTGCCATGCATGCGCGCGGAACGGAGGTGGACAACCGCAGCGACTTGCTGAACATGTCGCGCGAGAAGAGCGATGTACGGCGTCACCGTGCTAGGGTAGCTCGCCTTCATAACTATGGTGGAAATCGGGACACTGGAGGAGACAGTGATGGCAAGGTACGCTAGAGGTAGCGATATAAGGGACCGTACAGAGTTATTCCAGAGTTATTAGCACCTCAGCGGCACGTCACGAAAAATCGGTGCCTAATTACCAGCATATGCTGCAAAACCACTTTTGATGTGGCATGAAACCACTCAGGGCTTGATTAATCCGGTTTTGACATGTTTAGGGTTGAAATCATACCAAATTCGAGTTGAGGGGGTTATGGCTCCATTTGAGGGGATTTGGGGGTGAAAAGTATACTTCTTTCCATTCACTATTTGCCAACTACGCTGGTCTAATTTTACGGGCACTCCTCTAACAAACATTTAGGAGCACCCCCCATCCGCGCTAAACGCTCAGGTGGGCTGCCTTGACACGCAATTCTCATCCAACCGGATTTGGCAAATCCGGCCCAAAAGTCCGGACTGACCGACACTCTCATTTCTGGGACGGACATGGTACGCCCGGACGCGCTTGCCACGTTGGACCGATCACAAGGGCCCACACGCTCACAACAGAAAGCGTCGGTCCAATGGGCGCCACCTCCTCTGGTTCTCGGTGCAGCCGCATTCATGGCATCACGTGGCGCGGCTCCGGCATGCCGCCCAAGAAATGGGAGTGTCGGTCAGTCATTCCTTCCCTCTCCCTCCCCTCCGCACCACCACCTTCCATCCGCTCTCAGTAGCCGCTAGCCATGGCCCGACAGAGGATCACCTCCTACACCATGCTCCGATTGCTGCCGATTTGCCTCCGGATTTTCCACAGCCATAGGAGGAGGAGGTGGTGGAGCCGGAGCAGGAGGACGCTCCATGGAGGAGGAGGTGGCCGCCATGTTGGAGGAGGAGCCAAAGCTGGCAGAGGAGGACGCGGAGGAGGAGGAGCCGGCCGAGCCTGCGGAGGCAGATCCGACACATGCGGGCTTCGACATGGCCAACGCCATCGCGAAGTTCGAGCTAGCCCAGACGAAGGAGGCGGCACAACAACATGCCATCTTCGAGTCCTTCCAGTCGGAGGCCGAGGTTGGAGGCCAACCTCTGCTTCCTACGCCGGCGAATGGCGGAGATCAACGAGATGTTTGCCAACTTGGAGGAGGTCGAGGAGCTGGACATGCACCCGGACGCCAATGACCATGAGGCCAGCGGCTCTGGCACCAACTTCGTCAACATTTCCGATGAGGAGGATGAGTAGTTTACTTGGTAGTAGTAGTTTACGTAGATCATGCCATTGCATGGTTTTGTATGAAAATGCTAATCCGAAATGACTACTACACTATGGTTGTTGGAGATGAAATTTGCAGTATACCCGCTCGCTGACTGCGCGAGTTTGGCAACTCATATTAGGTGTATGTGCTTGTATTGTAGATGCTCCGATGATGACTTTTGAAGACATCAAGTAGCGTGTGCCAATGCTTTTGGCGGTTGACCGCGATGTGGGCATTGTGTGAATGGATTAGCTCATGCAGGGTTTTTATCGTGTTCCTTTAATAAGATGTCTTCTGTCATATACTCCCTTCGCGTCAAATTACTTTTTTTTTTTTGAGACAATCGCGTCAAATTACTTGTCACATGAATGGATGTATCTAGAGTTCTAGACAGGAGGCGGAGCCAGCCCTGCGAGCCATCCCGGGCCGGCTTTCTACACTGTTGCAGTTTGCAGTTGCCTACAGTAAACAGCTACAGTGTATACTGCGTTTGGGCCTCACGCCCCGGGCATGGGCCCGGGGGCCTGGATCCGCCCCTGTATTTAGATGAATTTTAATTTTAAATACATTTTATTTTTGCGATAAGTATTTCCGGACGAAGGAAATATATATTTCGTCTAAATGAAAAGATGGTGCCCCTGCCGATTTTTTTTTTTTGAAACGGAGGCAAAAGCTTTGCCTCATCCATTAAATAAGATAGAAAGGAGTTTGTTACAAGACGCCCCAAATAAAAAGCGACATGCGGATTACTCGCGTAAAAAGAGAGACCCTAGTTTCTTTGCACCGGCGACGACCCAAAGGTTGGCCTCGGTAGAGATGGAGGAAAGCAAGATCGGTGGTGGCGCACTCTTGTGCTTAAACACTCTTGCATTTCGCTCGTTCCAAATTGTCCAAGAGACAAGCATGGTGAGTGAGGCTTTGGCATGTCGGTTTGGAGTTCCATCGGCGCAAGTGCTAGCCCACCACCCTTTCAATGAGTCGAGGAGGGGCCAAGCGGAAGTGTCCAACCCTTGAAGGTGGAATTTTGCAATGACCAAAGACCTGCCGATTTTTCGAAAAGAGAAGAAAAACCTAGCGTGTACGGAACTCGCTACGGTAGTACATCCGTTTCCGTCCTGCGTGTGTGTTTGTTGTTGGACTTGCCTAGCTAGGAACGCTCCGTGAAGCTAGCTTAGCTCAGGACGAAACATACGATGCATGGGTTAACAAAGTGTACCTAGGCTCATAATCTATCTACTCTAGCTAGTAAGTGAACATCTGGAAGATTGAAACAAGCAGGAACGTGTGAGGTTAGGCATTTATTCGGTTAGAACTGAATAAACTGCAGACTGATCTCGCTCCTTTCTGCCAACTACTGAAGCACTCTCCAGTCCCCAATACCAATCCAAACGGTGACTTGGCAATTGCCCAGAGCTTGCTAGTAATAGATTGGTTAGTTAGTTTGTTGTGTAACTAGATTGGTGTTACTACGAGTACTAGCCACAAGGTTAGTTAGCTCAATGGTGTGAATACCGAGGATTTGTGCACCTTTTGAAAATTCTGCGTCGCGACGCAGTCATGCATGGAGATAGATGCGGGCATGCATCCAACAACTCAGGGAATCCTCCTACGAAAAACATGGCACTTGCTTGATGCTTTTTCTCGACTGACTATCGATTTCAAGATTGGACCAGATGTTGCTACTACAATTTGAAATATATGTGTACACGTCGGGTTGAACAATTCAACTCATGTACAGTTGATAGTGTGCAAGAACGCCATAGATTTGACAAGTTCAGAGCGCTGACCGCATCGATTGCTCTGTTCGTTTTTGTTTCAGCTCACGGCTGGTTGCTCGCAACATGCATGCCATACGTGTTAATCGGAACAAGTAGGTACACCTTTGTGCGCGTCATCAGTTACGTGTCACTGAGCATATGCATGCATGCATGCATGCACGGTTCTTTCAATTAGATCAATACAGTATCATCGACCAGGTCAACAGCTCCCACCTTTTGTCGTCCGCTTAAGTTCTGTTTGCTTGCTCGAGTGTCCATCTCATCACTTGCTTGTCAATGCTAATCACCGTGGATTCACTAAACATATGGCGATGGATTACACGGCCGGGTCGAGGAGTGGCCAGTCAAAAGGCACCACGGAGAACCGCGGCTACACTGCCTCTAATCATTCAAATCACTCGCCTAACCATCCACACGAATCAAACACTCAAGGCGCGCATGCGCGCGTGCGGTGGGCCATGTCTAGCCGCTATAAATACACGCACGCACACACAACATGTCTCCGTGCAGCCAACCAAGCAAACTACCATTGCACATTCTGCAACGAAGCTAAAGCTTAGCTAGAGCAAGAGAGGTTTGTGCGATGGGGTGTGGGAAGAAGAGGGCAGCGCTTGCGTCCCTGTTCGGGTTCAAGAACAATAGGCAGGAGGAGGAGGAGGAGGCCACGGCGGCGACGCGGCAGCAGCAGCATGCGGCGGCGGCACCGCAGCAGAGGTACCAGCATCACAGGGTGCGGCCGAGCGACGACGACGACTACGCCCGGCATTGGTATGCCGAACGCGACATCGACCGGAAGGCCTCCGAGTTCATCGACAAGATTCACCGCCGGATGCTAGCCAACGAGCAAGATGGATAGCACACTCTGTAAACTAATATAAAAGTGTTTAGATAACTAAAATAGTGTTCTGAACGTTTTTATATTAGTTTACGGAGGGAGTATTAAGTAATAGGGTGATCAGTTGCTTTGTCTGGCCGGATATGTATGTAACTGCCATGATAGACGTATGTTGTGGCGTGTGATGATAGGTATTTTCCTAAATTTACAGATGCCTGAAATGTATAAACTAAGAAATAACTGAGCAGTACTTTTATCCTTAGTGAGCCAATCTAACTCATGTTGAGCAATATTTTACTCTATGTAGTCTTTATTATAAAATCTCTAAAAAATACGTGTATTTAGGAATGGATGGAGTAGTACTTAGTGAGGCAAATCTTGCTAAGTATTTACACACTTACTATCACTGAACGTACTTCATAAATATGGGTTAATATGCACACCGGTCCCACTAATGCTCTTTCATCTAAAATAGCAATTTGTTGAGAATTTAGAGAGACTCAACACACGTATTGGTGAAGACTCTCAAAACTTTTGAAGGGCATTTAGTGTACCTTAAACAAGAGTAGCTGTCGTTGTTCTTTAAACATGGGGCTTTGAATTCTCCCCAGTTTCAGGTTTAAACAAACAATGTTACAAAATGATCGTGATTCACATTACAACTCCTTATTACTATTTGCTAAACTGGGGATGTGAGAACTCACCGCGCATCACAATAATCTAGTCCCAAGATTCCAACAGGTTAGATAAAATACAAAAAGCACACATGTCTACCATAAGCTTCTCGTTTCCATGTTGCTTCTTTTTCGCTGAAGCTGATCCATTGCATCATGGAGGACTTGACATCTTTTTATTACATCATAGCTTTAAAGGATTGGTAATATACTCATATCAACAATATGCATCTTCTTTTCTGAAAGCTCATCTCCTAGGAATAAGAGAGATATGTTTTGACGGGCTTGGCTCACAAAGGGTAAGAAGATTATGTAACTAGCTTTGGGTGGTTGTGTTTTCGACCGCATGTCATCATGCTCTATGCGATGCTTTGTTTTTATAACTTAATGCTTAGAGTGTATACGAGAACTTTGATCATCTGGAGTGGAGTATTAGCCATCAGATCCAATGTGTGTGTTGATTTATTGGATTTATGGATGCAACACCAATATATGGCATATAAGCATATGCATGAGATTGCTAGGATTGTTTGAATCGCAAAATTCACATGCATATACTTATTGTTATTTGTCATTGTGTTAACGAGGGATGCTACTAGTGAAACTATGAACCTCGGTCCAGTTTGCTCCATAAGAAATCCATCAAAATCTCATTTACATTCACTTTTATTTTTAGTTATCATTTAATCTATAAGTACAAAATACTTTATATAACATTATCTACTCATAGGTTGTCGTGGCTATCAAGATTAATGTGTTTGAAAAGCACACTAGAATTGTTGGAGCACAAGTAGGTTGTGTTATTTGTTTCACTGATGCATGAGGAAGAATATACCCTGCCATTGTCTCATTTGGATTTGATAAACCTTAGGTCACATACTTAGGGAAACTCGTTGATGTTCTACAAACCTCTACACTTGGGGGGCCAACAACGGAAGCTCAAGTCTTCTCCAAGATTAATGTATGCTCCTAATATCACCAACTGGCATCCCGAAGACTGGATTTTCAATGAATATGGCCTCCATGAGTGCACAATAATGTTGTTTGGATTAATCAACGCCATTGCATACTTTAAGAACCTCATGAACAACGTGCTATTGATAGAGGACATCCTCGTCTACTAAAATTCAACCGACGAATATGCTCATAAGAATTAGGATCATTGGGACATGTCATCTCTACTAGAGGAGTTACCGTTCATGCCCCAATAATCACTATAATGTTGGACCCAACGCCTCAAACTATATGAATTAGTTCACTCAATATGTATAGAAAGTTCTAGTAGAATGAACAATTCTCATGCATGTTTAGATGGTCCTTTTTCCTATGCATGGTGGCATACTGAGGTGGACATTTTCCCATTCATATTACATAGTGATGTGGCATACTTGCATGTTAAGAGAAACATGGTAGTTAGCGCTAGCTATTTGAAGATAGAAGATTGATGCACTAGCGAGTTATCTAAAAATCTGAACTGATAGAGAGAGACTCACATCTAGACTCCACTCACATCCACTCCATTCATGGCCAGTTATCTATAAATCTGAACCCTATATTTCCACACTCCACTCACATCTAGGCTCCGCTAAGCTTTAAATGTGACATTGATGTACATCGTAATTTTTTTAATAGCATGTTGACCGGGTCTTGAACTTGAGATCTCTCAACTTTGATATCGTATTGCTGCAGCTAGTTACTCCAAAAGTCTGAACTTATTGAGAGGGGCGAACAATATATTTCAACATGAATGAGTGGAACAATTGGCAAAGCCAAGATAGTGTGAATGCAGGGCAGAGCATAGTTGGGCGACAGTGGTACCGAGAGATGTGCTAGGGGAGGAAATGCTCATAGAGAGAAAAAGGGAGAGGGGGCAAATAGGGAGAGGTAAATTTTAGATCATCGAGGGAAAGATAAATGGAGGGGGTGAAGGATGATATATTATCATTTTTATTATGATATCAATCATTGATATATTGTTTCTTCATAGTATCCCATGCTTACTAATAATCTTTGAAGGCACACTTAATAATGAAAAAAGAGAGACTAGGGTTCAGTAAGAAACAATGGTTAGCTACCAATCGAGCTTGTCTCTTTTTTTGACCCCAAAACAGTAGGAAAAGATCCTAGTGTGATTTTATATAACATAAAAGTAATCAAAAGGTTTATGTACAAAAGTCAGTCCCCCACAAAAAAGAAAAATAGTAAGTAGTCAGAGAGCAGGAGAAGAGGCAGAAGTGCGCATGTACAGGGGAGAGGGGAGAGTAGAGTATGTTGCTGAATCCAAGGACGTGTTTGGTTGCAGTTTGCAACAGTAGTTGCATTGCATGTCCATCTCCAGCTAGCCTGGTTGATGAAATGCAGCCTCATATGCAGCAGATGCAACTTGTTTGGTTACCTGCATCGCATGGAGAGGCACTTACCCCCTGCTGTTTGGTTGCCGTTTTTGTGCTTAGGGTGTGAGCAGATGCAAACTTCAGTTGTTTGGTTGCACACAGCGTTTGTGTTCTGCTCACCCCATTCAAATGGGGTGGCCTTACCACCACATGATCAGCACAACAGCAACAACACAATACCAGGCAACCAAATGAAATCAAACACAACAAGCAAGGAAATGACAGCAAACTACTTAACTACATAGCATAAGTCTAGATTAACAGCAGGGGCATCCTCCTTTCCGGCTCCATGCCAGGGTGCTGCTCCTGGCCAAAATATGAACAAGTTCCCAGCACAAGTCTGCCACACACCATAAAAGTTAAATACTAACACCTAACTTGACTTAACTACATAGCATTCTCGATGTCACCAACGCAGTTGTGCCTGCTGCAACGAAACCTGCACATTACCGAGAAGTCGTGGTTGTAGATCTGAACCTTCAGTCCGAGTCATGAGATGCGCACAACGACGAGGTCGCCGGGGACGATCCGGTGGCGGCGGCAGAAGTAGTTCCAGCCCCGGCCAAGCACCATGTGCCCCTCGAATTTCTGGACCTGCACCCAGAACACGCACCGCTTGTTCGCCGACAGCCTCACCACGCACGGGAGCCGCTTGATCACCAGCCAGGTGTTCATCACCTCCACGAACTTGCAAGGGACGACGAGCATGGCGAGGTCCTCGTTGTCCTTGATCTACTGGTAGAAGCGCAACGGCTCCCTGGCCCCCTCCTCGTGGCCCTGCTTCGGAGATCGTCCCCTTGAACGAGGCACACTCATGAAGGCGATCCTGCCAGGCAGGTCCACCGTCCTAAGCCACCTGTTCGTGGGGATGAAATCCTCGGCGCGCTCAGCTCTGGACACCACCTGAGCTCCTCCTCCCGCCATATCCCAGTCAGTCTTCAATATCTTGTCAGGTAAGATGACAAGTATTAGTGCACAAACTCTTTGCAAAATGGCACTGATCAGAGACATTTGCCCAAGAGCAAATGCCACTGATTAGTGCACAAACTCTTTGAGCAAATGCCACTTATCAATGGCACTTGCTGCTAGGCAAATGGCACTGATGAGTGGACTTGCCCATTAGCAAGTCCCATTGATAAGTGGCTATTTGCCCAACAGCAAGTTCCATTGATAAGTGGCATTTGCCTATGGGCAAATGCCACTTATCAATGACACTTGTTGTTGGGAAAACGCCACTCATCAGTGGCACTGATCAGTTAACTTGCTGTTGGGCAAGTCCACTGATCAGTGGCACTGATCAATGGCATCTGCTTTGCTGCAACTGGCACTCATCACTGCACTATCCTAAACATGGAAACATCTAAAAATAGCAACAACAAGTGCCAATAGCACCCATGTGTAGCCATGCAGATTTGGCATCATCCTAAAATGGCCCTACTACATGCAAGTACAACATTCAACACAAACCCTAGCTTGAACATGTATGTTAGCAACATGAAACATGAACATGATCCTAGCCTAGCTTGAACATGAACATGCCATCAGTCAACATGATTCTAGCATTCATCAATCAACATGAACATGCCATCAGTATAACATTCATCAGTCAACATGAACATGATTTTAGCATGAACACAGATCATCGGACACACTAGCAGTACCATAAGAAAATAATCCTAGCACACACACTATACAAAACAAGAACATATCAGTCCAATTGGATTCGATTGGGATCGCATCCAATCGGATCTGCTATAATCCTATCTAATCCCATCGAATCCACTAACTACTAGCACATGCCTAAGAAATAAACCCCTAATCTACATCTACGAGCAAGCATTGAGGGGGTTTGACTCACCGGAGCATGCGCAGCCGCGGCGAAGCGAGGCCGGGGTGAAAACCCCGGCGGGAAGGAGAGAGGTGGCGGAGCAGAGGAGGAGCCGGCCCCGGCGACGGCCTGCGGCATCGGCCCCGTGATCAACGCCACGCCGGAGGTCGAGAAGGACGGCCCGCCGACAGGAGAAAACCCTTGGACGGGGGTCAAGAAAATCCCCGTGGCCAATGGGGTCCCAAGAAGGGGTGGCTCCATCGACGGCGCAGGCGCAGAGCCCAGGACCACGAGGTCCGGAATCGGCGCCGGTGCAGGAGCGGCCGGCACCACATTGGTCGGCGCTGGTGGTGGCCGGCGGCAGATGGAGCGCCATCGCCAGGTCCCGACCGGAGTTCTGGAGCCCGACGAGCTAGCGCTCCTGGATGATGTTGATGCGCTGGTCGACGGGGGTCAGAGGGCGGCGCGGCGGTGGGCGAGGCGGAGCCATCGGAGGAGAGGAGAGGGCGGGGCAGTGAGAGAGAGGGAGCGGTGGGAACAGTGCGGACTGGGCGGTGACAGGAGAGTGGGGGCGAGTTATGACTT
>LR738713.1:792410180-792436189 GCA_902687465.1 Secale cereale | reverse complement strand
CCGTCTCCCGCGCCGCCCGAGGCATGCAACCGCCCCGCACGTTTGGCCGCGCCCAGCCAGGCTCACGAGGAACTGCCGATTCGGCAGTTTCCACCGGGCGAGGCTGCGGGCTGCTTTAAGGTCCGTGCGGGCCTCAAACCACATGCAGCCCAGGCAACCAAACAGGCCGCGCATATCCCGCGCGGGCCTGGTTAGGCTGCATGCAGGCAACCAAACACGCCCCAAGTGTTCATGCTAGGCTTGTGCTTCTGCTCGATTCTATTGATGACAAGGATACGATCTTATGTGAGGTTACTGCATCAGTTCTCAAGCGTTCGGATGGTGTAATAAAAAAATGTTACTCCTTTGCTTCCGTAGGTTCCCGCATGTATAAATGATAACTACCATTCGAAAGGCTGTTGAAGGCCATCTGTTGAGTATATGTGTTACGTGGATATTGTGAATTGGGTCCACCCCCAAGTTCCTTGTATAGTTGGGGTCGTGGTCTATCTCTGTACATCATATATATGTGCATATGCACATGAGCAATACATTGTGCAATTCCCACAATATACATGGTATCGGTTTTTTAGTGTCTTTCCTCGCTTCCGCCGCCGCTGCCGCCGTGCGCCTCCTCCGCGCCGTCGCCGCCGCTTGCGCATCTCCCCTCACCGATCGCCGCTGTTCCTCTCCCTGCTATCGCGCGCCCTCCTCCCTAACCGCGCCGCCGGCAACCATACCGTAGTCGTCGATGAGCATGTGTTTTCGTTTCAGCAGGTATCCTCGGCTATTCCTCCTGCCACCGATGACGCGGGATCCTCGACGCCTCTCCCAGGGTGCTCGCGCGCCGTCCTTGGCCCGCCCTGGCTTTGAGGCGTGCCCCCTCCACGCGGCGCCTCCTATGTCTGCGCCACTGGCGCCCACGGCGCGCACTCCGCCCGCGTAGTCGGCCCCTGTTGCGGCCTCCTCGGCGCCGCCGCCTCCCGCGGTCCCCTTGGCCCCGTCGGCACCTGCGGCCTCGGCGCCTGCAGCCATGGTGCCCCCGACGTCCTCATCACCGGCCCAACTGCGGTCGAGCCTCCCGTGGCCGGTCCGGTCACCCGCACCCGTGTGGGTGTGTTTCGACCAAGCTCGTGTTACGCCTCGGATGACTACGTCCACACGGCATCGACCTCTACGCCATCGCCGTTGTCGTCCTCCGTTCAAGCCGCTCTTCGTGACCCGCTCTGGATGGCTGCGATGTAAGAGGAGTTTGACGCCCTGCTGCGCAACCGGACGTGGCAGCTTGTTCCCCATCCCCGGCACGCCAACGTGATTACCGGGAAGTGGGTGTTCAAACACAAGCTCCGTACTAATGGTACCCTTGATCGCTATAAAGCGCGCTGGCTTGCTCGTGGCTTTAGGCAACGTGCTGGCATCGACTTCACCAACACCTTCGCTCCGGTCGTTAAGCCCGACACGATTCGCACGGTTCTCCACCTTGCGGTCTCCCGTGCTTGGTCGGTGCACCAGATGGACGTCTCCAACACCTTCCTTCATGGTCACCTCGAGGAGCAGCTCTTCTGCCAGCAGCCCACAGGGTTTGCTGATCCAGCACTTCCCGACCACGTGTGCCTGCTTTCGCGGTCACTGTACAGACTCAAGCAGGCTTCGCGCGCTTGGCACCAGCGCATCGCGGCGTTTCTGCACCAGCTCGGGTTCCGCTCCACCTGCTCGGACGCATCGCTCTTCGTCTATCACCAGGGCTCCGACACGGCCTACTTGCTGCTATATGTCGACGACATCATCCTGATGGCATGTACGGCCGGTCTTCTCAGTCAGCTCACTGCTCGTCTTCGCGCTGAGTTCGCCATCAAGGACTTGGGTCCTTTGCACTACTTCCTCGGTGTTGAGGTGGTGCGTCATCCAGATGGCTTCTTTCTCCATCAGTGGAAGTACGCCCATGAGCTCTTGGATCATGCTGGCATGCTTAACTACAAGCCCGCCGCTACGCCTGTTGATACGAAGGCCAAGCTCTCTGCCACGGATGGTTCTCCTGCTTTGCATGCTGCATTCTACCGGTCCATCGTTGGTACTCTGCAGTACCTCACTCTGACTCGACCGAAGATACAGTACGCCGTGGAGCAGGTGTGCCTTCATATGCATGCTCCTCGGGGGGTTCACTGGGCCGATGTCAAGCGGATTCTTCGCTACGTCTGCGGCACTATGGAGCTCGGTATTACACTCTAAGCCTCCACCGACACCGCCCTCACCGCCTATACCGATGCAGACTGACGGGCTGCCATGACACTCGTAGCTCCACCTCGGGCTATTGTGTCTTCCTTGGACCATCACTCATATCCTGGTCGTCCAAGCAGCAGCCTACGGTTTCTCGCTCCAGCGCTGAGGCTGAGTATCGTGCGGTGGCCAACATCGTCACCGAGTGTTCGTGGCTTCGCCAGTTGCTCCAGGAGCTCTCTTGTCCTGTGGATCATGCTATGGTGGTCTATTGCGACAACGTTTCGGCTGTCTACCTCTCCGCCAACCAGGTACATCATCGTCGGACCAAGCATATTGAGTTGGATATTCATTTTGTTCAGGAACAAGTGGCCCTTGGTCATATTCATGTTCTACATGTTCCTACTTCCCAACAATTTGCAGATATCATGACCAAGGGCTTGCCTACGGTGTCATTTGAGGAGTTCCGCTCCAGTCTTTGCATCAGCCAAGGTTCCGCTACGACTGCGGCGGGGAGGGGGGGAGGTGTTCAGTATATGCGTTATGTGCATATTGTGTATTGAGCCCATCTCCTAGCTCTTTATGTAGTTGAGGTCGTGACCCACCTCTATACATCATATGTACATACATATGCACATGAGCAATACATTGTGCAATTTCCACAACATACACCATCTCTAGCTAACTGAACCTGGTGAAAAATGGATACCGAGGTCTTGTACACCTGTTAGACATTTTCGGCTGCGACGTAGTCATGCATGTAGGCGTGCCGCCAACCAGTATTCTCATTTAAGTTGTTTGTACGAATCGACGTCGAATACGTATATAAGAGCATCTCCAGCCGTTGCGTCCCTAAGACGCGCCGAAAACCGCCGCTTGGGGGCGAGCCGGCGCTATTTTAGGCTTGGGTGCTAGTGCGTTCCCAGCCGCCGCCCCTAGGCGCCGATATCGGCCCAGTATCGGCGCTTTCAGCCCATTTTCGACGCTGGATTGGCCCAATTTTCGGCGCAAAATGGCCCACACTCGACGTGTTTCGCCGCTCATTCAAATAAAATCATCACAAAAATCATCACAGAAGGAATTAGAATCATCACAGAAAATCAAATAGTTCACCACATAGTTCCACAAATTATATAGTTCAAACAAATAATAAAAACACTCATATTTCATTGCACGTCGAGCTAAGCGTTGCCCTTGAGCCTCCATAGGTGCTCCACTAGATCCTGCTGCAGCTGATGATGCACCTGTGGGTCTTGGATCTCCTGGCGCATGTTGAGGAAGGCCGTCCATGTTGCAGGGAGCTGGTGATCCACTTGGGCAAGAGGACCCTGCCTGTAATATGGTTCAGTGTCAAACACTGGCTCTTCCTGCTCGCTCTCAATGATCATGTTGTGCAGAATGACACAACAAGTCATGATCTCCCACATTTGATCTTTCGACCAAGTCTTAGCGGGGTACCGGACAACAGCAAATCGAGATTGGAGCACGCCAAATGTTCGCTCGACATCCTTCCTGCAAGCCTCCTGAACCTTCGAAAAGTGGGAGTTCTTGCCTCCTGGTACAGGGCTTGAGATAGTCTTCACAAATGTTGACCATCTCGGATAGATGCCATTTGCTAGGTAGTACCCCTTGTTGTATTGGTGCCCATTGATCTCGAAGTTCACCAGAGGAGAATGGCCCTCAACGAGCTTGGCAAAAACAGGAGAGCACTGCAGCACATTGATGTCATTGTGAGTTCCTAGCATACCAAAGAAAGCGTGCCAAATCCAGAGGACCTGTGTGGCCACTGCCTCAAGTATCACACTGCAAGCTCCTTTGTCACCTTTGTACATCCCCTGCCAAGCAAACGGGCAGTTCTTCCATGCCCAATGCATGCAGTCGATGCTTCCAAGCATACCAGGAAATCCTCTTGCTTCATTCTGTGCCAGGATCCGAGCAGTGTCTTCAGCATTGGGTGATCGCAAGTACCTCGGTCCAAACACTGCCACCACAGCCCTGCAGAACTTGTAGGTGCACTCAATGATCGTGGACTCGACCATGCGCCCATAGTCGTCGAGTGAATCACCTGGAGCCCCGTATGCAAGCATTCTCATAGCTGTCGTGCACTTATGGATTGAGGTGAATCCAAGTGTGCCGGTGCAATCCTTCTTGCACCTGAAGTAGTTGTCGTACTCCCTGAGTTCATTGACTATCCTGAGGAAAAACTTTCGGCCCATCTGATAACGGCGCCGGAAAACTTTATCGCCGTGCAGTGGAGCGTCGGCGAAGTAGTCGGAGTAGAGCATGCAATAGCCTTCGAGACGATGCCGGTTCTTTGCTTTCCGTCGCCCCGGCGCCGAGCCGCCTCGCCTCGGCTTTGCATCGCCGGCAAGCAAGCCGGCCAGGGCGGCGAGGACCATGAGGTGTTCTTCATCCTGGGCGGCGGCGGTGACTTCCTCCTCGAGCAACGCCGCGAGCACGTCCTCGTCGTCGGAGTCCATCGCGGCCGGGGCAGGCAAAGCACCGAACACGTAGCGGGCGTCGTGCGCAGACTCGTCGGCGGGCGCCGGAGTAGCGAGGGAAACTCGAGGAAAGTGGGGGGAGAGGGCGTCGGGGGGATCTTTCTTTGTTTCACGGCGAGGAATGGCGAGATAGCGGCGGCGGTGGCGAAGAGGTGGTTGGCGACACAGGGATCGGCAAGGTGTCGGCGAAGGAGAGGGGAAAACGGGGCGAATCAGTGTGACTTTTCACCTGACAGTGGGGACCCGGGCGATTTTCCGTTCCGTCGGTGCCTCCAAACGGGCCGATCCGACGGATTTCGGCGTCTTGGGGACGCGACTGGACCGTTTTTTCGGCGCCGGCGCTAAAAAAAGTGGCCTGAGGAGCATCTTGGGGGCGCGGTTGGAGATGCTCTAAGGCTATCGATTTGAAACATGGCATATAGGCGCACCGGTGAAAAATCACAAAACTGGCCCTTTGGGCAAAGTTCAGCACAAAATGGCCCTACTTTCAAAATATTTCACAAAATGGCCCTACACGCATGACGCCCGCACCCGGGGCGCCATGCTAGAAGGCATAACGCCCTGGTCAAAGGCGCCATTCGGGTCATCGGTGACTTGCCACGCTGGCAGGGTCTGGCACGATGACGCCCCAGGGCAAGGCGTCGTGCTCATGACTATGGCGCCCTGGCCCGGGGCGCCATGCCCCTGTGCGTGAACAAAACAGAGTTTCCTCTCCTTTTCCCTCCACAAACCCTCACTTCCCCCCTTCTCCACCCCGGCCGCCCCACTCAAACCCCTCCCTAATGCCCACAAAATTTCGTGGATCGGAGCTCCAAATCGGTGATTTATCCTTCCCTTCGACCCGTGAAGGTATTCTCCATCATCCCTCCTCTTTTTGTTGGTTGAAATCTCCCCATTGTGGGGATTTGGGGAAACCCTAGGTCATCCAATTTTGCTTTTTTTGTTGATGCTTTTTGGTGTTTATGATTCTAGATGGCGAGGATCGTCAATGTGCATCATGTGGACTTTGTCTCCTTTGAGAAGGGAGACGCGGAGTATGGTGACCCGAAGAAGAAGCCGGTAGTGATGGTGTTTCCCACAAGTCCTAGCCTTGAGGAGGTTTTGTTTGAGCTTCGAAGAAAGGTGAATTGGATGGAAGAAAGCTATGGAGTAGACTTAATCGGAAGGTATAATGTTGGGTATGGACAACATATTCGTTGGAAGATAATGCCTCTTGACTCCGAGTTTCATTGGGAAGCATATAAAGAGAGTGTGTTGGCCTCACAAGATAAATCATTTGAGTTATTTGCCACAAAGGTTGTTCGTGCTCCATTGAACATTGATTTGAATCGTTGTGCATCTTCATATGATGTTAGAAGCCCGGTTCGAGATTCAACACATGTCACTCCGGATGTGCATGACACAACAATGAGCCAACCTCCAATGACCCAATGTTTGAGCCCCTTGGGGAATGACCAAGGTGATAATGAAAACTTGCACATGGATGGTGTTGAGTTTGAGGGTGATGAATCGGAGGCTTATCTTCGTGATCATTATGTTGGTGATGTTGAGGCAAATTGCATGGAAGAGGACATGGACCATGAGATTCCATACAATAGGTCCTATGCGTGGGACTCGGAGGATGAAGGCCCGGATGAAGAAATAGATGAGGATGGTTTGACGGCTAAAGAAGCCAATGCTTTCAAGAAGGTAATAGGCCGTAGTCACAAGACATCATTGTTTTGTGATATAAGCCTAGCCGATAAGGCGATTGTTGATGGTGGCACAAGTAATGTTCTTGCACCAAGGTTAACTTCAAAGCGAGATACGAAAGCAAGTGTGTATGGTGTTAGTGAAGGAACAATCTTTGAAAGCTTGGCAGAACTTCAAATATGGGCCAAGGACTACGCGGTTAAGTTTCATCGGCCATTCTTTGTGGAGAAGTCAAACTCCAAAGTGCGTTATGTGGTCAAATGCGAGGAACACAAGAATCATTGCCCTTGGGTTATCCGTGCAAGATGTGTCAAAGGCGGGCCACAATGGAAGATTACAAGTTCCGTGTTTCACCATCGATGTAGTGGCAAGGATATTGATGATGATAATGTAAAGGATGATCACCGTCAATTGACCTCCAAATTCATTGCATATCGATTTTCAGCCTCCATAAAGATACTCCCAACATATCCCATTCGGGCTTTGATGGAGATGGTGAAGGAGGTTTTTGGGTACGAGGTGAAGTATGGGAAGGCATGGAAGGCCAAGCAAGCTGCCTTTGAGATATTGTATGGTGGTTGGGAAGAATCATACAACCGCCTCGCGATGGTGTTTAAAGCGATGGCGGCAGAAAATCCTGGCATGTACTATATGGTGGAGCCAGATGGTGTGAGAACAAGGATATACAACAATGCAACCGTTCGAATATTTGGACGTGCATTCTGGACTTTTGAGCCATGCATTAGGGCCTTCAAGCATTGTAGGCCGGTTATGTGCGTGGATGGCACATTTTTGATTGGCCAGTTCAAGGGCACATTGTTGATCGCCGTTGCTAATGATGGTGGTGACAAATTGGTTCCATTGGCGTTCGCTTTGGTGTCGGCGGAGAACAATGACAACTGGGAGTGGTTTCTTAGTCTAGTGAGGACCAAGGTAATTGGACCTGAAAGAGAGGTTTGCATCATCTCGGACCGCCACCAAGGGATACTCAATGCAGTTGAGATTGATATTCCAGGACATCATCGCGTGCACCATAGGTGGTGCATGAGGCATTTTGTTTCTAACTTTTACCGAGCATGTGGAGACAAGGAATTGTCTGACCTTCTTCATGATTGTTGTCTCGCATTCACCACTAGACATTTTGAGAAATTGTGGGACAAAGTGTATGCTAAAGCAAACAATGGTGGCAAAGATTTCCTAAATAGGAATTTTGCCGATAAAGGAAAGTGGGCACGGGCTTTTGACAACGATGGAATGAGGTACGGTGACATGACAAACAACATGGCTGAATGTTTCAACATGGTGCTTAAGGGTGTCCGTGCATTGCCTGTAACAGCAATAGTAGAGTATACATTCCAGAAGTTGAATGTCTATTTTCAAAAGTACAGTGAAGAAACATCCTACTTGATTTCCGGGAAAAACAAGGCCAAAAAGATGTACAAGTATCCACCAAAGGTCGACGATTGGATGGAATACCAAGCAAGGAAGGCGGATTCACACAAAATCCAGTCTTTTGATAACATAGAATTGATTTTCCAAGTTGATGAGCACGGTGGAATGTCGCGTGACGGCGTGCCATATGGAGGTGGCTCCTTCAAGGTTTATCTTAAGATGGGCGCGTGTTCATGCGAGAGGCCTACATTGTATCATCTCCCGTGCTCTCACTTGATGGCTGCATCTCGCAGTAGAAATGTGAGTGTCAACATGACCAACAATGTAAGATTGGAGGAGTATTCGATCAATGCGGTAAAAAATACATGGGCTGCGAGGTTTCATCCCTATCTAGACCAATCTAAATGGCCGGAATACCATGGACCCCCACTATACCCTGATTTGGAAATGAAGGTGGTGACACGTGGAAGACGGAAGACAAAACGTTTCTTGGGTGACATGGATGATTGGGGTGGTGGATTCCGTAAGGAATGGGGGAGCCAACATTTCGCAGAGCCTCGTGATATCAGCCGTTGCGGTGAATGTAACAACGAGGGGCACAATAATAGAGGTTGTAGCTCAAGGGGCAAAAGAAAGAGATCAAAACGAGATGGTGATGCTGATGATGGAGCTCGAGGACGTGGCCGTGGTGACGGTCAAGCTCGAGGACGTGGCCGTGGTGCTCGAGGATGTGGCCGTGGTGATGGTGGAGCTCGAGGACGTGGCCGTGGTGCTCGAGGACGTGGCCGTGGTGACGGTGGAGCTCGAGGACGTGGACGTGGTGATGGTGGTGGTCAAGGCTTCGGTTATTGGCTTGGGGTGTGAAACTAATGATGTATGTATGTCGTGAATCTTTTGGGTGGTCGAACTTATGTATGTATGTCGTGAATCTTTTGGCTGGTCGAACTTATGTATGTCGTGAACCTTTTGGGTGGTTGAACTATGTAAGTCACGAAACTTATGTATGTGTCAAACTTATGTACGTGTGGAACTTATGTACGTGTGGAACTTATGTACGTGTGGAACAATGTCAGTGAGTATGGCGCCCCTGCCCAAGGCGTCATACATGGCGCCCAGAAAATTGCATGGCGCCCCCATCATCAGAAGCATATCGTGTTTGGACTTAGTATTTTTCGGCCACCATGGCGCCCTAGGTAGGGGCGTCGTGCTGGCGAGGAGCATGGCGCCCTGGTCCGGGGCGTCGTGCTGGCAACAGGCATGGCGCCCTGGTCCAGGGCGTCGTGCTGGCAACAGGCATGGCGCCCTGGTCCAGGGCGTCGTGCTGGCAACAGGCATGGTTCACCACATATGCATCATTTCCTTTTGCACTTGGCATAGTTCACAACAAATCATCAAAAGCATAGTTCATCACAGGTATAGTTCATCACAGGCATAGTTCACAACAAATCATCAAAAGCATATCATGTTTGCACTTGGCCCACATCAAAAGCATATCATGTTTGCACTTGGCCCACCTCATACTGCATTAAGTTTCATACATAGTTTCCTACATAGTTCACCACAAAGTTTCATACATAGTTCACCACAAAGTTTCATACATAGTTCACGACAAATGCATCAAGTTTCATACATAGTTCACCACAAAGTTTCATGAAGTTAGGAGATATACCCCAAAAATGTGTATGAAAAGCAAATTGTGGCATACCTCAACAAAAGCTTTAAGCTTATTGTACGACTCTTCACCTGGAGGGTACTTGAGTGCCTCACCGGCGTCGTTGACATGTTTCGAGAGCTCGTTTTGCTGTTGGACACAATAGGACAAATCATTTTGGCACAATGTAGGCAAGCATATAGATATAACGGTAACTTACCACAAAGCGGATAGTTGGCGCCGTTTCATACCGTCTACCATCTCTAATAAGCCTGTTGTACTCAATATTGGCCATCTGATCAAAACCTGGATTTGGTTCATGTAATATGTCCCCTGGCTGAAATGCGGGTGCATTAAGTTGAGTACGGGCATTGGAACGAAACCACACAAGATAATTGTTGAATGCTTCCGTATCAAAAGGCCGTGGGGGAGGCTTAGAAGTCGGTTCACGTAGTGAAAGCTCAATCTTATTGAGCTTCTGCTTGAACTCCTGGATATACACGTCATGCTCTCGATTCCATTTTTTTATACTCTTCTGCTTCATTTTGTCGAGACTGCATAGCATTTGACATTTGCATTTTCGTTAGTATCTTCAAAACAATGGAGAAAGCATTTGAAGTGCTAAGCACTTACCTATGCAAATGTAGCGAAGTGTCCTTGTACTTCGGCGGGGTCTCTTGAAATAAGCCAAATTGTGTCATAACTCGTTGTGGCTGATAAAACTCAACAGCATAATAACAAATCAATGGGCAGCGCATCCGCCATAAGTGTGCTTCCTGTAGACACTTTGGGTTAAGTCTGAAAGTAATATGACCAGCTCCCCTACCAATATTGCCCTCCGTTCCATACGGTTGCCAGGTAACCTATAATCAAAGATTAAGAAAATACTACATTGTTAGTATGAATTTTGGAAAACCGAACAAACCGAAGAGACAAAGCAAGAGACTACTAAGATAACCTGCTCCGGGGTCATGATGTCAAGCTCGTTGCAGTAGTGCAAATACATGGTCTTTGAATTGCCAACAAAACCTTCAACCTTATCCCACTTATACGCCCATGTAGGCATACGGTCTGGGTCATCATGATCATCCCACCGGTCGTAACCCTTTGGTATAGGCCGCCCCACTGGCAAGTGCTCCCAACTCCAGATCGATAATAGAAGCATCGGACCACCGATGTTGGCTTCCTTTGACTCTACGACGTTTCTTGGATTCGCGCCCCTACGGCACGCCTCGTCCAGCTACACACAAACAAGATATATGTCATTACAAACTACAAAAGTTTTACATCTTCAATACACTATTATAAGCAAAACTACTTACCTGACGATACAAATAAGCCAACGCCGCCGTACCCCAACTGAGTCCATGCTCCCACCCAGCAAACAGCTTAAGCCACATAAAGGAAGCGTTCACGCCAGTGCCGTCAGCGAAAAGAGTCCGGCTGACTACATACCACAAGTATGCCCTGGTATACTGCTGCACTGTTTCATCGTCCGCATTAGCCGGGCATTTCCCAAAGTTCTCAGCAATCCAATGATAACTTGCACCGGCGGACTTCCCTTGTACCCCTGGCTCCCTCCCTATGAGTCCAACCATAATCTCACGCCATCCATCAGAATCTGTGCTAAAACAAATAGGCTCTCCTTTTATGGGAAGTCCAGTGATCAGAGAAACATCCTGCAAAGTGACCGTCATCTCCCCAGCATAGAAGTGAAAAGTATGTGTCTCAGGGCGCCATCGGTCAACGATTGCCGTGATCGCACAAGGGTTCATCTTCGGCATCGAACGAGACACGAGTGAGATGAAAGGGAGAAGCCCAGTCTTCCGGATATACTCCGTGTATCGCTCGTCATACTCCATCTTGTCATGAACCGAACCGGACCTCAGGTGAAGCTGATCAAAAACCCTTCCTTCTTCTGCCATGAACCGTCCACGATGCAATTGATCATACGATGGATGGATAAGAGAAGCCATCCTGCAAATTACAAATGTATATGGTAAGCCCCGTTGTCATTTGCAAATATCCGCATTAGTGCAAAAACATACATACATGTGCAAAATTTTCTACACTAATTCTTCTGCCATACACCATATATGTGCATATAATTTTCTACAATATATCCAATATCATACATCATATATTTGCACTAATTCTTCCATACACCACATATGTGCGTACATATCCTAACCAAACTCATAGCACCTTCCTAAAAATCCTATATCATACATATTCTAAGCCATCCATATCCTAAATCACACTAATCCACACATTATCAAACAAAAATCCACTATTGATTTCAACAACAAGATGAACTAGGGTTTCACCCAAATCAATCAAATGGACATATTTCACCCAATAGAAAGAGGGGAAAGGGAGGGGAATACCTTGAGGATTCGAAGGGCTACCGGATCCACCAATCTTTGGCTCAGATCCGCAGTTCTTGAGTGGGGAGAGGGAGGGGCGATTTTTGGGGCGCCATGGAGGGGAAAGAACAGAGGGAGGAGAGAAAGAATGAAGGCAGACGAGATGGGATCGGCAGTTCTTGCTGAAGGGGTATGGCGCCCCAGGTTGGGGCGTCGTGTATCAGACCATGGCGCCCTGGGCCGAGGCGTCATGGGCCCAAGGCCGTGCCCACGTGGCAGTCAGCGCCGACGAGCATGGCGCCTTTGACCAGGGCGTTATGCCTTCTAGCATGGCGCCCCGGGTGCGGGCGTCATGCGTGTAGGGCCATTTTGTGAAATATTTTGAAAGTAGGGCCATTTTGTGCTGAACTTTGCCCAAAGGGCCAGTTTTGTGATTTTTCACGGCGCACCGCGTGCTTGAACAATTCAACTCCAGTGCGGTTGACTGTACGCAGGAACACTATAGGCTGACAAATTCAGAATGCTGACCCTGACCTGATCTGACCGTATTGACCCGGTCTCTATTCGTTTTTGTCTCAGCTCACGGCCCGTTGCTCTGCCCAACTCGGCCTTTGCATGCATGCTTGCATGCATGCCGTACGTGTTGATCGCAATCTTTGTGCGGTCACCAGTTACGTGCCACTTTCTTTCGAATAAATCGACGCAGTATCGTCGTCATCGACCGGGTGTACGTGTGCACCAAGTCTAGAAGCCTTGGTCAACAGTACTCACTTTCTTGTTGTCTGCTTGCTTTCTGTTGCTTGCTGCAGTGTCCATCTGCTCACTTGCTTGTCAATGCTAATCACCCTGGATTCACTAAACAAATGGCGATGGATTACACGGCCCGGTCGAGGAGTGGCCAGTCAAAAAGCACCACGGAGGAACCGGCTCTAATCATTCAAATCATTCGCCTAACCATCCGATCCACACGACTGCGGCGATTGTCGCCTTAATCAATCACTCAAGGCCCGCATGCGCGCGTGCGGTGGGCCATGTCTAGCCGCTATAAATACACAGCCATACACACACCATGTCTCCGTGCAGCCAACCAAGCAAACTACCATTGCACATTCTGCAACGGAGCAAGAGAGATTTGCGCGATAGGGAGTGGGAAGAAGAGGGCGGCGCTTGCGTCTTTGTTCGGGTTCAAGAACAAGAGGCACGAGGAGGAGGAGGAGGCCACGGCGGCGACGCGGCAGCAGCAGCATGCGGCGGCAGCACCTGTCAGGACCGGTTTTCCAATAAAACTTTTATTGAAAAATCGCCCCTTCCGTCAAACTAGTATAGAGAGGTCCTCCATACTGGCAGACAAATCCTTGATACAAAATCCAGAAGTACTAAATATTAAACAGGGTTGAGCTGAGGCTGCTCAACAATTTATTACAAGCACGCCAATATTATACATAGAGGCGGATATGACACAAAGGAAAATGGTGGCATACTACTAACTCGAAGATATAGTGGTAGTGGATATGTCACAGTGATGTGGGTGGCGTGACTCCAATATCTTACACTCATCAAGCGTCGGGGTGAGGCTCGATGATTTTATCGTGGTGGCGGAAGCGTATATAATACAAGTGACCAACTCCAGGATCGCAAGGGACTGACTGGGACTCCTCTAGGCGTCGGACTCGCTATCGAACTCTTCATCCATAAGATCGCCTTCGTCAACATCTGGCCAAATCAACAAGCCAGGTGAGTACTTTGAATGTACTCGCAAGACAGTTTGGACATAAGATATAACAAATGCAAACATGATGCACACGAGCAATAATGCACACGTGAGTAACTCAATTAGCACAACAATGTAAAAGAACAGCTAGAGACCGATCGGGTGTCTGAAGCGACGCCTCGAAAGGTAACATAGAATAAACATGCCGCAGTCGGGCGTCAGGGCGACACCGCAGAAAGGGCTTATATCAAAGTTAAATAACAAGAATGCCACAGTCGGACGTCTGAGCGACATCACATAAAGGGCTTATATCAGAAGTAAATAACAAGAATGCCACAGTCGGACGTCTGAGCGACATCACATAAAGGGCTTATATCAGAAGTAAATAACAAGAATGCCACAGTCGGACGTCTGAGCGACATCACATAAAGGGCTATTATCAGAAGTAAATAACAAGAATGCCACAGTCGGACGTCTGAGCGACATCACATAAAGGGCTTATATCAACAAGAAAAATTCGAGTAGTTCCTGGAGGTAGTACCATCCTAAGGAATACTCAGTACATAAAAGTAAACAGGTTAGTCCATTCACAGAAGTATCATTCAACCGGGTTTACCCTGACACCGAGACTGACACGGATCAGCTAACCAACGTCCTCGACCAAGGACTTGGTTATGCGAATGGTTTTGACTCTGCAGAGTTTGTACCTTACCACAGTCAACGGATTTCAGTAGTCACTAATGACTAGTTCCGTTCACGGTATTTTAGAAGAAAACACAGCTAACTAGTACACACCCATTCCACATTCCGTTGCCAGGAATCACCCTAGGCAACGTTCAAGAAAAACTCCTGAGGCGGGGAGGACACTCCTCGAATAGCATGGGATCAAATTTATATCGCGCGCTCTAAGGGGTGCCCCCCTCTCGGTCCCAACCGGAAACACCCATGCCCCCTGACCGGATGACGGCTTTAATCCAGGGCCATGGAACCTTCATCGCGGCCTCTCTATTTGGTGTGTACCGAGAAAGAGGTTTGCAACTTACTAAACCGTGTTCTTTGAAGAAAACATGTGGCAGCACAAAAAGAGAATTGAACGGGATTCGAGACTTGATCCACGTCGACACCGGGGTTAAACAGTTGTTAAGGAACTGGCATGCTCCAACAATACCAGCTTACAACCTATCATGCCACAACATGACTAGGTTGTTTCTCCATATTATGATCTCATCAAGTTTGTAGCTCACTTGCAACTTACCTTGCATGAAATATAACATCCAACAATGCTTATATAAACATGCCATAAGAAAAGCCACTCTTAGCAAACATGAAAAACACTCGTCATATCAAAAGTTCAAACTTGCTTGCCTGGTTCGGAGTAGTCGGAGTCTAGTTCGGCGAAGTTTGCAGCTCCGTCACCTCCGTCGGTATCTACGGTATAAAAAGAAACCGAATACTACGTAAATACGTGCGTGCGTAAAAAGTGTTCCAAATATTTTTCAAATAAATACGATAAAAAACTAGGCAGAATTATGAAGATGACAGAAAAGGAATCAACTAAAAATCCTTTTTAGTTTAAAAGTTATAAAGAAAACAAACCCAGGGACTAGTCTGTAATGAAACAGAAACTATCCAGGGGGTAGTTTGAATAAACAGAAAACGCTTCGGATGAAAATACGCCGAGCCGAATGGAAAGCGTACTTTGCCCGAAGGCGTTTTCAGAAAACGATTCGAATAAAAAGAAAGACTGACAGGGGGTCCCGCATGTCAGGTTTAAAAGAGGGGAACAAAGCTCGCCGGCGCCAGAGACCTGCGGTGATCGCCGGCGACGAACCACTGCGAGGCAGAGAGAGAGGGAGGTACCGGCGTGTTCAGGAGGTTCTTCCGCGTCGGTGGGTGGTGGAAGAGACCGACGGGAGGCACCACAACGACGGCGACTTCCTCTACGGCGGACGGCGGCGTCGGGCGATGATGGACCTCACCGGACGGGGCTTCTGACTACGAATTGATGCTTGGGTTAGACGAGTTGGTGGACTAGGAGGTTGTTGAACGAGTTTGGGGAGCGGGGGTGCTCTCACCAGAGCGAACCTTGCCGGAGCCCGAAGCGGATCGGGGCGGCCGGAGTCGGGGAAGAAGGCCCTTCCGAGGCTCCCTGAGTGGTTTTGGCGAGGCTGTGGTGAGGTGTGGTGGACGCGGTGGCCTCACAACGCCACTGGAGCCCTATTTATAGGCGGGCGAGGGAGGTGCCGCGGACAAAATATCTCCGGCGAGGGATTACGGCGAGGCAGGGGTCGGACTGGTGGTTTAGGTGGCTAGGCATCTTCAGAGTGGTCCACTAGCTCCATTCCACGCCTAAGCTCGTTCGTATTTGACTTGCTCCGCGGTTTCAACGGAACGGCGCTTACGGGCTCGCCGGCGGCAGAGAGCGCGCTCTGCGCTACTCAGGCCACGGTGACGGTCCTGCAGCGCGTTTGGAGGGAGAAGGTGTACACGCGGAGGCCACCGGTGGCTTGGGCGGTGCGGGGCGGCGCCGTACTGCAGGGCTCACCCCTGACGGCCGCCACGGGCGGTACTGTCGCCGCTGCACTCGCCGGAGACGACGGGACAGCTCAGCACCGACGCCCACGTCCAGCCAACCGACCATGCGGCGCACGGATAAGGAGAAGGAACAGGGCGCAAGAGGCCAAGCGAGGAACTGGCGAGATCGGCGACGGCGACTGAAGAAAACGACACTGATGACTGAAGCTTAACACTGAACCCTGAACTTAACAGGAACAGTGCATGTAAGGTGCTTGATGAAATGTTTGATGCATGTGGAGAATTTTCCTTGAGCTGGGACTTGGTGAGGGGGTCTCTTGATGCATCTGGAGGCTGCATGAATTTCCTCAGAATTTTTGGAAAGAAGAAAGAATGAATTTCACCAAAAATGGCAAATCAGCTCCAAACTGGCAGCAAGTATATTTTGAAAATTTTGAACTGATGACCAGTAGGTCTTGATGGATATGAGTTGAGGGTACTAAGGACTAGCCCTAGGAATTTATTTGGAGCCAAGATTCAAAAGAGATCTAGTAGTTCCTTTGTAAACCACTAGGGTCCAAATAAATGACAGAAAAATATTTTGTGGTTTAAATAAATAGAAATAAAATCTAGAGGAAGTTGAAACTTGCTGGAATTGATGCTTAACTTGACCCAAGGTAGGGAAGAGGGTGTTGGAAGGAAGTTATCCACATAGGTCATGGCAAGGGAGTATTTTTGAATAGGTAGGGATAAATCCAAGGATTTAAAGGAATTCTTTTTAACAAAAGAAATAGTAAAATGATCCAAAAGTAATTGTGTTGAACCAACACAAGTTGAAAAACCCCCAAAACCAGAATCAAGATTGAGAAGGACTCATAAAAGGTTTTGTCAAAAAAAAATTGAGAAGGGGAGTCCCTCTTTAAAAAAAAATTAAAACAACCTCCTTTAAATCAAAATAAAGTATTTGGTAAAACCAAACCAAAATTTTTGAGGTGTTACAACACCCACCCCCTTAGGAAAAATCTCGTCCCCGAGATTTCAGCTGATCCTTAAATAAGTGCGGGTACTCTGCCCGAAGAAAATCCTCTCTTTCCCAAGTCGCTTCATCTTCGGTGTGGTTGCTCCACTGAACCTTGAAGAACTTAATTGTCTTTTGGCGGGTTCTTCTTTCAGACTCTTCTAATATTTTTACTGGATGTTCTCTGTAGGTGAGATCCGGTTGCACGTCAATGCTCTCATGAGATACACGCTTCTCTGGGTTGCTTACACATTTCCTCAATTGTGATATGTGGAACACGTCATGGACGTCTGACAGTTCTTCTGGCAGGTCTAGCTGGTAGGCTACTGTGCCTCTTCGTGCAGTCACCCGGAAAGGTCCAATAAAACGTGGTGCTAGCTTTCCTTTAATCTTGAATCGCTGCAGGCCCCGCATAGGGGATACTCTTAGATACACATATTCACCGGGTTCAAAACTGACTTCACGATGTTTTTGGTCATAATAACTCTTTTGTCGGCTCTGGGCTGTCTTGAGTTGGTCCTTGATTAATTTAACCTTCTCCTCAGCTTCTTTGAGCATGTCTGGGCCGAAGATACGGCTGTCTCCGGTTTCCGACCAATTTAATGGGGTACGGCATCTTCGCCCATACAAAGCTTCAAAAGGTGCCATCTGTAGGCTGGATTGGTAACTGTTGTTATATGCGAACTCGGCATAAGGTAAACTTTCTTCCCAACTGGTTCCATAAGTGAGAACACATGCTCTCAGCATGTCTTCCAGGATTTGGTTTACACGTTCAGTCTGTCCTCCAGTCTGGGGATGATATGCTGTGCTGAATACTAGTTGAGTTCCCAGAGCTTGTTGCAATTGATCCCAAAATTTAGAGACGAATTGAGTGCCTCGGTCGGATATTATGGTCTTTGGGACTCCATGTAGACAAACAATACGGGAGAGATAAAGCTTGGCAAGCTTCTGAGTGGTGTGGGTTGTCTTTACCGGAATAAAATGTGCCACCTTGGTCAACCTATCTGTGATGACCCATATGGCATCATTTCCGTGTCGTGACCGAGGTAGTCCGACAATGAAATCCATTCCAATCTCGTCCCATTTCCATTCAGGTATCTTGTTTGGCTGTAATAGTCCTGCTGGTTTTTGGTGCTCAGCTTTAATGCGCTGACATGAATCACAACAGGCAATGAATGTGGCTATATCCCTCTTCATACCGTGCCACCAAAATCTTTCCTGAATGTCCTTGTACATTTTTGTTCCTCCGGGGTGGATGGAATATGGAGCGGTATGGCCTTCGGTCAAAATTTGTTGTTTGAGGTCTTCTACATTTGGCACGCAAAGCCTGTCCCTGTACCATAGTATTCCCTCACTGTCTACGACAAATTCCGAGGCTTTGCCCAGATTCACTTTTCTTTTTATGCCTTCGATGCTGGGGTGTCCATGCTGGGCTTTCTTAATTTGTTCCATTAGGGTGGGTTGTATTTCCAAATTTGATATAGTGCCTTCAGTGACCAACACCATGTTGAGTTTGGCGAATTCCCTCTGAAACTCAGGTCTCAAGTTTTGTGCACTGTCGTCGCTTGAGCTTGGATTGCGGCTGAGAGCATCTGCCACTACATTTGCCTTGCCTGGATGGTAGTGAATGCCAACATCATAGTCTTTTACTAATTCCAACCAGCGTCGCTGTCGCAAATTGAGTTCTGGTTGTGTGAAAATATATTTGAGGCTTTTATGGTCTGTATATATTTCACAACGATTTCCAAGTAAAAAGTGCCTCCATTCTTTGAGTGCATGAATAACTGCCGCTAATTCCAAGTCATGAGTGGGATAGTTTTCTTCATGCTTTCGTAGTTGTCTGGAAGCATATGCGACTACTTTGCCTTCTTGCATTAATACGCATCCGAGGCCCTTCCGGGATGCGTCGCAATATACTTCAAAATTTTTGTGTATGTCTGGTATGACCAATACTGGTGCTGTTGTCAATCTCTTTTTGAGTTCTTGAAAACTTTTCTCGCAATCTTCAGTCCACACGAATTTTTTATCTTTCTTGAGTAGCTGTGTCATAGGTTTTGCTATGGTGGAGAATCCCTCAATAAATCTTCTGTAATATCCAGCCATTCCCAGAAAGCTTCGTACTTCGGTTACGTTGGCTGGTGGTCTCCAGTCGAGTACGGCATTGACTTTTTCTGGGTCCACGGCAACGCCTTCTTGGGTTAATACGTGTCCCAAAAAACCAACCTGTTTTAGCCAAAATTCACATTTACTGAATTTGGCGTATAATTGATGCTTCCTCAATTCTCCTAGCACAATTCTGAGGTGTTCAGCATGTTCTTCTGGTGTTTTGGAATATACCAAAATATCATCAATGAATACCACAACAAATTTGTCCATAAATTTCATGAATACTTTGTTCATGAGGTGAACAAAATATGCGGGGGCGTTGGTCAGTCCAAACGGCATTACTGTAAATTCATATAATCCGTATCTGGAAGTGAATGCTGTTTTAGGGATATCTTCTGTCCGTACTTTTAATTGATGATATCCCGACCTTAAATCAATCTTGGAGAAAACCTTGGCCTGTGCAAGCTGGTCAAATAAATCATTTATCCGTGGCATCGGATATTTGTTTTTGATGGTAACCATGTTGAGTGCTCGATAGTCTATACATAATCTTAGTGTCCCATCCTTTTTCTTGGCAAATAATACTGGCGAACCCCAAGGTGAGGAGCTGGCCCGGATAAATCCTTTGTCCAGTAATTCTTTTATTTGCTTCTTCAATTCCACCAACTCGGACGGTGCCATTCTATAAGGTTTCTTGTAAATGGGAGTGGTTCCAGGTGCTAGTTCAATAATGAACTCTATTTCACGGTCTGGTGGCATGCCTGGTAGCTCTTCAGGAAAAACATCAGGAAACTCACATACCACTGGAACTTTATTTAAATCTGAAATATCCACCTTGTTTAATCTAGGTCGCAATGATACTGGTCTTTCTTGGGCTGCGATTTTTACCGTCTTCCCGTGATGATGAGTGAGGATCACAGTCCGATTGAAACAGTCGATAAATCCCTTGTTGGTGGTTAACCAGTCCATTCCTAGGATAACATCCAGTCCCTTATTTTCCAATACAATGAGGTTTGCTCTAAACTTTAATCCCTCAAGCTCAATGACCACACCTTGGCAATAACTTTGGGTGATTTGCTTAATCCCGGGGGATTTGATGGTTAGAGAATTTTCCAAGGGGAGAATCGAAAAACCATGTTGCAAAGCAAATTTCTTTGAAATGAACGAATGAGAAGCTCCAGAATCAAACAAAACCGTGGCAGGTATTGTGTTGACAGGAAACGTACCGAGTACGATATCCGGAGCATTTTGCGCTTCTTCCTTGGTCACATGGTTCACGTGACCCTTCTTGTGATTGTTGCTGGGATTGAAGTTGTTACGCTTTGGGGCTGAATTATTTCCACCATTGTTTGTCTTGGGGGCCGAGTTTCTTGGCTTTGGGCATTGCTTGGCATAGTGTCCTTCCTCTCCACAAGCGAAGCAAGTAACGCCTGGGTGATACGTAAAATCTTTATCCCTTGCATGAAAATTCTTGTTTGAGCGTGGAACACTGGTTGCGGATTTGTTCGCCTCATTTTTCCGAAAATCAATCTTGTTCCGGTTGTTGCGAGATTGAGAAGTCTTGTCCCGCTTGCGCTTGCGAAAATCCTCCAAGCTGCGGCGTTCATTCTCTAAGGTAATAGCTTTGTCCACAAGTGTTTTGAAATCTGGGAAGGTGTGCACGACCAGTTGGCATTTAAGTGCTGGTGCTAGACCGTCCAGAAATTTTTCCATTTTTTTATTTTCAGTCATATGTTCTTCGTTGGCATAACGAGATAGTTGAGTAAACTGGCTATTGTACTCAGTCACTGACATGCTTCTCTGCTTGAGGTCATCAAACTCTCTCTTCTTAATCTTCATAATACTTCTGGGAATGTGTGCTCCACGAAAATTTTCCTTAAACTCTTCCCAGGTGATGTTGTTTTCATTGGGATGCATGTGTAGGAAATTTTCCCACCACGATGCAGCTGCTCCTGTAAGGTAGTGAGGTGCATACAGTACTTTCTCATGGTCTGAACATTGTGCAATAATTAATTTCCTCTCAATGTCTCGAAGCCAATCATCAGCCTCAAGAGGTTTGTCAGTGTGAGAGAAAGTTGGGGGACGTGTCTTTTGTAGTTCAGCCAATTTGGAATGCTGCTGATATGGTTCGCGGTGATTTCTCATGTTGATAATATGGTTCATCATTTCTTGATGTTGCTGCTGGCTCTGCTCATAAAGGCGGCATACTTGAGAAAATGCTGTTTCACTGTCTTGCTGACTTGACTGCCCCTGTGTGAAATTGTTACCGGTCCGGGTACCATAATTTTCTTCCGGTGGGCTTGGCATGGAACGAGTCCAGGGACGATGCATTTTCCACTCTGGGGTATTTTGCAAACTCATGAGAAAAACCGAGTAATAAAAAAATAAATAAATAATTTTGCAAAGGCAGGAAATTTTAAAACTTCCAAGACTTTTCAAGAAAATACTTGATTGCGCATGGAGAAGGACCGCTTAGTATCTTACAAGCAAGCTATAATTATACAATATCTCACTCAGGATGCGCGTACACACTCCTGACATGTTATTTAGGCTAGTGCACTTCTCCGAGTTTCTACATGATGCGCACACAAACTACTTCTCATCAAGCCTATATACATATAAACATATCATACAAGCAGGTACAACACACGGCTTGTTCGGCGTTCTCAGTCGGAGATGGTAAATATTTCCTTTGGCCTGCCGAGGGTAAGTCCCAGTGCTGCTGGGGACTCAACTTCTTCCTCACTAATAGGCTCTAGGCGCAGAGTACTGGGTTGTGCGGCTGAAACGGTTGTGGTAGGCGGTGCAGCACGAACTGGGGTAGGAGCAATGACTTGGTCAAACTCCTCAGTGGTAGGTAGGCGGCGAGCGGTGGCTCGGATGGCAGGTGCATAGGATGCTGAGGACGAGATATATGACAGTGGTGGTGCTGTATGGAGCAGTTCCCTCCTGTTGGCAACACAGCCCTGAACTGAGTCCATACGGGCAGCCACATAGTCGTCCACGAGGTTATCAAAAGCTGCCTCAAGAGCCTTGAGATACTCAACAAGCATCTCAATAGCATCATCTCGTTCTCCCCTAGTGCAAGCAAATGCATAGTGACAAGTGTATGGCACGTGGCATGGGAGGTAGCGGTAGCGACGAGCCTTCATCGAAGGAAGAGCATCCCAGAGACGAGCTATTGCCTCACGGGTAGCCATCTGCATGGCATGCCTCTCCGTAGGCATGGCCCTCCCGACAAATCGGAGGTGGCGCGATACAGAACGTCCTCCCTTGAATTGCACCGCAGCCTGGTGCATAGACACGCTGTCGCTAAGTCTGTGCTCGTAGAGCGCGTACTCCGGACGAGTCGATGGCCCGATCGCGATCTTGGTGATGAAAGCGAGGAGCTTGATAAACCCCTCAGGCACATTGGCGAACACCTGCGATTCACAGTCGCGGCCAGCCATCTACAAAAGTAGACAAAAATTCCAGATAGTCAAATCATAAATTTATGATGACTAACAGAAAAATTGCTACAATTTGCCAATTGCTAAAATAGCACTTATTACGCTAATAACCGATTAGCGAGCGTACCTAATGGCTTCCTACAGTCAGCCTGGCTCTGGTACCAAGGTTGTCAGGACCGGTTTTCCAATAAAACTTTTATTGAAAAATCGCCCCTTCCGTCAAACTAGTATAGAGAGGTCCTCCATACTGGCAGACAAATCCTTGATACAAAATCCAGAAGTACTAAATATTAAACAGGGTTGAGCTGAGGCTGCTCAACAATTTATTACAAGCACGCCAATATTATACATAGAGGCGGATATGACACAAAGGAAAATGGTGGCATACTACTAACTCGAAGATATAGTGGTAGTGGATATGTCACAGTGATGTGGGTGGCGTGACTCCAATATCTTACACTCATCAAGCGTCGGGGTGAGGCTCGATGATTTTATCGTGGTGGCGGAAGCGTATATAATACAAGTGACCAACTCCAGGATCGCAAGGGACTGACTGGGACTCCTCTAGGCGTCGGACTCGCTATCGAACTCTTCATCCATAAGATCGCCTTCGTCAACATCTGGCCAAATCAACAAGCCAGGTGAGTACTTTGAATGTACTCGCAAGACAGTTTGGACATAAGATATAACAAATGCAAACATGATGCACACGAGCAATAATGCACACGTGAGTAACTCAATTAGCACAACAATGTAAAAGAACAGCTAGAGACCGATCGGGTGTCTGAAGCGACGCCTCGAAAGGTAACATAGAATAAACATGCCGCAGTCGGGCGTCAGGGCGACACCGCAGAAAGGGCTTATATCAAAGTTAAATAACAAGAATGCCACAGTCGGACGTCTGAGCGACATCACATAAAGGGCTTATATCAGAAGTAAATAACAAGAATGCCACAGTCGGACGTCTGAGCGACATCACATAAAGGGCTTATATCAGAAGTAAATAACAAGAATGCCACAGTCGGACGTCTGAGCGACATCACATAAAGGGCTATTATCAGAAGTAAATAACAAGAATGCCACAGTCGGACGTCTGAGCGACATCACATAAAGGGCTTATATCAACAAGAAAAATTCGAGTAGTTCCTGGAGGTAGTACCATCCTAAGGAATACTCAGTACATAAAAGTAAACAGGTTAGTCCATTCACAGAAGTATCATTCAACCGGGTTTACCCTGACACCGAGACTGACACGGATCAGCTAACCAACGTCCTCGACCAAGGACTTGGTTATGCGAATGGTTTTGACTCTGCAGAGTTTGTACCTTACCACAGTCAACGGATTTCAGTAGTCACTAATGACTAGTTCCGTTCACGGTATTTTAGAAGAAAACACAGCTAACCAGTACACACCCATTCCACATTCCGTTGCTAGGAATCACCCTAGGCAACGTTCAAGAAAAACTCCTGAGGCGGGGAGGACACTCCTCGAATAGCATGGGATCAAATTTATATCGCGCGCTCTAAGGGGTGCCCCCCTCTCGGTCCCAACCGGAAACACCCATGCCCCCTGACCGGATGACGGCTTTAATCCAGGGCCATGGAACCTTCATCGCGGCCTCTCTATTTGGTGTGTACCGAGAAAGAGGTTTGCAACTTACTAAACCGTGTTCTTTGAAGAAAACATGTGGCAGCACAAAAAGAGAATTGAACGGGATTCGAGACTTGATCCACGTCGACACCGGGGTTAAACAGTTGTTAAGGAACTGGCATGCTCCAACAATACCAGCTTACAACCTATCATGCCACAACATGACTAGGTTGTTTCTCCATATTATGATCTCATCAAGTTTGTAGCTCACTTGCAACTTACCTTGCATGAAATATAACATCCAACAATGCTTATATAAACATGCCATAAGAAAAGCCACTCTTAGCAAACATGAAAAACACTCGTCATATCAAAAGTTCAAACTTGCTTGCCTGGTTCGGAGTAGTCGGAGTCTAGTTCGGCGAAGTTTGCAGCTCCGTCACCTCCGTCGGTATCTACGGTATAAAAAGAAACCGAATACTACGTAAATACGTGCGTGCGTAAAAAGTGTTCCAAATATTTTTCAAATAAATACGATAAAAAACTAGGCAGAATTATGAAGATGACAGAAAAGGAATCAACTAAAAATCCTTTTTAGTTTAAAAGTTATAAAGAAAACAAACCCAGGGACTAGTCTGTAATGAAACAGAAACTATCCAGGGGGTAGTTTGAATAAACAGAAAACGCTTCGGATGAAAATACGCCGAGCCGAATGGAAAGCGTACTTTGCCCGAAGGCGTTTTCAGAAAACGATTCGAATAAAAAGAAAGACTGACAGGGGGTCCCGCATGTCAGGTTTAAAAGAGGGGAACAAAGCTCGCCGGCGCCAGAGACCTGCGGTGATCGCCGGCGACGAACCACTGCGAGGCAGAGAGAGAGGGAGGTACCGGCGTGTTCAGGAGGTTCTTCCGCGTCGGTGGGTGGTGGAAGAGACCGACGGGAGGCACCACAACGACGGCGACTTCCTCTACGGCGGACGGCGGCGTCGGGCGATGATGGACCTCACCGGACGGGGCTTCTGACTACGAATTGATGCTTGGGTTAGACGAGTTGGTGGACTAGGAGGTTGTTGAACGAGTTTGGGGAGCGGGGGTGCTCTCACCAGAGCGAACCTTGCCGGAGCCCGAAGCGGATCGGGGCGGCCGGAGTCGGGGAAGAAGGCCCTTCCGAGGCTCCCTGAGTGGTTTTGGCGAGGCTGTGGTGAGGTGTGGTGGACGCGGTGGCCTCACAACGCCACTGGAGCCCTATTTATAGGCGGGCGAGGGAGGTGCCGCGGACAAAATATCTCCGGCGAGGGATTACGGCGAGGCAGGGGTCGGACTGGTGGTTTAGGTGGCTGGGCATCTTCAGAGTGGTCCACTAGCTCCATTCCACGCCTAAGCTCGTTCGTATTTGACTTGCTCCGCGGTTTCAACGGAACGGCGCTTACGGGCTCGCCGGCGGCAGAGAGCGCGCTCTGCGCTACTCAGGCCACGGTGACGGTCCTGCAGCGCGTTTGGAGGGAGAAGGTGTACACGCGGAGGCCACCGGTGGCTTGGGCGGTGCGGGGCGGCGCCGTACTGCAGGGCTCACCCCTGACGGCCGCCACGGGCGGTACTGTCGCCGCTGCACTCGCCGGAGACGACGGGACAGCTCAGCACCGACGCCCACGTCCAGCCAACCGACCATGCGGCGCACGGATAAGGAGAAGGAACAGGGCGCAAGAGGCCAAGCGAGGAACTGGCGAGATCGGCGACGGCGACTGAAGAAAACGACACTGATGACTGAAGCTTAACACTGAACCCTGAACTTAACAGGAACAGTGCATGTAAGGTGCTTGATG
>LR738713.1:792374516-792385169 GCA_902687465.1 Secale cereale | reverse complement strand
CTGGGACTAAAGGTCCCTTTTCAGCAGCCCAAAGGGCGGGAAAGAGGGGCCTTTAGTCCCGGTTGGTGGCAGCAACCGGGACTAAAGGGGGGTATTAGTCCCGGTTTCAGCCACCAACTGGGACTAATGCCACCCTTTAGTCCCGGTTTCAGCCACCAACCGGGACCAAAGGCCTTGTGCTGGCGCGGGTGCGGTGGGATGTTTAGTCCCACCTCGCTAGCTGAGGGAGCTCGAGAGTGGTTTATAAGGGCTGCTGCTCCCACCCTCTCGAGCTCCTCTCAAATGCAGGCTTCTGGGCCTAACTCGGCGCGCTGCCCTGTGAGCTTGCTGGGCCTTATAGTACAGGTGGATCCTGTGCTATGGGCCTTGCAGACTCACTGGGCAGCGCACATTTTTTTTCCTTTTTTCCTTTATTTATTTCTAAGTTGTTTTTTGCTGTATTTAGAGTTTCTTTGTGAATATTATTGCTTTAGGTAAAACCAATTACAAACTTTCTGTTAGTGCAAGTAGTATTCAAATTTGAATAGTTTAAATTTGAAATTATTTATTTTCTTTGTTGCTTTATTTATTTTATTTTGTTTCTACTTACAACAAAATACTTATTGTTGCTATTTTTTTTCAAGTTTTTTTGTTTTGTTTTCTGCATTATTTATTTTCTTTTGTTATTTGCTTTATTTTTTTAATTCTTTCTGGTAAAACCAATTACAAACTTTCTCTGTTAGTGCAAGTAGTATTGAAATTTGAATAGTACAAACGGACAATGGTATCATACTCGTTTGTTACAAAGTTGGCATGGTATCATCATAATAGTTGCGGAAAAAAGTCTTCACTTTTTCTTCGCTTGTGTCATTTGCTTATTGCGCCGTAACCATGGATAATCTTCATCGTTTATCAGGATGCTTGGGTCAGCCTTGACTTTGAAGGGAGGAATTTCATGAAACTTTTCATAATCTTCAGACATGTCTGTCTTGCCCTCCACTCCCAGGATGTCCCTTTTTCCTGAAAGAACTATGTGGCGCTTTGGCTCATCGTATGATTTATTCGCTTCCTTATCTTTTCTTTTTCTCGGTCTGGTAGACATGTCCTTCACATAGATAACCTGTGACACATCATTGGCTAGGACGAACGGTTCGTCAGTGTATCCAAGATTTTTCAGATCCACTGTTGTCATTCCGTACTGTGGGTCTACCTGTACCCCGCCTCCTGACAGATTGACCCATTTGCACTTAAACAAAGGGACCTTAAAATCATGTCCGTAGTCAAGTTCCCATATGTCCACTATGTAACCATAATATGTGTCCTTTCCCCTCTCGGTTGTTGCATCAAAGCGGACACCGCTGTTTTGGTTGGTGCTCTTTTGATCTTGGACAATCGTGTAAAATGTATTTCCATTTATCTCGTATCCTTTGTAAATCAATACAGTCGAAGATGGTCCCCTGGACAACAAGTACAACTCATCACAAACAGTGTTGTCACCTCTGAGACGTGTTTCCAACCAACTGCTGAAAGTCCTGATGTGTTCACGTGTAATCCAGTCGTCGCACTGCTCCGGGTGTTTGGAGCGCAGACTGTGCTTGTGTTCATCGACATACGGGGTCACCAATGTAGAGTTCTGTAGAACTGTGTAGTGTGCTTGAGACCAAGAATAACCGTCCCTGCATATTATTGAGTCCCTTCCAAGCGTGCCTTTTCCAGTCAGTCTGCCCTCGTACCGCGATTTAGGGAGACCTATCTTATTAAGGCCAGGAATGAAGTCAACACAAAACCCGATGACATCCTCTGTTTGATGGCCCATGGAGATGCTTCCTTCTGGTCTGGCGCGGTTACGGACATATTTCTTTAGGACTCCCATGAACCTCTCAAAGGGGAACATATTGTGTAGAAATACGGGCCCCAGAATGACAATCTCGTCGACTAGATGAACTAGGACGTGTGTCATGATATTGAAGAAGGATGGTGGGAACACAAGCTCGAAACTGACAAGACATTGCGCCACATCACTCCTTAGCCTTGGTACGATTTCTGGATCGATCACCTTCTGAGAGATTGCATTGAGGAATGCACATAGTTTCACAATGTCTAATCGGACGTTTTCCGGTAGAAGCCCCCTCAATGCAACCGGAAGCAGTTGCGTCATAATCACATGGCAGTCATGAGACTTTAGGTTCTGGAACTTTTTCTCTGCCATATTTATTATTCCCTTTATATTCGACGAGAAGCCAGTCGGGACCTTCATACTGAGAAGGCATTCAAAGAAGATTTCTTTCTCTTCTTTCGTAAGAGCATAGCTGGCAGGACCTTCATACTGCTTCGGAGGGATGCCGTCTTTTTCGTGCAAACGTTGCAGGTCCTCCCGTGCCTCAGCTGTATCTTTTGTCTTTCCATACACGCCCAAGAAGCCTAGCAGGTTCACGCAAAGGTTCTTCGTCACGTGCATCACGTCGATTGAAGAGCGGACCTCTAGGTCTTTCCAGTAGGGTAGGTCCCAAAATATAGATTTCTTCTTCCACATGGGTGCGTGTCCCTCATCGTCATTTGGAACAGCTAGTGCGCCGGGGCCCTTTCCGAAGATTACATGTAAATCATTGACCATAGCAAGTACGTGATCACCGGTACGCATGGCGGGCTTCTTCCGGTGATCTGCCTCGCCTTTGAAATGCTTGCCTTTCTTTCGACATTGATGGTTGGTCGGAAGAAATCGACGATGGCCCAGGTACACATTCTTCCTGCACTTGTCCAGGTATATACTTTCAGTGTCATCTAAACAGTGCGTGCATGCGTGGTATCCTTTGTTTGTCTGTCCTGAAAGGTTACTGAGAGCGGGCCAATCGTTGATGGTCACGAACAACAACGCCTTTAGGTCAAATTCCTCCTGTTTGTGCTCATCCCACGCACGTACACCGTTTCCATTCCACAGCTGTAAAAGTTCTTCAACTAATGGCCTTAGGTACACATCAATGTCGTTGCCGGGTTGCTTAGGGCCTTGGATGAGAACTGGCATCATAATGAACTTCCGCTTCATGCACATCCAAGGAGGAAGGTTATACATACATAGAGTCACGAGCCAGGTGCTGTGATTGCTGCTCTGCTCCCCGAAAGGATTAATGCCATCCGCGCTTAAAGCAAACCATACGTTCCTTGGGTCCTTTGCAAACTCCTCCCAGTACTTTCTCTCGATTTTTCTCCACTGCGACCCGTCAGCGGGTGCTCTCAACTTCCCGTCTTTCTTACGGTCCTCACTGTGCCATCGCATCAACTTGGCATGCTCTCTGTTTCTAAACAAACGTTTCAACCGTGGTATTATAGGAGCATACCACATCACCTTCGCAGGAACCCTCTTCCTGGCGGGCTCGCCATCAACATCACCAGGGTCATCTCGTCTGATCTTATTGTAGGGAAACGCAGCAGAAAATAAAATTTTCCGACCTACGCACCAGCCCAGGACCACTATGAAGACTGCATACAAGGTTTTGATCATATTCGTTACCGACTCGTAGCGCAGCGGAAGTAGAGTCGATGACGATCGTTGGTGCAGACCCCCGCAGCTAGGATTTACAACCTCCCAACCGCGAGGATGTATACCCTCATCTTCTCCTCGGACAGCCCTCCGGGAGACGGTCGAACAGTCCCCCGGACGGTGTCGCGGACAGCCCTCCGGGAGGACCTTCGAAACCCGAACGGTCACCCGGACAGCCCTTCGGGAGGACTCACAGAACTCGGACCGTCACTTGGACAGCCCTTCGGGAGGCACTCACGAACAGCCCCTCAGGGCACTAAGATCGAAACTACGACCTCTCTACAGAGTTGCACACATACGGTGCCATCTATCCGGCAGGGCTTCGCCGTCCAGAACTAGTTCCTGCCGGAACCCAGACAGCCTTTCGGCTCTACGAAACTCTTTTCGTGGGAGGGAGAGAAGAAGCCAGATCATTGCATGGCATGTGTATGAGAGAGCAAGGAGTGAGTGTGGAGGGCTGCCCCTCCATCTCTATTTATAGGCCAAGGCAAGGGGTGGGGTGGTGGAGGAAATACCAAACTACCCATGCTACATGTCCAACATGGAAGGGTAAAAAGGTAACACAAGGGGGGCACCAAGGGGACACTCCCATGGCAGCCCAACACCTTGTCCCCCCATGGGGGGGGGCCCCCAACAAGCCACCAACATGTCTCCATGAAACATGCATGCTCCCTAGACAAAAAGCCACCAAACATGCAACCCCCGATTCGAGGGATCTTGTCCCCTCGCGCTGAGACAAGATGTTTTCCGCGAAACTTTTTTCTGAAAAATTCCAGAAGGTCCCAGAACATTTCCGGTACCCTCTAAAATTATTCTGGGCATGATCCGAAACATTTTCGGTGCTGTGGTTTTTATCAGCGGAAAGCATTAAAAGCGGTTACGGCAGTTTCGGAACATTTCCGGTTTTTCTCTCTGAAAATTCCCAGAAGTTCCCAGACCAATTCTGGCACCCTCTGATAATTTCCATACGGTGCCGAAACCCTTTTTGACCTAATAATATATTCTGAAACATATTTTCGGTTTTACCGAAACTCTTTCGGTGTTTTCTCTCCGGAACTCTTCCGTTGTCTCCGAAACTTTTTCGGTGATTTTCTCTCAGACTCCCTGTCTAGTATTCAGCAGATAGATGACCCTTAAGCGTGTGACCCTATAGGTTCAGTGAAGTATAGACATGACCCGGAAACACTTCCGATCAATGATCAACATCGGAGCCGTGGACACCCATATTGACCCCCTATACCCACATGAATAAATATTCGAGTGAACCTCCAGTTGCTGTGTGCTATTCCTTTTGCTTCGCGATATGTCACAAACACCCGAGGTGAGATTTATTGCAACCCCGTGGGCAAACACTTTGTCCACTATGCAAGTTACCTCGTTACCGGTTTTGTTCTCTTTTCTCGTTTTCGTGTTCCGGCATCCCAGTGATCAAATCACCCTGTATCTGGCCAGACGATGATGGATACCGTTACACCGAGAGGGCCCGAGTATATCTCTCCATCGTCGGAGGAGCAAATCCCAATCTTGAGCTATCTCGTTACTTGCCATACTTTCCCATGAACCCGTAAGCCGCCGTAATAGCCATCCAGTTACGGATGACGTTTAACAAACCCCAAAGTTCATGAATCAAGCATGAAGGAACTCGATACTCTCATGGTCTAAGGAATTATGCAAACATTAACTTCCTGTGTTATTAACCATTAACTTGTGACGAATGTATCTCATAGCATAACATCAATCGGGTCGATTCAACACAAATGTTTCTCTAACATTGTGTCCTCAAAGTTGCTGGCATAGACATGCCCATGATCAGGAAAACAGAACCATCATGCAACACTTGAGCTAGTCTTAGAGGCCAGACCAGGAATACATTTTATCGTTTATTATTCCATACGTGCATATGAGTCTTCCTCCGAGCCTCGTTTTATTTGTAGACTCGAGAACCATAGCAGTTATAGCATGGAACATAAACCTAATTATGAACAGAGAGATACATAATAATATTTATTATTGCCTCTAGGGCATATCTCCTACAGACTCCCACTTGCACTAGAGTCAATATCTAGTCAATGCTAATGCACTTTACACCTATGGCACATTGGTGTAAATATGCTTCGCTTGTGGTATAGCCTGATGTCCAACGGATCTGACGACTTCAGCTCCGTGTGTATCTTTGCATATCCTCGCGTCTTCACGCTTTCACAAAATTCATATTTTGTGTGGACTTGGTTTTGTATGTATGTGAATCACAGGTCGAACCTGGATTCCTCAGACTTAGTTATGGAGCAACTACCCGCAGTAGTGTCCCATTGACAAAAGCCATCTTGGAACCATACTAAGTTCATGAATGAACTATATGATTCAACATCTTCTTTGTCGCTTCAAAAGCGGCAACATACTTCGCCTCTGTTATAGAATTCGCCACAGTAACTTGTATGGAACATTTTCCAACTAACTGTGCCACCACACTGTGTGTTACACAAAACCCTTAATTTTAAATCGAAAATCGCATGGAGCATTGATGAAGACTGTATCGATGTAACATTTTACAACGAACTCTTCATGATCTCCGCTTGCGAGAAAACATGTCATCAGTACTTACTCTAGTACTCAATGACATCTTTCACTGTTGTCCCATGATCAGTACTTTGATCACTTTGGTATCTATACTCACAACAGCTTGGGAGTATTGGACATATCTGGTTGTTTTACATACCATGGAATACATGATTAATCCAAACACAAGAGTGTGTGGAATCTCCATCATGTATTTTGCTCATCAGTGTTTTTGGGACACCGAGTCTTGCAAAAACTCTTTCCATGTGACTTCGGCAAGAATCACTCCTTGGCGTTTTATAAATGCTAAAAGGTTTTAGCATCTTGTCAATATGTATTCATTGCTTAGCCCCATTAGGTAAATCTATCTCCATAGATCATCATGCCTAATATCAAGGCTATTTAGCCTAAGCACTTCATCGAAAAACTATTTTCAAATGAAGTCCTAATTCGTGTCAAGAAAAAAAAAATTTCCAATTACCAATGTGTCAAGCACACAAGGTTTTTAGAAATATTATTGCGCTCCCACTTACTTTCTTGAATTACAAGCATCTTCGTTACCCATTGATGAAGTCAAAACCCCTTTTGACCATTTCATCAAAACACGAAGATTCCAACTCCATTTTGCTCTCTCCTGTCCATTGCTGGAACTCTGAAGTTTGCACACTTACTAGCATCCTCTGGATCGACAAATTACTTTGGACTGTATCACATACAAGTCCTAGGTTTCATTTCCATCAGATGGAAATCCTTTTGTCATCCATGTTTCATATCTCAAGATTGAAATATGTATTAATTGCTAGTTCAACCCGAACCGACTTTAAGCATCGCTACGGTGAGACAATCTCATCGTAGTCAACTCCTTGAACTTGTTTATTGCAACAAGTCGAGCTTTATGGATAAAACATTTTATCTGTATCAGTTTTAAGTTCCATAAATATTCGTCAGACTCTAAGTCTTCCGAAAGGTGTATCAAGGTTTTAATCTTGAATCACTTATATGGAAACTAACTCGGGTTGTATTGGCATTCAGCCAATTCCGGAGTCAGGGCCCATCAACGCTTCCTTGTGTATCGTAGGTATATTGTTGTCTAACAACAATATCTCGTCTGCGCACCTGAGAGGTTTGCACGAGCCTTGCCTACGTGGTTCAGCTGCAAGTTCGACCAAAGTCCATACATTTTATTGTAGAGACTTCCGTATCAGTCGCAGTAGGAAACTCTGGAATTACTTCCAAGGTTCCTTTCCTTTGACCTGATGACGAAGATACTGTTATCTCGTCGAGTTTGCACTATTCTCCCACTCACCTTTTTGAAAGAACCATTCTCTTTAAAAGCATACCGTTTCATGGCAAAACTATTTGCCTCGGTATTGTGAGGGAGGAATACCCAATTGCTTGGGATAACCTACAAAGTAGCACTTGTCTGATTTGGAATAGGTTTGTAACCTGTTACACAAGCCCCATATTCCAAATGTTAAGAAAAGTTACAACATGGTTGGGCGTACCATACCATGGTGTCATTTCAACAGACCCGATGGAGCTCTTTTCAGTGTAAAAGCCGCAGTCTCTAAAGCATCACTCTTTAAAAGGGATAATGGCAAATTTATTTATGTCATCTTTGATCTCACCATGTCATAAATGGTTTGATTACATCTTCACAGACTTTTCACTTTGCAGTGGTGTTCCGGGAAGTGTAAGTTATGAAACAGCTTTCACAACTCATCAGACATTCGCTAAACTTGTAACTCAAATATTCCTTTCTGCAATCGAATTGTAGAAACATAATTTTCTTGTTACAATAACTTCTACTTCATTTTTGAAAACCTTTCGAATGATTTCAAAAGATCCAGACTTACGTCTCATCAAGTAAATATCCATATATCTACTTGAGTCATTTCTGAAGATAGATAAATCCACTACTAACAACATTTATCGGACTACACACATCAAATGTATGATCACCAATAAGTTTGTTACTCGTTCCTTATGGCCTGTGAACGGTATTCAGTCACTTCACTTTTCGGAGGAAAGTTGCAAGTGTCAGATGATTCAAAATCAAACGACTTCAAAATCCATCATAATGGAATTTTCCATGCGGGTTTCTCCAATGTGACCAAATGTAGTGCCACACTTGTGTGGTATTCTTTTAGTCTTGCGACATTTAGCGTCAGTGTTATGGATGTATCATATTACCATCAATATTCATAACATACATCCCATCTTGGATGGAAGCATGGCCCTTCATGTTATTCATAATACTAAACAACAATTGTTGTTCTTATGAACAACTCCTTTGCAACAAACATTGTGCAATGGGCTAGAGTGTATGAAACTCTAAAATGAATTGTGAAAGTAAACACAGAGGTAATATATTATTATCAACATTCATAACATACATCTCATTCATAATGAAAGTATGGCCCTTATGTTGTTCATAACACCGAACATCAGAAGTTCTCTTATGAACAACCTTCTTGCAAGATACCTTATGCAATGGGCTAGAGTGTGTAAAACTCTAAATGAATTATGAAAATTAATACAGACGGTAATACACCGATGGAAGGTATAGTAACATTTACTATGTTCCCTGTGTATACCTAAACCTTATTCCTGGCTAGTCTCTTAGGCCATAGTAGTTCTTACATCGAGTTGCATCAGAATGCAATCGAGCGGGTATCTTTGTGATTAACTCACAATACCCAAGAATCATTGATTAACAATTTATTCATGATTCCCAAGAACTATATCTTTGACCAGCCTTCTATACATCAAAAACTTGTATGACATTCATACATGAGCTGGATATTCCAGTCTTCTTCCTTTTATTGCCATTATACTTCTAATAGTTTAACTTTTAGTATTTCTCCTACTCTCAGAAGAAGCACCCAACTTAAGAGTGGCGTTAGCCCCGGACTTCCTAGGCGTGAAAGTCTTACTAACACCCTTCGGACACTTCCTTTCTCTTTAAGTTGTTGTTTTATTCACCTTTCATCATATGACAGGCGTTCTACTGGATCCCTCTCTTATCAGTCTAATGCATAGTAAACTCCTTTACTAATAGTTTGCAAACAAACACTGCTTTGGATATCTCATATCTTTCAGCCTTTGTCTGTCTCTGAAAATGATTTTCAGATTCCATGAATATCACATAACTATCCAAACTTTCGAAGTTCGGGTCTCATGGAAGCAAGCATATTGCATTTGACCGTAACAGAATTCTAGCTTTTGGATCGAGGGACGAGAGTCTCATCATCCATAGCATTAGCGGGAGAATACCGAAAGTATGCGATAGGACAGAGTCCTTCTCGGCACTCTTGAGGACAATCCTCACATTACGTTACCAACCGTAAAGTTTTAACCAGATATTTAACAGCTATTCAATTTTAATAGGGAAGGTGGAAACGCGAGCCATTATTCTACAACTATTATGCAAACCACACTTAGACAGTGTTCAAAATTAATTGCACTGAGAATTAAACAAGTTAATTCTGCAGTGCGCTCCCACTCAAATCAATATCTCTCATAATTGATTGTGAGTGATTCAAGATCCGCATTTCAATTCAACGCCACGGTTCGAGATGAACTCAAATGGCGCGAACTTCAATCGGTAGGCAAACTTGCCAATCACATCTCTATGTGATTCTTGTTCATCTTTCGATGCGTGTGTTCCGAGCTCATGACTGTCATGCCTGAACGTCAAGACAACCAAGTGATCTCGCTGCGAGGTCTCAACTCACCCGCCTCACACATCCCTAATCGTTCGCACCCATGGAGATCATGTGATGCCCCGAAAAGTTAGGTGCCGTGACGGTGCTACACTTGGGAGAACACTAACTACTTGATATTTTTGTGAGAGATCACCCTAATAAAAAGCGACTACCGCGCAATCAAGAAGGGTGCATCAAAGGGATAAACATCTCAGGCAATTCATAATTAGCATGATATGGTATAGCCCTTTCTGACGGAGAAGTCTTGCATTTCTTCGTCTTTGGCATTCGCGTCGGTGTTCATCTTCGCGAAGATTGCCACCACCTTGTCGATGCACCAGATAATATTGCTATCTCTATAGCAGATAAAATAAATGCATTACACAAGGTTGACACGCAGGTCATTAAAGTGCAATCATATGGCTCCAGCCATCATGCCGAATCATGACACGCAGGTCATGTTAATTAATTTACATCATATAGCCATCTCATACATAATCAAATTATTATGAGCACTGCTATACCACATCATATGCACATGCAAACCCTCCTGCAAAACCAAGTTAGACGTCTCTAATCGGTTCATGCAAAAGTTTATCTTACGTGGCTTCTAAGGTTTCGAAACAAACCGAAGCTACCAACGTCCATCATCAAGTATGATAATTCAAGTCGCTAGATTAACTTTCCAGGGTGTATGAAACACGAGATAATAAAATCTCGAGCCCCATACTAAACTTCGTCATACGCATGACCCCCGTGCAGATCATATCTGCATTGCCCTTTCGTCTGCGAAACATCCATCTTTCTTTGACTAAAGTGGAACCCAAAGAACTGTTAGCACTTCGTTGATCTGTCAATCAGCATACTCAGGAG
>LR738713.1:792357549-792374442 GCA_902687465.1 Secale cereale | reverse complement strand
TTTTGAAAGAACTATTCTCTTTAAAAGCATACCGTTTTGTGGCAAAACTATTTGCCTCGGTATAGTGAGGGAGGAATACCCAATTGCTTGGGATAACCTACAAAGTAGCACTTGTCTGATTTGGAATAGGTTTGTAACCTTTTACACAATCCCCATATTCCAAATGTTAAGAAAAGATATAACATGGTTGGGCGTACCATACCATGGCTTCATTTCAACAGACCCGATGGAGCTCTTTTCAGTGTAAAAGCCGCAGTCTCCAAAGCATCACTTTAAAAGGGATAATGGCAATTTTATTTATGTCATCTTTGATCTTACCATGTCATAAATGGTTTGATTACATCTTCACAGACTTTCCACTTGCAGTGGTGTTCCGGGAAGTGCAAGTTATGAAACCCCTTTCACAACTCATCAGACATTCGCTAAACTTGTAACTCAAATATTCCTTTCTGCAATCGAATTGTAGAAACATAATTTTCTTGTTACAATAACTTCTACTTCATTTTTGAAAACCTTTCGAATGATTCAAAAGATCCAGACTTATGTCTCATCAAGTAAATATCCATATATCTACTTGAGTCATTTCTGAAGATAGATAAATCCACTACTAACATCACTTATCGGACTACACACATCAAATGTATGATCACCAATAAGTTTGTTGTTCGTTCCTTATGGCCTGTGAACGGTATTTTAGTCACTTCACTTTTCGGAGGAAAGTTGCAAGTGTCAGACGATTCAAAATCAAATGACTTCAAAATCCATCATAATGGAATTTTCCATGCGGGTTTCTCCAATGTGACCAAATGCAGTGCCACACTTGTGTGGTATTCTTTTAGTCTTGCGACTTTTAGCGTCAGTGTTATGGATGTATCATATTACCATCAATATTCATAACATACATCCCATCTTGGATGGAAGCATGGCCCTTCATGTTATTCATAATACTGAACAACAATTGTTGTTTTTATGAATAACCTCTTTTGCAAAAACACTGTGCAATGGGCTAGAGTGTATGAAACTCTAAAATGAATTATGAAAGTAAACCTAGAGGTAATGTATTATTATCAATATTCATAACATACATCTCATTCATAATGAAAGTATGGCCCTTATGTTTGTTCATAACACCGAACATCAGAAGTTCTCTTATGAACAACCTTCTTGCAAGATACCTTATGCAATGAGCTAGAGTGTGTAAAACTCTAAATGAATTATGAAAATAAATACAGACGGTAATACACTGATGGAAGGTATAGTAACATTTACTATGTTCCCTGTGTATACCTAAACCTCATTTCTGGCTAGTCTTTTAGGCCATAGTAGTTCTTACATCGAGTTGCAACAGAATGCAATCGAGCGGGTATCTTTGTGATTTAACTCACAATACCCAAGAATCAGTGATCAACAATTTAATCATAATTCCCAAGGACTATATCTTTGACCAGCCTTCTATACATCAAAAACTTGTATGACATTCATACATGAGCTGGATATTCCAGTCTTCTTTCTTTTTGCCTTTATACTTCTAACAGTTTAACTTTTAGTATTTCTCCTACTTCCAGAAAAAGCATCCAACTTCATCATATGAAAAGCTTTCTTCTGGATCCCTCTCTTATCAGTCAAAAGCCTAGTAAACACTTTTACTAACAGTTTGCAAAACAAACATTGCTTTGGATATCACATATCTGTTAGCCTTTGTTTGTGTCTGAAAATGATTTTCAGATTCCATGAATATCATATAACTATCCCAACTTTCGAAGTTCGGGTCTCATGGAAGCAAACATATTGCATTTGACCGTAACAGAATTCTAGCTTTTGGATCGAGGGACGAGAGTCTCATCATCCATAGCATTAGCGGGAGAATACCGAAAGTATGCGATAGGACAGAGTCCTTCTCGGCACTCTTGAGGACAATCCTCACATTACGTTACCAACCGTAAAGTTTTAACCAGATATTTAACAGCTATTCAATTTTAATAGGGAAGGTGGAAACGCGAGCCATTATTCTACAACTATTATGCAAACCACACTTAGACAGTGTTCAAAATTAATTGCACTGAGAATTAAACAAGTTAATTCTGCAGTGCGCTCCCACTCAAATCAATATCTCTCATAATTGATTGTGAGTGATTCAAGATCCGCATTTCAATTCAACGCCACGGTTCGAGATGAACTCAAATGGCGCGAACTTCAATCGGTAGGCAAACTTGCCAATCACATCTCTATGTGATTCTTGTTCATCTTTCGATGCGTGTGTTCCGAGCTCATGACTGTCATGCCTGAACGTCAAGACAACCAAGTGATCTCGCTGCGAGGTCTCAACTCACCCGCCTCACACATCCCTAATCGTTCGCACCCATGGAGATCATGTGATGCCCCGAAAAGTTAGGTGCCGTGACGGTGCTACACTTGGGAGAACACTAACTACTTGATATTTTTGTGAGAGATCACCCTAATAAAAAGCGACTACCGCGCAATCAAGAAGGGTGCATCAAAGGGATAAACATCTCAGGCAATTCATAATTAGCATGATATGGTATAGCCCTTTCTGACGGAGAAGTCTTTCATTTCTTCGTCTTCGGCATTCGCGTCGGTATTCACCTTCGCGAAGATTGCCACCACCTTGTCGATGCACCAGATAATATTGCTATCTCTATAGCAGATAAAATAAATGCATTACACAAGGTTGACACGCAGGTCATTAAAGTGCAATCATATGGCTCCAGCCATCATGCCGAATCATGACACGCAGGTCATGTTAATTAATTTACATCATATAGCCATCTCATACATAATCAAATTATTATGAGCACTGCTATACCACATCATATGCACATGCAAACCCTCCTGCAAAACCAAGTTAGACGTCTCTAATCGGTTCATGCAAAAGTTTATCTTACGTGGCTTCTAAGGTTTCGAAACAAACCGAAGCTACCAACGTCCATCATCAAGTATGATAATTCAAGTCGCTAGATTAACTTTCCAGGGTGTATGAAACACGAGATAATAAAATCTCGAGCCCCATACTAAACTTCGTCATACGCATGACCCCCGTGCAGATCATATCTGCATTGCCCTTTCGTCTGCGAAACATCCATCTTTCTTTGACTAAAGTGGAACCCAAAGAACTGTTAGCACTTCGTTGATCTGTCAATCAGCATACTCAGGAGCAGCATGAAAGGATCGCGGATTGCCAGAACTTTGTCAGATTCCACAATGCTGTCAAGATCAGGACTACGCAAATTTAAGGGAAGCAACAAGAACATCGGGTAACAGATTTCATCTGCTACCCGCACAAATAATTTTCAGTAATAGATCTTATCTACTACCTAATTATATTGTGCAACACCCATACATCTCCATGTATTCTAGATCGCAACCTGCATCTACGCATAACCTGGCTCTGATACCACTATAGGGGAACGCAGCAGAAAACAAAAATTTCCGACCTACGCACCAGCCCAGGACCACTATGAAGACTGCATACAAGGTTTGATCTGTTTTGTTACCGACTCGTAGCGCAGCGGAAGTAGAGTCGATGACGATCGTTGGTGCAGATCCCCGCAGCTAGGATTTACAACCTCCCAACCGCGAGGATGTATACCCTCATCCGCCCTTCGGACAGCCCTCCGGGAGGCAGTCGGACAGTCCCCCGGACGATGTCGCGGACAGCCCTTCGGGAGGACCTTCGAAACTCGAACGGTCACTCGGACAGCCCTACGGGAGGACTCACAGAACTCGGACCGTCACTTGGACAGCCCTTCGGGAGGCACTCTCAAAACAGCCCCTCGGGCACAAAGATCGAAACTACGACCTCTCTACGGGGTTGCACACATACGGTGTCATCTATCCGGCAGGGCTTCGCCGTCCAGAACTAGTTCCTGCCGGAACCCAGACAGCCTTTCGGCTCTACGAAACTCTTTTCGTGGGAGGGAGAGAAGAAGCCAGATCATTGCATGGCATGTGTATGAGAGAGCAAGGAGTGTGTGTGGAGGGCTGCCCCTCCATCTCTATTTATAGGCCAAGGCAAGGGGTGGGGTGGTGGAGGAAATACCAAACTACCCATGCTACATGTCCAACATGGAAGGGTAAAAAGGTAACACAAGGGGGGCACCAAGGGGACACTCCCATGGCAGCCCAACACCTTGTCCCCCCATGGGGGGGGGGCCCCAACAAGCCACCAACATGTCTCCATGAAACATGCATGCTCCCTAGACAAAAAGCCACCAAACATGCAACCCCCGATTCGTGGGATCTTGTCCCCTCGCGCTGAGACAAGATGTTTTCCGCGAAACTTTTTTCTGAAAAATTCCAGAAGGTCCCAGAACATTTCCGGTACCCTCTAAAATTATTCTGGGCATGATCCGAAACATTTTCGGTGCTGTGGTTTTTATCAGCGGAAAGCATTAACAGCGGTTACGGCAGTTTCGGAACATTTCCGGTTTTTCTCTCTGAAAATTCCCAGAAGTTCCCAGACCAATTCTGGCACCCTCTGATAATTTCCATGCGGTGCCGAAACCCTTTTTGACCTAATAATATATTCCGAAACATATTTTCGGTTTTACCGAAACTCTTTCGGTGTTCTCTCTCCGGAACTCTTCCGTTGTCTCCGAAACTTTCGGTGATTTTCTCTCAGACTCCCTGTCTAGTATTCAGCAGATAGATGACCCTTAAGCGTGTGACCCTATAGGTTCGGTGAAGTATAGACATGACCGGAACACCTTCCGATCAATGATCAGCATCGGAGCCGTGGACACCCATATTGACCCCCTATACCCACACGAATGAATATTCGAGTGAACCTCCAGTTGCCGTGAGCTATTCCTTTTGCTTCGCGATATGTCACAAACACCCGAGGTGAGATTTATTGCATCCCCGTGGGCAAACACTTTGTCCACTATGCAAGTTACCTCGTTACCGGTTTTGTTCTCTTTTCTCGTTTTCGTGTTCCGGCATCCCAGTGATCAAATCACCCTGTGTCTGGCCAGACGATGATGGATACCGTTACACCGAGAGGGCCCGAGTATATCTCTCCATCGTCGGAGGAGCAAATCCCAATCTTGAGCTATCTCGTTACTTGCCATACTTTCCCATGAACCCGTAAGCCGCCGTAATAGCCATCCAGTTACGGATGACGTTTAACAAACCCCAAAGTTCATGAATCAAGCATGAAGGAACTCGATACTCTCATGGTCTAAGGAATTATGCAAACATTAACTTCCTGTGTTATTAACCATAAACTTGTGATGAATGTATCTCATAGCATAACATCAATCGGGTCGATTCAACACAAATGTTCTGCTAACATTGTGCCCTCAAAATTGCTGGCATAGACATGCCCATGATCAGGAAAACAGAACCATCATGCAACACTTGAGCTAGTCTTAGAGGCCAGACCAGGAATACATTTTATCGTTTATTATTCCATACGTGCATATGAGTCTTCCTCCGAGCCTCGTTTTATTTGTAGACTCGAGAACCATAGCAGTTATAGCATGGAACATAAACCTAATTATGAACAGTGAGATAAATAATAGAATTTATTATTGCCTCTAGGGCATATCTCCTACAATATGTGTCCTTTCCCCTCTCGGTTGTTGCATCAAAGCGGACACCGCTGTTTTGGTTGGTGCTCTTTTGATCTTGGACAATCGTGTAAAATGTATTCCCATTTATCTCGTATCCTTTGTAAATCAATACAGTCGAAGATGGTCCCCTGGACAACAAGTACAACTCATCACAAACAGTGTTGTCACCTCTGAGACGTGTTTCCAACCAACTGCTGAAAGTCCTGATGTGTTCACGTGTAATCCAGTCGTCGCACTGCTCCGGGTGTTTGGAGCGCAGACTGTTCTTGTGTTCATCGACATACGGGGTCACCAATGTAGAGTTCTGTAGAACTGTGTAGTGTGCTTGAGACCAAGAATATCCGTCCCTGCATATTATTGAGTCCCTTCCAAGCGTGCCTTTTCCAGTCAGTCTCCCCTCGTACCGCGATTTAGGGAGACCTATCTTATTAAGGCCAGGAATGAAGTCAACACAAAACCCGATGACATCCTCTGCTTGATGGCCCATGGAGATGCTTCCTTCTGGCCTTGCGCGGTTACGGACATATTTCTTTAGGACTCCCATGAACCTCTCAAAGGGGAACATATTGTGTAGAAATACGGGCCCCAGAATGACAATCTCGTCGACTAGATGAACTAGGACATGTGTCATGATATTGAAGAAGGATGGTGGGAACACAAGCTCGAAACTGACAAGACATTGCGCCACATCACTCCTTAGCCTTGGTACGATTTCTGGATCGATCACCTTCTGAGAGATTGCATTGAGGAATGCACATAGCTTCACAATGGCTAATCGTCCCCCTCAATGCAACCGGAAGCAGTTGCGTCATAATCACATGGCAGTCATGAGACTTTAGGTTCTGGAACTTTTTCTCTGCCATATTTATTATTCCCTTTATATTCGATGAGAAGCCAGTCGGGACCTTCATACTGAGAAGGCATTCAAAGAAGATTTCTTTCTCTTCTTTCGTAAGAGCATAGCTGGCAGGACCTTCATACTGCTTCAGAGGGATGCCGTCTTTTTCGTGCAAACGTTGCAGGTCCTCCCGTGCCTCAGCTGTATCTTTTGTCTTTCCATACACGCCCAAGAAGCCTAACAGGTTCACGCAAAGGTTCTTCGTCACGTGCATCACGTCGATTGAAGAGCGGACCTCTAGGTCTTTCCAGTAGGGTAGGTCCCAAAATATAGATTTCTTCTTCCACATGGGTGCGTGTCCCTCATCGTCATTTGGAACAGCTAGTGCGTCGGGGCCCTTTCCAAAGATTACGTGTAAATCATTGACCATAGCAAGTACGTGATCACCGGTACGCATGGCGGGCTTCTTCCGGTGATCTGCCTCGCCTTTGAAATGCTTGCCTTTCTTTCGACATTGATGGTTGGTCGGAAGAAATCGACGATGGCCCAGGTACACATTCTTCCTGCACTTGTCCAGGTATATACTCTCAGTGTCATCTAAACAGTGCATGCATGCGTGGTATCCTTTGTTTGTCTGTCCTGAAAGGTTACTGAGAGCGGGCCAATCGTTGATGGTCACGAACAGCAACGCCTTTAGGTCAAATTCCTCCTGTTTGTGCTCATCCCACGCACGTACACCGTTTCCATTCCACAGCTGTAAAAGTTCTTCAACTAATGGCCTTAGGTACACATCAATGTCGTTGCCGGGTTGCTTAGGGCTTTGGATGAGAACTGGCATCATAATGAACTTCCGCTTCATGCACATCCAAGGAGGAAGGTTATACATACATAGAGTCACGGGCCAGGTGCTGTGATTGCTGCTCTGCTCCCCGAAAGGATTAATGCCATCCGCGCTTAAAGCAAACCATACGTTCCTTGCGTCCTTTGCAAACTCCTCCCAGTACTTTCTCTCGATTTTTCTCCATTGCGACCCGTCAGCGGGTGCTCTCAACTTCCCGTCTTTCTTACGGTCCTCACTGTGCCATCGCATCAACTTGGCATGCTCTCTGTTTCTAAACAAACGTTTCAACCGTGGTATTATAGGAGCATACCACATCACCTTCGCAGGAACCCTCTTCCTGGCGGGCTCGCCATCAACATCACCAGGGTCATCTCGTCTGATCTTATACCGCAATGCACCGCATACCGGGCATGCGTTCAGATCGTTGTATGCACCGCGGTAGAGGATGCAGTCATTAGGGCATGAATGTATCTTCTGCACCTCCAATCCTAGAGGGCATACGACCTTCTTTGTTGCGTATGTACTGTTGGGCAATTCGTTATCCTTCGAAAGCTTCTTCTTCAATATTTTCAGTAGCTTCTCAAATCCTTTGTCAGCCACAGCATTCTCTGCCTTCCACTGCAGCAATTCCAGTATGGTACCGAGCTTTGTGTTGCCATCTTCGCAATTGGGGTACAACCCTTTTTTGTGATCCTCTAACATGCGATCGAACTTCAGCTTCTCCTTTTGACTTTCGCATTGTGTCCTTGCATCGACAATGACCCGGCGAAGATCATCATTTGGTTCCTCTTGATCTTCAGCAGCTTCACCCGTTGCAGCATCATTGGGCACATCGTCTGGTTCCTCTTGATCTTCACCAGCTCCCCCCATTGCAGCATCACCGTATTCAGGGGGCACATAGTTGTCATCGTACTCTTCTTCTTCGCCGTCTTCCATCATAACCCCTATTTCTCCGTGCCTCGTCCAAACATTATAGTGTGGCATGAAACCCTTGTAAAGCAGGTGGGAGTGAAGGATTTTCCGGTTAGAGTAAGACATCGTATTCACACATTTAGTGCATGGACAACACATAAAACCATTCTGCTTGTTTGCCTCAACCACATTTAGAAACTCACGCACGCCCTTAATGTACTCGGAGGTGTGTCTGTCACCGTACATCCATTGCCGGTTCATCTGCGTGCATTTATATATAATTAAGTGTGTCAAAAACCATTACAGAACATCATAAATAGATAATTAAGTGACCAAATGGATAAAAGTTCATCATCACATTAAAACCAAAGTACATACATATATAGTTCTCATCTAACAACATATAGCTCTCCATACACATCGAAACTATGTAAAACATTTCAACGCGAAAACAAATGCTATCATAATCGCAACCAAGGTAACAATTGATCCAACGGCATAATGATACCAAGCCTCGGTATGAATGGCATATTTTCTAATCTTTTTAATCTTCAACCGCATTACATCCATCTTGATCTTGTGATCATCGACGACATCCGCAACATGCAACTCCAATATCATCTTCTCGTCCACAATTTTTTTTATTTTTTCCTTCAAGAATTTGTTTTCTTCTTCAACTAAATTTAACCTCTCGACAATAGGGTCCATCTTGATCTTATGATCATCGATAACTTCCGCAACATGCAACTCCAATTCCATCTTCTCCTCCTCCATTTTTTCCAATTTTTTCTTTAACGAAATGTTTTCCTCTTCAACTAAATTTAACCTCTCCACAAGAGGGTCGGTTGGAATTTCCGGTTCAACTACCTCCTAGACATAATAAAACATCTATGCATGTCAGGTTGGTCGGCATAACTATCATAAACACTAAAACAAATAGTTATAAATTAAAGATAATATACCACATCCGAATCGTAGACCGGACGAGGGCCCACGTGGGCGGATATCAAAACCATCGCACTATATAATAACAAGCAATAATAAACGTAAGAAAATTAGACAAATATCTATCTAAAGCAATAATAAAAGTAAGAAAAGCATGGACATAACAAGAGGCTCACCACGGTGGTGGCGGTGACGAGATCGGCGGGGGCGATCGACGGCGGCGAAGACGGGGACGGGACGTGACGGACCGCTAAACCTAGACAAATCTCGGAGAAAATAGAGCTTCGAGAGGAGAAAAGCTTAACTAGTGTGGCTCGGACATTCCACCGAACACGTTGTGTGCATAGGAGGTGAGCTAGAGCACCACTAACCCCTCTCCCCCTCGGCCAAAAAAAAAACAGAGCAGTGAGCTCTGCTCTTGAGTGAGGGGGTATATATAGGCAACTTACTGGTCCCGGTTGGTGCTACAAACCGGGACTAAAGGGGTGCCTTTGGTCCCGGTTCATAACACCAACCGGGACCAATAGTGGTGGGCCAGGAGCAAGAGCCATTGGTCCCCGTTTTTAGCTCCAACCGGGACCAATAGGTCCAGACGAACCGGGACCAATGGCCCACGTGGCCCGGCCGGCCCCCTGGGCTCACGAACCGGGTCCAGTACCCCCATTGGACCCGGTTCTAGATTGAACCGAGGCTAATGGGCTGGACCAATGCCCTGTTTTCTACTAGTGTATGCTTGTTGTTGTTGATTTTGACATGAAGTTCACATATGTGTTAGTTAAATGGAAATGATCAGTCCATGATGCTAACATTCATGCTTATAGCATGTCATAACCTGATAGGATAAATATCCCCGATGGTAAGTTTCATATAGATGATACTACATATGCATGTCGGCTTGGCGTTCAGCCACCCTTTCGGAAAATCAGATATCATTTGAACGAGTTCTTTTCTAGGACGAACTCCTGTTTATTCTTAGTAGCTAGGACTGGTATGATGTTAATTTTGGTACTGTCCACGTACTCCAGTGTGTGGTAAGGTCGTCACAATATGCATAGAGCCAAACCATGCAAAGAACATGCTTTATACTCCCTCCGTTCCTAAATATAAGTCTCTGTAGAGATTTCACTTTGAACCACATACGGATGTATATAGATGCATTTTAGAGTGTAGATTCACTCATTTTGCTCCGTATATGGTATATAATGGAATCCCTCCAAGACTTATATTTAGGAAAGGAGGGAGTAATATATATTTACTCAGCGAGGCTGGGACTGATGCAAATAGTTTTAAATCGATATAGGTAACCAAACATGTCCTATAGATTAGCTCAAGACGAGAATAACCATGCATGCATGGATTAAGGAAGGTGTGCAGTTAGGCAGTTATTCGGTTAAACTGGATATACTGCAGGCTGGTCTCGCCCCTTTCTGCCAACTTATGAACGCAGCGCACTCAAGTCTTCCATACCAATCCAAATGGCGACTTGGCACTTGCGCAGAGTTGCTACTAATAGTAATAGACTGCTTATGGTTGATTTGCTATGAGTTAATTACACTATTCATACATAAACTTGCAGCGTGGGTACAATTTCATACAAAAACTTGCAAAATGACTCAACTGGGCCCCTAAACTTGCTTTGTGGGAACAAACTAATACAAATTTGGCCGGAACTTGCCACGCCGGATGACACGTCGGCCGGAGCAGTTAGCCCACGTCCATAGTAATTTACAGGAATGCCCCCCCTCCCGTTGTATGCTGAAATAGATCCTCATGTAGCCCGTCCAAATCCCCCCGCCGTCTCTGTGTTCGCTTCACAACAGCCAATTCCCTAGCCACACTCCTATGTTCTTCCCCCAAAATCCATTCTCGACTGAATCCAACAAACATGGAGAAGAGAGGTCGGTACCCAACCCCTCTAGATGCCATGACGCGGCGTCCTCATCGGCGGACTGCCAACCCCTTCTCGTGGGTGCATGGCCCATGGGCGTCGACGCTGGCGGTCACAACGACAGCTGGGTCGGCGGCTATAGTGACGAATGGCGGGTGACATTTGAGCTTCACTTAGGCCCCGAAAAGAAAACCGAGGTGCTTTTCCATTCGCAATTTCTGATGTCGTTCTGCAGTATGTGATCTTTGAGCAGAACAAAACAAATTTTGATGTTGGGCGTAGGTTTCTGATGTCGTTCTGTAATATGAATCATGTTCTTGGATTGTGTACGTAAGTACTGGATGCTGGGAGTAGGTTTCTAGTCTGTTCGTGTGAAAACGACAGCCAAACAATCGTTTTTCAGTCAACACTCTGAACCCCTTGGCCAACACTTTCATCTAGTGATGCCTGATTACCAATCATGTGTACCAATGAAGAACCACATGCGGGCGGAAATACCACCGATCAAATACGATGAAAACCCTAGCCATGAGTGGGCCGAAACAGGCGACCAATCAAAAACAGGAGAAGAAGTATACATACCGTACTCCGTCGGAAACTCGCCAATGCCGCGAGGACGCGGCTCCATCAAGCGTCGATCTCGTCGACGGCGACCAACGAGGCAGCGTCGCCTCAGGGGTCAATGGGAAACAGAAATGCGAAGGAGCCGATGAGATACAGAAAGACGGAGTGGCGAAGGGGTTTGTGCTAGGACTGTGGTGTAAATGAAAGATTTTGCATTACCTCCGGGTCATTTTCAAATTATCTACTCCCGGCTCTTTTTGAGGACCGCGTGTTGGATTATTGCTATATTTTGGGGTGTTTGTGCGTAATACAGAAGCGATCGGCGCGTGCCTCTCATCCGATGTGACAGGTTTCGAACTAGTTTGTATCAATTTGTTCCCGCAAAGCAAGTTTAGGGGGCTAATTGAATCATTTTGCAAGTTTTTGTATGAAATTGTACCCGCACTGCAAGTTTATGTATGAGTAGTGTAATTAACTCATTTGCTATATATCGTCCTTAGATTTGTGATAGCCACCAGGTTAGTTAGCTAAGGGTGTGAATACGGAGGGATTTGTGCGCACCTTTCGGACATTTTGGGCCGCGGCGACGCAGCATGTCATGCATGCAGAGCCAACCGGTCATCTCGTTGACCAACAACTCTAGGAATCCAATGAAAACCATGACACTGGCTTGATGCCTTTCTTCGCTGTCGAATTTAAGAATCTTTTGTACCCTTGTAGCGTCTCATTTAAGCTGTTTGTTGGAATTCTGGTGTAGATTTAATTGTTTAGGCATAAGCACTGCCTGTTTGAGCATGCAATTCAACTCGAGTGAGTTGTTTGTGAGCAAAAGTATACCATAGGTTTGTCAAATTTAGAATACCGACCATCTCGGTCGCTCTATTCGTTTTTATTTCGGCATGCGATTGTTATGCCCAACTCGATCTTTGCATGTATGCACGACCGGTAGTCATGTACACCTTTGTGGCTTTGTACGGTCACAGTCAGGCCCCGTTTTAAGCAGAGGATTTTGACAGGATTTTCATTTAAATGGAATCTTATTGATCTTTTTTCCTACTATGGCACCCTTTGGATCGTAGAATTGGCCTTATTTTTTTTCTAGATCAAATCCCATCCACCCCATGAAGCACGACTAGGGTTTCCCCTCCTCCCGTCGATGTTGCACTGGCCTGCTCCGCCTCTGATTGCCTTTGGGTTGTGGAGGTGCAGAGGACCGTGACACCTCGCAGGCGAGAGGGAGCCCCCTCTCATTTTTGTTTGGTTCAGTGTCTTGGCTGGGGGCTGTATCCCTTAATGTCTCTCACGTCCGATCGCGGTAACCATGGTTCATCTATCGTCGTCAGAGGGCGTGTGTCAGTGTGTCTCCGTTTGATCTCGCGGGATTCCGTTGGTGCTGGTCTTCGGTGCATCTATTTTGGACCAGTCTTCGTTTCTATGTCTACATGTTTGATCCTTCCGATCTTCGCTTCTCTTCATCAGCGATGGTTGTTGATTTGGTGCCTAGTGTTGTGGGGACTTAGCATGATGACTTTTCGACTATCTACAACAACAAGGTTTGTCCGGCTCTTGCGAGTAGCGATGACCAAGCCATGCCTTCAGCTAGCTCCAGTGCTTGCAGTTGTCGCTAGGTGGTCTACGGACCTGAATGTAATTTTTGTTACTTTTGGTGTTCTCTGTACCGCAATGACAGATGGATAATAGATTGAAAGTTCCTATCAAAATAAAGAATGACCTTAAAAGTTCACATAATAATTCTTCCTTTCCTAGGGTTCTCGACATTTACTCAAACATTATGTTTTCACTTCTTTTGAGAAATCCATGCAATATACTCCATCCGTCCAGAAATACTTGTCATCAAAATAAATAAAAAGGGATGCATCTAGATGTATTTTAGTTTTAGATACATCCCTTTTCGCACATTTTGATGACGAGTATTCTCGGACGGAGGGAGTATGTCTTTATGTTCCTTCTTCCTCTATCCATTTAAGAATTAATTTTCAGAAAAAAATCATAGGGTGTTCTAACAACCTACTTTCGAAAAGGAGGATATATATATAGCAACTCGAAACTAATCACCGTACGTGGACTAACTAAACAAATGGCGATGATTACACGGCCCGGTCGACGAATGGCCAGTCAAAAAGCTCCACGGAGAACCGCGGCCGCAGCTAATCATTGAAATCTCTTGCCTAACTATCCGCACGACGACTGCGGCGATCGTCGCCTTAATCAAACACTACTGAAGGCATATTGAAGGCATATCTAGCCACCACAAATGATACACTTACGGAATCCTATAAGGTATCTTGCTTACGGACCCGTTCTCCAACCAATTCATCTCACCTGATGTTCGGTGATGGACCCCACTTCTTATTTAATCTTCAATCATCGTTTTACAAGTCAGTCCGTAAGAGCAATCCTGTAAGGATTTGTCCGTAGGTGTAGCAAAGTCCATCTAGCCACTATAGATACACACACACGCACACCATGTCTCCGTGCAGCCAACAAGTAAGTTACCTTTGCGCACTCCACAACGAAAGCTAAGCTAGCTAGGGCAAGAGAGGTTTGTGCGATGGTGAGTGGGAAGAAGAGGGCGGCGCTTGCGTCCTTGTTTGGGTTCAAGAACAGGAGACAGGAGGAGGAAGAGGCCACGGCGGCGACGCGGCAGCAGAAGCATGCGGTGGCAGCGCCGCAGCAGAAGTACCAGCATCACAGGGTGCGGCCGAGCGACGACGACGACTATACCCGTCACTGGTACGCCGAACGCGACATCGACCGAAAGGCCTCCGAGTTCATCGACAAGGTCCACCGCCGGATGCTCGCCAACGAGCAGGACGGATAGTATAGCCACTGGCCGGGTGGTCTATCTCGTCGACCTTTGCTGCTAGCTAGATCGTGCATGCAGGCTATGTGCACATGCATGGTTGCTTGTCTATGTGTGTGTGTGTGAGAGATTAATTACTTTGTTTTCATTGGGAATCTGTTACTTTGTTGTTTCCATGTGGCCGAATGTGTATGCGTGCGGTGTCCGATGGTAGGTATTTCGTAAATTTACATGTGCGTGAAATATTTAAAATGGTAAAAAGCCAAGCAATATTTTTATCTTTAGTTAGGTAAATATAAGTAAGTATTCCCTCTCTTATTATGACAGACTGTAATTCACAAATATGGGTGTACTCTATCTAATGCGCGCCAGTCTCACACTCTCACTAATGTTTTTTCATCTAAACTACCCCAATGGATAGAAAAATAAAATGAGGAGTAATATATATCTATAAACAATACATACAATCATGACGATCTAAAGGTAAAGTAATTATTCACCACATAGAAAGATTCACAGGATTGCCTATGAATGATCATAATCATGTAAGAGAGCTTGTGTGGTCTAAACATGAAAACATATAAAGAGGTGATGCTACATAGCTAGTACTATTTTGGTGGTGTTGCAAATTTGGAGTGTTTTTTTTTACATATAGGACATCTATTGGAGCATTATTTTAACCTAGAACGTAGCCCTGCCTTATTATTGGGCACCTGTTGGGGATGCTCTAATCCAAAGGGTTGCCTTGTTGTAGCAGTCCTTGGTGGCCGCATTGGCTTTGCCGGGGCAACATCGGACAACAGCCAGGAGGAGTGCTAGTGGTCGGGGGGCTGGAGGTTAGGGTTTCAAGTGGGTTCGGAAGCGGGAGCGCCAATGAATGTCTCTGTGTGTGCAGTGGCGGAGACAGGGGGGACCAGCAGGGGCCCTGGCCCCCCTGACATTGGGAATTTGCTGCTAATTCACTGATGAACAGTGCATAATTAGCAATATTTTGATGCTAAAAGTCTATTTTCCTATGCTTTGGCCCTCCTTAACCTACTTTGACGACACTTGGCCCCCCTGATCCACATTTCCTGGCTCCGCCACTGTGTGTGTGAGAGAGAGATTAATTACTTTGTTTGCAATCAGTAGCCTTTGTTTGCTGTTTCAGTAGGGGTGATGTTCTATTAAAAACAAATTTAAAGTGTTGAACTTCTAGTACTGCAGTTTGATCAGTTTCCTAGCTTTTTTTTTTCGAGAAACTGGCAGGAGCGCTGCCTTTCAATTAGAAGAAGAGAGAGTGTTACAAATAGTTTACACAAGACTTTTCCCTATAAAAGTCGGGCGGCAGGGGAGCCTCCCAAACATCATCGGCATGCGTATTACTCGCGAATAAGAAAGCAACTAGATCTGTGCAAGCGAATATCTGTCAAAGCTAGGTGGGCGACTTCTTGGTAGGTCAACCTCTTGCCGATGAAAATCCGACGGTTCCTCTCCTACCAAATGTTCCAGAGCGTGTAGACCATGGCACTACTACGCTCCCGCCTGTTCTGAGATGGAACACTCGCAAGGAAGCCCTCCCACCACGTGTTGATGGAGGTTCCATCATCCGGTGGGCTTGGGTTAGGCCTTCCCTCCGCGGCATTGACGGTCCTCGACACCGCCTGCGAGAAGGGGCAATCTCTGCAGAGATGAGCGATCATCTCAATAGATGCCATGCAAAGGCGGCATATCGGATTGTGTGGCTCTCCACGGATTGCCAGGTTTTCCGCCGTGAGGATTCTTCCATGCAGGATAAGCCAGGCGAAGAGCTTGCATTTGGGGGTGCCTTGTGCTTTCCAAACCTTAGCAGTGCTGAAAGGCAGCACGCGACCAGAGAACTGCATAAGGTAGGCAGACTTGCTGGAGTATTCCACTGAAACTGTCCAGTTCCAGCGGATGGAGTCTGGACGAGAGGGGTCAATGCCGGTGGTCTGCAGAAGCTGCCAAATGTCGAGGAATTCGCAGAGTTGGACGACAGTGCTCAACCGAGCAATGGAAGTAATCCAGCGATCGCCCTCCAGATCTTCACAAATCGTCCTGTTCTTTCTTGTAGCAATCTTGTAGAGCTCGGGGGCGCGAGTGCATAGAGGAGAATCCCCGATCCATTTATCCTTCCAGAAACTGGCACGCTTCCCGTCTCCGATGTTGATAGTACGCATGTTTTGAGAGGTGTTGGTTTCCTAGCTTGGATGTTGGTAGTACGTAGGTTTTGAGAGGTGTTGGTTTATAAGGGCTTTTGCCTGGATTCAGCTTGTCGGTTTCTATCTGCTTCATCAATAAAATGGAGCGGGAAAACCCCTTTCTTTTCAAAAGAGAAAAAAGAAAAATTGCCATGCTGCAGTGCTTATTTGACATGAGTTTGGCCGGGACCCCGACATACCTCAGGGAGCTTTGCTACATCAATGAACAATTACAGACTTGTTACGGGGTGAATTTGAGGTGTCAAACTTATTGGATTAGAGGGGGGGG
>LR738713.1:792328794-792357485 GCA_902687465.1 Secale cereale | reverse complement strand
AACGTAGCAGAATTCAAAAAATTTCTACGCTTTCACCAAGATCCATCTAAGGAGACATCTAGCAACGAGCATATGAGAGTGCATCTACATACCGTTTTGTAGATCGCGAGCGTAAGCTTTCGAAGAAGCATGGATGAAGTAGTCGTACTCTTCTCGTTCTTCGTCACCGATGATCTAGCGCCGAACGGACGGCACCTCCGCGTTCAACACACGTCCGGTACAGCAACGTCACCTCCTTCTTGATCCAGCAAGGAGGGAGGAGAGGTCGTCGGAGATCCAGCAGCACGACGGCGTGGTGATGGATGCAACGGGAATTCCTGCAGGGCTTCGCCGGCGCCCTGCGGAGGAGGAGGAAGGTGTGACGGGAGGGGGAGAGGCGCCAGAGACTTGGGTGCGGCTGCCCTCTCCCCCCCCCACATATATATATAGGGGGCCAGGGGGGTGCGCCAAGCCCTGCAGATGGGATCTGCAGGGGGAGGCGGCCTGGGGGGGAGACTTGCCCCCCAAGGCATAGGGGGCGCCTCCCTCCCCTAGGGTTTCAACCCTAGGCGCATGAGGGAGGGCCCAGTAGGGTGCGCCAGCCCACCAGGGGCTGGCCCCCTTCCCCTTGCGGCCTAGGGGCCCCATCGTGATGGGTGGCCCCACCCGGTGGACCCCCGGGACCCCTCCGGTGGTCCCGGGACACTCCCGGTGAACCCCGGAGTTCACCCGATGGCCAAAACTGGACTTCCTATATATCATTCTTTACCTCCGGACCATTCCGGAACTTCTCGTGACGTCCGGGATCTCATCCGGGACTCCGCACAACTTTCGGGTTTCCACGTGCATGTATCTCTACGACCCTAGCGTTACCGAACCTTAAGTGTGTAGACCCTACGGGTTCGGGAGACACGTAGACATGACCAAGACCACTCTCCGGTCAATAACCAACAGCGGGATCCCGATACCCATGTTGGTTCCCACATGTTCCTCGATGATCTTCATCGGATGAACCACTGTGTCAAGGATTCACTCAATCCCGTATGTTATTCCCTTTGTCCATCGGTACGGTACTTGCCCGAGATTCGATCGTCGGTATTCCCGATACCTTGTTCAAACTCGTCACGGCAAGTCTCTTTACTCGATCTGTAATCCATCATCCCGTGACTAATTCCTTAGTCACCTTGAGCTCATTATGATGATGTCTTACCGAGTGGGCCCAGAGGTACCTCTCCGTCATACGGAGTGACAACATCCCAGTCTCGGTTCGTACCAACTCAACAGACACTTTCGGAGATACCCGATGCGTACCTTTATATCCACCCAGTTACGTTGTGACGTTTGGCACACCCAAAGTATTCCTACGGCATCCGGGAGTTGTACAACCTCATGGTCTAAGGAATAAATACTTGACACCGAAAAGCTTCTGCATTACGAACTATACGATCTCGTGCTATGCTCAGGATTGGGTCTTGTCCATCACATCATTCTCCTAATGATGTGATCCCGTTATCACTGACATCCCATGTCCATGATCAGGAAACCGTGACCATCTGTTGATCAACGAGCTGGTAACTAGAGGCTTACCAGGGACTCAATGTGGTCTATATATTCACACATGTATCGCTGTTTCCGTACAATACAATTCAAGCATGAATAACAGACAATTATCATGAACAAGGAAATATAATAATACTTTTATTATTGACTCTAGGGCATATTTCCAACAGTCTCCCACTTGCACTAGAGTCAATAATCTAGTTACATTGTGATGAATCGAACACCCATAGAGTTCTGGTGTTGATCATGTTTTGCCCGTGGAAGGGGTTTAGTCAACGGGTCTGCAACATTCAGATCCGTATGTACTTTACAAATATCTATATCTCCATCTTGAACATAATTCCGGATGGAGTTGAAACGGCGCTTGATGTGCTTGGTCTTCTTGTGAAACCTGGGCTCTTTGGTAATTGCAATGGCACCAGTGTTGTCACAGAAGAGTCATCGGGCTTGACGCGCTTGGAATGACTCCTAGGTCGGTGATGAACTCCTTCATCCAGACTCCTTCCTGCGCTGCTTCGGAAGCAGCTATGTACTCCGCTTCACATGTAGATGCCGCCACGACGCTTTGCTTGCAACTACACCAGCGGACTGCCCCACCATTCAAAATATACACGTATCCGGTTTGTGACTTGGAGTCATCCAGATCTGTGTCGAAGCTAGCATCGACGTAACCCTTTACGACGAGCTCTTTGTCATCTCCATAAAAGAGAAACATATCCTTAGTCCTTTTCAGGTACTTCAGGATGTTCTTGACCGCTGTCCAGTGTTCCATACCGGGATCACTTTGGTACCTCCCTACCAAACTTATGGCAAGGTTCACATCAGGTCTGGTACACAGCATGGCATACATGATAGAACCTATGGCCGAGGCATAGGGAATGACACTCATCTTTTCTCTATCTTCTGCCGTGGTCGGTGACTGAGCCTTGCTCAATCTCATACCTTGCAAAACAGGCAAGAATCCCTTCTTAGACTGATCCATATTGAACCTTTTCAATATCTTGTCAAGGTATGTACTTTGTGAAAGACCAATGAGGCGTCTTGATCTATCTCTATAGATTTTGATGCCTAATATGTAAGCAGCTTCTCCAAGGTCCTTCATTGAAAAACTCTTATTCAAGTAGGCCTTTACATTTTCCAAGAATTCTATATCATTTTCCATCAGCAATATGTCATCCACATATAATATGAGAAATGCCACAGAGCTCCCACTCACTTTCTTGTAGATACAGGCTTCTCCATAAGTCTGTATAAAGCCAAACGCTTTGATCACATCATTAAAGCGAATATTCCAACTCCGAGATACTTGCACCAGCCCGTAAATCGAGCGCTGGAGCTTGCATACCTTGTTAGCGTTCTCTGGATCGACAAAACCTTCCGGCTGCATCATATACAACTCTTCCTTGAGGAAGCCATTAAGGAATGCCGTTTTGACGTCCATTTGCCATATCTCATAATCATAGAATGCGGCAATATCTAACATGATTCTGACTGACTTCAGCATCGCTACGGGAGAGAAAGTCTCGTCGTAGTTAATCCCTTGAACTTGTCGATAACCCTTAGCGACAAACCGAGCCTTATAGATGGTCACATTACCATCCGCGTCTGTCTTCTTCTTAAATATCCATTTGTTTTCTATGGCTTGCCTGTCATCAGGCAAGTCCACCAAAGTCCATACTTTATTTTCATACATGGATTCTATCTCGGATTTCATGGCTCCAAGCCATTTATTGGAATCCGGGCCCGCCATTGCTTCTTCATAGTTCGAAGGTTCACCGTTGTCTAACAACATGATTTCCAGGACAGGGTTGCCGTACCACTCTGGTGCGGAACGTGCCCTTGTGGACCTTCGAAGTTCAGTAGTAACTTGATCTGTTTCTTCATGATCATCATCATTAACTTCCTCCCTTGGCGGTGCAGGCACCTCAGGAACAATTTCCTGCGCTGCGCTACTTTCCGGTTCAGGAGGGGTGACTGTCACCTCATCAAGTTCTACTTTCCTCCCACTCACTTCTTTCGAGAGAAACTCTTTCTCCAGAAAGGATCCATTCTTGGCAACAAAGACTTTTCCTTCGGATCTGTGGTAGAAGGTGTACCCAATCGTTTCCTTTGGGTATCCTATGAAGACGCATTTTTCCGATTTGAGTTCGAGCTTTTCAGGTTGAAGTTTCTTGACATAAGCATCGCAACCCCAAACTTTCAGAAACGACAACTTAGGTTTCTTGCCAAACCAAAGTTCATACGGTGTCGTCTCAATGGATTTCGACGGAGCCCTATTTAAAGTGAATGCGGCAGTCTCTAAAGCATAACCCCAAAAAGATAGCGGTAAATCGGTGAGGGACATCATAGATCGCACCATGTCCAACAGAGTACGATTTCGACATTCGGACACACCGTTATGTTGAGGTGTTCCGGGTGGTGTCAATTGTGAAACAATTCCACAGTTCCTAAGGTGCGTGCCAAATTCATGACTTAAATATTCACCCCCACGATCTGATCGTAAGAACTTTATTTTTCTGTCACGTTGATTCTCAACCTCATTCTGAAACTCCTTGAACTTTTCAAAGGTCTCAGACTTGTGTTTCATCAAATAGATATACCCATATCTACTCAAGTCATCTGTGAGGGTGAGAACATAACGACAGCCTCCGCGAGCCTCAACACTCATTGGACCGCACACATCGGTATGTATGATTTCCAACAAGTTGGTTGCTCGCTCCATTGTTCCGGAGAACGGAGTCTTGGTCATCTTGCCCAAGAGGCATGGTTCGCACGTGTCAAATGATTCATAATCAAGAGACTCTAGAAGTCCATCTCAATGGAGCTTCTTCATACGTTTGACACCAATATGACCAAGGCGGCAATGCCACAAGTATGTGAGACTATCATTATCAACTTTACATCTTTTGGCATCTACACTATGAATATGTGTATCATCACGTTCGAGATTCATCAAAAATAAACCATTGACCAGCGGGGCATGACCATAAAACATATTTCTCAAATAAATAGAACAACCATTATTCTCCGATTTAAATGAGTAGCCATCTCGCATAAGACGAGATCCAGATACAATGTTCATGCTCAAAGCTGGTACTAAATAACAATTATTAAGGTTTAAAACTAATCCCGAGGGTAGATGTAGAGGTAGCGTGCCGACGGCGATCACATCGACCTTGGAACCATTCCCGACGCGCATCGTCACCTCATCCTTCGCCAGTCTCCGCTTATTCCGCAACTCCTGCTTAGAGTTACAAATATGAGCAACTGCACCGGTATCAAATACCCAGGAGCTACTACGAGTGCTGGTAAGGTACACATCAATAACATGTATATCATATATACCTTTGACGTTGCCGGCCTTCTTGTCTGCTAAGTATTTGGGGCAGTTCCGCTTCCAGTGCCCCGTTCCCTTGCAATGAAAACACTCAGTTTCGGGCTTGGGTCCATTCTTTGGCTTCTTCCCGGTAACTGGCTTACCGGGCGCGACAACTCCTTTGCCGTCCTTCTTGAAGTTCTTCTTACCCTTGCCTTTCTTGAACTTAGTGGTTTTATTGACCATCAACACTTGATGTTCTTTCTTGATATCCACCTCCGCTGATTTCAACATCGAATACACTTCGGGAATGGACCTCTCCATCCCCTGCATATTGAAGTTTAACACGAAGCTCTTGAAGCTTGGTGGGAGCGACTGGAGGATTCTGTCAACGACCGCTTCATCTGGGAGATTCATTCCCAGCTGAGACAAGCGGTTGTGCAATCCAAAAATCTTGAGGATGTGCTCACTGACAGAACTGTTTTCCTCCATCTTACAGCTGTAGAATGCGTCGGAGACGTCATATCTCTCGACTCGGGCATGAGCTTGGAAAACCATTTTCAGCTCTTCGAACATCTCATATGCTCCGTGATTCTCAAAACGCTTTTGGAGCCCCGACTCTAAGCTGTAAAGCATGCCACACTGAACCAGGGAGTAATCATCACAACGCGACTGCCAGGCGTTCATAACGTCTTGGGTCGCCGGGGGAACGGGTGCATCACCTAGCGGTGCTTCAAGGACATATGATCTCTTGGCAGCTATGAGGATAATCCTCAGGTTACGGACCCAATCCGTATAGTTGCTACCATCGTCTTTCAGCTTGGTTTTCTCTAGGAACGCGTTGAAGTTGAGGGAAACTTGAGCGTGGGCCATTTGATCTACAAGAGATATTGTAAAGAATTTAGACTAAGTTCATGATAATTAAGTTCATCTTAATCAAATTTTAATGAACTCCCACTCAGAATGACATCTCTCTAGACATCTAAGTGATACACGATCCGAATCGACTAGCCCGTGTCCGATCATCATGTGAGACGGACTAGTCATCAACGGTGAACATCTTCATGTTGATCGTATCTTCTATACGACTCGTGTTCGACCTTTCGGTCTTCCGTGTTCCGAGGCCATGTCTGTACATGCTAGGCTCGTCAAGTAAACCCTAAGTGTATTGCTTGTGTAAATCTGGCTTACACCCGTTGTATGCGAACGTTAGAACCTATCACACCCGATCATCACGTGGTGCTTCGGAACAACGATCCTTAGCAACGGTGCACAGTTAGGGGGAACACAATTCTTGAAATTTTAGTGAGAGATCATCTTATTTACTACCGTCGTTCTAAGTAAACAAGATGCATAAACATGATAAACATCACATGCAATCAATTAAAGTGACATGATATGGCCAATATCATCTTGCTCCTTTGATCTCCATCTTCGGGGCACCATGATCATCTTTGTCACCGGCTCGACACCATGATCTCCATCATCGTGTCTTCATGAAGTCGTCACGCCAACTATTACTTCTACTACTATGGCTAACGTTTAGCAATGAAGTAAAGTAATTACATGGCGTTATTCAGTGACACGCATGTCATACAATAATTAAGACAACTCCTGTGGCTCCTGCCGGTTGTCAAATTCATCGACATGCAAGTCGTGATTCCCTATTACAAGAACATGATCAATCTCATACATCACATATATCATTCATCACATCTTCTTGGCCATACCATATCACATAGCACATGCTGCAAAAACAAGTTAGACGTCCTCTAATTGTTGTTGCAAGTTTTTATGTGGCTTCTATAGGTTTTCTAGCAAGAACGTTTCTTACCTACGCCAAAACCACAACGTGATTTGTCAATTTCTATTTCCCTTCATAAGGACCCTGTTCATCGAATCCGATCCGACTAAAGTAGGAGAGACAGACACCCGCCAGCCACCTTATGCATCTAGTGCATGTCTGTCGGTGGAACCAGTCTCACGTAAGCGTACGTGTAAAGTCGGTCCGGGCCGCTTCATCCCACAATACCGCCGAATCAAGATTAGACTAGTAACGGCAAGAAAGTTGAACAAACTCAAACGCCCACAACTGCTTTGTGTTCTACTCGCGCAAGATGCTACGCATAAGACCTAGCTCTGATGCCACTGTTGGGTAACGTAGCATAATTCAAAAAAATTCTACGCTTTCACCAAGATCCATCTAAGGAGACATCTAGCAACGAGCATATGATAGTGCATCTACATACCGTTTTGTAGATCGCGAGCAGAAGCTTTCGAAGAAGCATGGATGAAGTAGTCGTACTCTTCTCGTTCTTCGTCACCGATGATCTAGCGCCGAACGGACGGCACCTCCGCGTTCAACACACGTCCGGTACAGCAACGTCACCTCCTTCTTGATCCAGCAAGGGGGGAGGAGAGGTCGTCGGAGATCCAGCAGCACGACGGCGTGGTGATGGATGCAACGGGAATTCCTGCAGGGCTTCGCCGGCGCCCTGCAGAGGAGGAGGAAGGTGTGACGGGAGGGGGAGAGGCGCCAGAGACTTGGGTGCGGCTGCCGTCTCCCCCCCCCACATATATATAGGGGGCCAGGGGGGGTGCGCCTAGCCCTGCAGATGGGATCTGCAGGGGGGCGGCGGCCTGGGGGGGAGACTTGCCCCCCAAGGCATAGGGGGCGCCTCCCTCCCCTAGGGTTTCAACCCTAGGCGCATGAGGGAGGGCCCAGTAGGGTGCACCAGCCCACCAGGGGCTCGCCCCTTCCCCTTGCGGCCTAGGGGCCCCACCGGGATGGGTGGCCCCACCCGGTGGACCCCCGGGACCCCTCCGGTGGTCCCGGGACACTCCCGGTGACCCCCGGAGTTCATCCGATGGCCGAAACTGGACTTCCTATATATCATTCTTTACCTCCGGACCATTCCGGAACTCCTCGTGACGTCCGGGATCTCATCCGGGACTCCGAACAACTTTCGGGTTTCCACGTGCATGTATCTCTACGACCCTAGCGTTACCGAACCTTAAGTGTGTAGACCCTACGGGTTCGGGAGACACGTAGACATGACCGAGACCACTCTCCGGTCAATAACCAACAGCGGGATCTGGATACCCATGTTGGTTCCCACGTGTTCCTCGATGATCTTCATCGGATGAACCACTGTGTCAAGGATTCACTCAATCCCGTATGTTATTCCCTTTGTCCATCGGTACGGTACTTGCCCGAGATTCGATCGTCGATATTCCCGATACCTTGTTCAATCTCGTCACGACAAGTCTCTTTACTCGATCCGTAATCCATCATCCCGTGACTAACTCCTTAGTCACCTTGAGCTCATTATGATGATGTCTTACCGAGTGGGCCCAGAGGTACCTCTCCGTCATACGGAGTGACAACATCCCAGTCTCGCTTCATACCAACTCAACAGACACTTTCGGAGATACCCGATGCGTACCTTTATAGCCACCCAGTTACGTTGTGACGTTTGGCATAGCCAAAGTATTCCTACGGCATCCGGGAGTTGTACAACCTCATGGTCTAAGGAATAAATACTTGACACCGAAAAGCTTATGCATTACGAACAATACGATCTCGTGCTATGCTCAGGATTGGGTCTTGTTCATCACATCATTCTCCTAATGATGTGATCCCGTTATCACTGACATCCCATGTCCATGATCAGGAACCCGTGACCATCTGTTGATCAACGAGCTGGTAACTAGAGGCTTACCAGGGACTCAATGTGGTCTATATATTCACACATGTATCGCTGCTTCCGTACAATACAATTCAAGCATGAATAACAGACAATTATCATGAACAAGGAAATATAATAATACTTTTATTATTGCCTCTAGGGCATATTTCCAACAGAGGGCCCCACCCACCTGAAAATAAGGGGGGGGGAGGGGGGGGGGCAAGATTAGTTAGTTGGAAGGGTCCGTTGCTACTCCGTAATCAGCCCGTCCGTGTAGCATTTTTTTACCTCAGGGCATCAGATTGTAACCCTAGAAAACTGGTGTCATTTAAGTGATGCGATCAGGCTGCCCGTAATGGGAGTATCATAGGTAGTATCATGCATGCCAACTAGGAAATTTTGATGATATGGCATAGAATTAAATAAAGAGAGAGGAGGTTGAGTATCATATTATGATACCGTATCATATTAAATGATGTGCTAGTATGTGTCATGCATGGCAATAAATGACTATCCTATGATACTAACATATGATACTATGCATTACGGATGTAATATCATACTCTAGTATCATGTGCATGATACTAGTATATGATACTCTCAATTACAACCAGCCTCAGAGAAACTCAAATGGTGTACAATGCGAAGTACGACATTTTAATCTTGTGTTTTTTCTACGAATTCGCTTTTGTTGAAATCTGAGATGGGCCTAGAGCCCATATGACAATTTCAGATTTGATCTCTAAGGGCCCATGTAGGTGGCATGACAAAGTGGTGGGAAGTTTAGTCCCACCATGCTAGTGGAAGGAGAGTTGGAGTGGTTTATAAGGGATTCTCTCCCTCATGCTATTGGAGCTTGAGAAGAGATGAGGCCCTCGCGCACTCCTCCTCCTCCGCTCGCCTCGCCACGCCACGCCTCGTCACGACGCGCCGCGGGTTGCGGGATTGAGCCGAGCCGAGCTCACTCCTATGCGCTTCTTTTTGCCGGTCAGGAACGGAGAGTCTTTGACAGGTAGGGCCACGATCTGAGACGTCGGATCGTGGGCTACCGACTTGGACGTGGGTTCGGCCCACGTTTCTCCACGCGCGGCCGCACATATATATGTGGGGCGCTACCAACCCTAGCGGCCGCAACACAGAACGCATCTGCCTCCACGCCCGCCGTCGTCCCTTTGCTGCTGCTGCCGCCGGTGACTCCATCCCGTCCGCCGCGTACACGGTCGACGGGAGAGCAGGTCTCCGAAGCCTCGCCTCTCTGGATCCTGTACGGGAGAGGGGTGAATAGGTTTTTGGGAAGCGACTACGCGACTGCTCGCCGTTCATCTACTTCCTCTACGTCCGCGTCGCCCTCGTCATCACCATGGCCACCGACGCCGAACGTGCCGCCGCCCAGAAGATCGAAGCCGACAAGAAGGCAGCCGAGGACGCTGCTGCCGTCACCGCCGCCGCGGCCTCTGCATGGCCTACTGGAGGGTATAACTCGTTTATCCCGCTCCTACTGTTTTCTATTTTAGGCATGCTAGCGTTATACGTAGATCTGTCTACAATTAGCGTAGTATGTGCTCACATGATTGAATATCAGTATGCTATTATTTGTGTCAATGCCATGCTAGTAGTTAATTCGTGGATTAAATTAATCGGAAAATTGCCTATTTACTCAACAATCCAAAAACCTATTATGTGTAGGAATTTTTCGACAAGTGGCTTTGCCGCTGCACTGAAACTGGATAAGTTTACCGGTACATATTTTAAGCGTTGGCAGACTAAGACCACTTTATGGCTCACGGCTATGAACGTGTTCTGGGTCGCCGGTGTGCCCACGGGAACGATTGCTCCTGAACAGGAGAAGGCGTTCAGGGAGGCCACCGTCGTATTTCTCAGAGCACTTCTTAGCGTGATCGGAGATAAACTGGTCGACGCATATTTACATGTGCATGTCGCCAAGGACTTGTGGGAGGCGCTCGAATCTAAATTCGGGGCCACCGATGCTGGGAGTGAGATGTATATTATAGAGCAGTTCCACGATTACAAGATGGTTGAAAACCGTCCTGTGCTGGAGCAGGCTCATGAGATAATATGCATTGTTAAGGAGCTTGAGCTTCTGAAGTGCGAGTTACCGGGCAAGTTTGTCGCGGGCTGCATAATCGCTAAGCTCCCTAATTCCTGGAGGAACTTTGCCACTACTCTGAAACATCAGAGGCGTGAATTCTCAGTGGAGGATGTCATTGGCCATCTGAGTGTTGAGCAGAACTCAAGGGCAAAGGACTCGAACGGGAAAGCAGTTGAGGGGACTTCTGTCGCCAACATGGTGAACCAGAGGAACTCCAACTCCCACAAGCCCAAGGGAAAGAACGGTGTCCAACACAATGCCGACTTTAAGAAGAAGGGTAAGAAGACCTTCAAGAAGAACAAGAAGGATGAGGGCTGCTTTACTTGTGGTTCTGCTGAACATTGGGCCAACAAGTGCCCAAACAAGTACAAGAAGCCAGGACAGGACTCCAAGTCTGTCAACATGATTGTGGGCAACAATGACAATGGTGCATCTGGGTACGGTAATTTATTTACTGTTTTTTCAGTGTTTCAGCCCAACGATTGGTGGGTGGACACGGGTGCAGGAGTTCATGTGTGTGCTGACATTTCATTGTTCACTTCTTACCAGGTCACAGGCCACGGGTCCGTATTGATGGGGAATGGCGCGAGTGCTTCTGTTCATGGTGTTGGCACGGTCGATCTGAAGTTTACTTCGGGAAGGATCGTACAGCTGAAGAACGTGCAGCATGTCCCCGCCATCAAGAAGAACCTCGTTAGTGGCTCCCTTCTATGTAGAGAAGGGTTTAAGTTGGTTTTCGAGTCTAATAAATTAGTTGTTACGAAATATGGACTCTTTGTTGGAAAAGGTTATGAAAGCGGAGGAATGTTCCGCCTTTCCCTCGCAGATTTTTGTAATAAAGTCGTGAACCATATTCATTCGAATGTTAATGAATCAGAAGTTTGGCATTCACGTCTTTGTCACATTAGTTTCGGTGTTATGACGCGGCTAGCTAAGTTGGATTTAATCCCGAGTTTCACTTTAGCCAAAGGTTCTAAGTGCCTTTCATGTGTGCAAGCTAAGCAACCTCGCAAGCCTCACAAGGCCGCGGAGGAGAGACACTTGGCACCATTAGAACTCATACATTCTGATCTTTGTGAGATGAATGGTGTGTTGACTAAAGGTGGAAAGAAATACTTCATGACATTGATAGATGATTCCACTAGATATTGCTATGTTTATCTGTTAAATACTAAAGATGAGGCTCTACACTACTTTAAAATCTATAAGGCAGAAGTTGAGAAACAACTTGAAAAACAAATTAAACGAGTCCGGTCAGATCGTGGTGGAGAGTACTTCTCGAGTGAGTTTGACTCCTTTTGTGCGGAACACGGCATTATTCATGAAAGGACGCCTCCCTATTCGCCCCAGTCAAACGGGGTTGCCGAGCGGAAAAACCGTACTCTAACTGATTTGGTTAACGCCATGTTAGATACGTCGGGTTTATCCAAGGCATGGTGGGGGGAGGCTATATTGACGGCATGTCATGTCCTGAATAAAGTTCCGACAAAGGACAATGAGATCACTCCCTATGAGAAATGGGCGAAGAGAAGGACAACACTATCGTACTTGCGTACTTGGGGCTGTTTGGCGAAAGTCAATGTGCCGATCCCCAAAAAGCGCAAGCTTGGACCGAAGACCGTGGACTGCGTTAATTTGGGCTATGCTAAGAATAGCGTTGGCTATAGATTTCTAGTAGTGAAATCTGAGGTACCTGACCAAAAGGTTGGTACAATTATGGAGTCTAAAGATGCTACATTCTTCGAGGATATATTTGCTATGAGAGATAAGCAAAGCACTTCTAGACAGGAATCTGAGGAGACTCCTGAGCCTGCCATTCCTATGGAATACTATGAACGAACACATGATGAAAATCCTGAGGAGGATGACGAGGAAACCCTCGGTAGGGGAAAGAGACAAAGGACTGCAAAGACCTTTGGTGATGATTTCTTCGTGTACCTCGTGGATGATGCTCCCCCTTCTATTTCAGAAGCGTATGCCTCTCCAGAATCTGACTACTGGAAGGAAGCGGTCCGTAGCGAGATGGATTCCATCATGGCTAACGGGACATGGGAGATTACTGAGCGTCCCTATGGTTGCAAACCATTGGGATGTAAGTGGGTGTTCAAAAAGAAGCTTAGGCCCGATGGTACGATTGAAAAGTACAAGGCTAGGCTTGTGGCCAAGGGCTATGACCAAAAGGAAGAGGAAGATTTCTTTGATACTTATTCACCTGTGGCCAGACTGACCACCATTCGAGTATTACTCTCGTTGGCGGCCTCGCATGGTCTTCTCGTCCACCAGATGGATGTTAAGACAGCTTTCCTAAATGGAGAGCTAAACGAGGAAATCTACATGCAACAGCCAGATGGCTTTGTGATAGATGGTCAGGAAGGAAAAGTGTGTAGGTTAATAAAATCTTTATATGGCCTGAAACAAGCACCTAAGCAATGGCATGATAAGTTTAATACAACACTGACATCTGTTGGCTTCGTTGTTAATGAAGCTGACAAATGTGTATACTATCGCCATGGTGGGGGCGAAGGAGTTATACTGTGCTTGTATGTTGATGACATACTGATATTCGGAACCAACCTCAAAGTAATTGAGGAGGTCAAGTCGTTTCTATCTCAGAACTTTGAGATGAAAGACCTTGGTGTGGCTGATGTTATCTTGAACATCAAGCTACTGAGAGATAATGAGGGTGGGATTACACTTTTGCAATCCCATTATGTTGAGAAGGTGTTGAGTCGTTTTGGATACTCGGACTGCACACCATCTCAAACACCATATGATCCTAGCGTGTTGATTCGAAAATCCAAAGGCACGGCTATAGATCAATTGAGATACTCTCAAATCATTGGTTCACTGATGTACCTAGCTAGCGCTACGAGGCCTGACATCGCTTTTGCTGTGAGCAAACTGAGTCGGTTTGTATCAAAACCGGGTGATGTACATTGGCATGCTGTTGAAAGAGTTATGCGTTATCTGAAGGGTACTATGAACTATGGACTTCACTATACCGGATACCCGTCGGTACTTGAAGGGTATAGTGATGCGAATTGGATCTCTGATGCTGATGAGATGAAGGCCACAATTGGGTATATGTTTACTCTTGGAGGTGGCGCTGTTTCCTGGAAGTCTTGCAAGCAAACGATCTTAACGAGATCGACAATGGAAGCAGAATTAACAGCATTAGACACATCTGGTGTCGAAGCGGGATGGCTTCGAGATCTCTTGATGGACTTGCCATTGGTTGATAAACCGGTTCCGGCTATCCTTATGAACTGTGACAATCAGACCGTCATCACCAAGGTGAAGAGTTCAAAGGACAACATGAAGTCCAACAAACACATAAGAATGAGATTAAAAGCTGTCAGAAAATTGAGAAACTCCGGAGTGATAGCGTTGGAATATGTCCATACGGCTAAGAATCTGGCAGATCCCTTTACAAAAGGGCTATCACGTGTTGTGATAGATAATGCATCGAGGGAGATGGGCATGAGACCCACATGAGTTGCCATGGTGGTAACCCAACCTATGTGATCGGAGATCCCGTGAAGTAGGACCTGGGAAAACAAGCCAGTGGTGAACTGAGGAGAGTAACTATACTAACCCACTCCGCTGGAGATGCAATACTCTCAATACTGTATGGGAGGATGATGTAACACCCCTATGTACTAACTACTGTGATCAACTGCTAATCATGCCATGTCATGTTCATTTACAATGGTAATCTCAGTGGTTAATCAAGTCAACTCAAAGTTGCCCCTGAAAATTCAAATTCAAACTTCAAAGGCAAAATGAAGTTGTTCCAAAAATTATGGAAAAATGTCCATGTTGTTGCAAATATTCCAAAACAATTGTTTTTGGTGAGAACAACATCACCAGCAACTCCCTTAATGGGCTAGGGCATCAAACAGTGTTCAAACAGCACCTTTAAATGCCTTTTCATTTTTGAATAATTCAAAAGTGATCCAAAATTGTTCCAACCAATTTTTGGTGATAGGTAATATTGCAATATCAATTATGGGCCAACTCCCACATTTTTACAAAATGTTTGGAGGCCCAGGCATTTTATTTTCTCTCTGCCTTAGAAATAAAAGAAAAGGCAAAGGAAAAACTTACCTGGCGCCTCCTCTGCCTCGAAATGGCCCGGCCCATCTTCTCCTCCTACCTGCTCCCGCCGCCGTGTCGCACGCGCCGTGGTCGCCGCGCTCGCCACCGCCGCTCCGTCGACACCTGCCGCCACAGGGCGCCGGAGGGGATAAGGCCGCGCCGAGCCGTCCCCCCTGGCCATACCCATCCATTTCCCCCTCTCCCCCGAGCTCGCCACTCTCTCCCTCGCTCCTCTCCCCTCTCAGATCCCGACGCGGTCGCCGCCGTTCGCTGTAGACGACGCGGCCACAGCCACCACCGAGCTCCGCCGTCGTGTCGAGGAGCACCGCTGTCGTCTTCTCCATCGACTGGTGGCCTCAGGCGGAGCGGGGAGGCAGTGTAGCCGTCGATCGCCGCCGCCCCCTTCTTCTCTGTCTCCGGTGCTCGCCGGCGACATCGAGCTCCTCTGCTGCTCCTAAGCTCGCACGGGCTTTTCTTAGCCGCTCGGTGAGCTCCCCTCCTTCCTCCCCGTTGTTTTGCACTGCCAATCGCCGCCCGTAGCCACCGCGCCATGACTGCCCGAGCGGAGCTCCGCCGCCGTGGTTGCTGCCGTTGCCGTAGTCGCTGTCGAGCTCGTCTGAGCTCGCAGTTGTGCTTGCCATCGCCGTAGGAGTCGAACGCACCCGCACACGAGCCTCCCCGTGCCCTCTAGCCCCTAGCTCGACGTGCGACCGAAAGCGCCTCCGCCACAGCTCGTCGCCGGCGACGTTCCGGCGACCCCCAGCCCCAGCCGACCACCCCACTCGACGCGGAGCTCAACGCTCGTTCGAACGTGGGTCTAAACGCGCGAAATGGTGCGGCGTAGCGCAATTCCGACGCTCGCCGGCGTTCTGCCGCCGCGCGCGCGCTCGCCGGCGCAGCTCCGGCGCCGCTGACCGGCGTGGCTGACCTGGGGCCACCCCCAGGGTCGCTGCCCGTGGGCCCCAGGGCCCCGTTGACTGGGTTGACCAGTCAACGTGCTGACTGGGCAGCCCCAGTCACTGACATGTGGGGCCCCTGCGGTTAAATCTAATTTAAAACGTTTTAGAAATAAAAACAATTTAGTTTAACTAAGTAAGTCTATGACAGGTGGGTCCCACACCCCTAATTAGTTTTGTTAATTTAAATTAAGTCTCTGTTAAGATTACAGTGGCTGACAGGTGGGTCCCACCTGCCAGTTTGACCAGTCAGCAGCTCAGCTGACTGCTGACGCAATGCTGACCTCATGCTGATGTCATAATTAATTTCTGTTAATTAAAATAAATCCAGAAATTCAATAAACTTTGAAAAATCATATCTTTTAATCCGTAACTCCGATGAAAATAATTTATATATGAAAATTGCTCAGAATTTCGATACGAATCTAGATACGCCCTCCGTATTCCCGTCAGATGCCCCTAGCTAGATGAACATGGAACTTTCGGCCTGTTTTCGATAAATGAATAGTGCTCAACTTTAATAAAATAAATCCAAACAAATTCTTAAAAATAACTAATATGACTTAGACATGTTTTTAGGCAACCCTGCACTGCACGTTAGCTTAGCACGCTCTGTGTTGCATATGCTTGTGTATTTATCTGTTTCTTCCCCCTCTTCTCTCTCGGTAGAGCCCGGCGCTGACGCAGATCCCGAGACCGACGCTGTCCCGGTGATTGGTTCCCCCTCCGACGATCTTGCTTTTGCCACCGAGCAACCAGGCAAGCAACCCCCCCTTGAGCATTTCCGATATCGCCTATGTCTATTCTCTCTTTTTCTTGCATTAGAATTGCTGCTACTGCTACTGCTCCTATTACTGTTGCATAGCCTGTCTTTGCTAAATTGTTGATACCTGCATTTATTCATAAACTACTTAGTATAGGTTGGGTAGCACTGCTTGGACCCGCACTCTCGTAGTTGCCTCGCTTAGTACCCTTGCCTCGATCAACCGATCGAGCCCCCTTCCCCTGACCTTCTTCACATCACCGCACACCCCCTCCTAATATGCTCGACTCCGCAGAGTTAACATCGGGTGACGAGGGTGATACCTCCGAACTCACTTCTGATGTTGTCCCTGTAGCATAGCTAGCTCGTTGTGGGTTACCGAGGGTGATTCCTCTCCCACTTCCGACTTAGCTTTTGTCGTGCATCCGCTATGGTGATTACCGCCGAGGGTGATTCCTCCGGTACCACCTTATCGGGATTTGTCGTTTCGGAGTCCAACGAGGGTGATTCCTCGGATTCCTCATCGGCATGAAAACCACACGGATACCCTGGTTCACTGTACCGTGTATAAAGACGTATCGATCCCCGAGGCCGGACGTCGCCAGGAACAAAGGCGTGCGGCCAGAGGTATCGTGCGTCTGATGACACTTTATGGTGACTACTACACATGTTGGATAGAGACGGGTTGACCCTGAGGGGTACCCGCGAGTGCCTTTGAGGCGTGAGCTGTGGAGTCGGGTGACCAGAGAGGGTACCCGCGAGATAACTACGAGGCGTGGCCGGTCTTTTCCAGTCCTTGTCACAAGTCCTCGAGACGGGACGACGGGGCCAACAGTATCGTAGGCTCTGCTCGTTGCCGCGCGCTCCCAAATCACTAAGCGATTTGGATATTTGATCCGAGGGGCCTCCGGGTCCGATAGCACTAACCACCACGTGGGTGTGAGTGGGTGCTCTGCGTCGTATACATCAGCCGGAGTCGTCACGACGTCAGCGATTGAGCGGGCTGTTCGGATTGGACTTAGGATGCAACTGCGCTTGTATAAGGGGTTGCTAGGTCTGCTACCGAATGGCCTCGCAACGTGCGGAGTGTCCGGGGCGACGGCCATGACCCCCGGGGGCATAGGATTAGTCCGGCGTGCTCGATCCTCTCTGGCGGTATCCGGTCGGGTTGCGGCGTATGGTTTAGCCGAGGGCGGGCACGACCTGATGGTGTGTCCGGCCGGAGTTAAGCGAGCGTGGTGGGTAACTTGGTGCACCCCTGCAGGGAAGAAACAATCTATCGATAGCCTGTCCTACGGTAACGGACACTCGGAGTTGTATCCACTTCGGTACAACTAGAACTGGTGACTTGAGATATGAGATGATGTTGCTACAAACACTATACATTATTATGATGAACTATTCTACTTCCCTTCTAATTGCTGCAAGACCCTGAAGATGCTAGTCTTCGTCAGGACTAGGCTTTTCCCCTCTCTACTCTGGCTTTCTGCAGTCTAGTCCACCCACATAAAGCCTCCTTTGGAAATAATGCATTGCTAGTATAGATCTGATGTAAGTCTTGCTGAGTACTTTGGATGAGTACTCACGGTTGCTTTGCTTCCTCCTTTGTCCTACCCGCATGATAAACCAGACGACGGAGCCATGGTGCCCACAGCCCCAGTGGACGACTACTACTACCAGCCCGAGGCTGGCTACTACTACTACCCGGCCGGCGAGTACTACTACGAGGAGCCGGCGGACGACGACCAGGAGTAGGATCGGAGGTCCCAGGCAGGAGGCCTGCGCCTTTTCGATCGTAGCTTTTATTTTGCCCCGCCTTTGTAAAAGGCCTATCTTCTACTGTGTTGTATCTGTACCCAGATACCTAACGCTTCCGCTGACTATGTGTATGACATCATGTTATGTATTCGAGCCCTCGAGGCCCCTGGCTTGTAATATATGACTTGTATGTATTTATTTATGTTTTAGAGTTGTGCTGTGATTCCTTCACGTGAGTCCTTAGGCTTGATCGTGTGCATTTGCGTGTATGATTAGTGCACGGTCGGGCCGGGGTCGTCACAGGTTGGTATCAGAGCCGACTGCCTGTAGGAACCCCCTTTCCAACTCCTTGGCCGAAGTCGAGTCTAGAGGTCCAAAATGTTTTACTAACTTGGCTGTGTGGCTTATGGCCCCACGTCGCCAACTGGGTGGTATTAGGATCTTTTATTCCTCATCTATACTCTGGGACTCTGATCTCTCTTCTGTTCGGGTTAAATGATTTTACTAACTCCATTAGGTTCTCGTTTCCACATCTACCCGGAGAGCTGGATATCAGTGCGGTTTCTTATCATTGATCTGAATAGTTTGATAATCATTCCTTTCCATTTGTTTGTTTAACCTTTCCTATCAAGTTCTGTTTAATTATCATCGGAACTTGACAAGTCTGATTCTTCTTCTTTCAGATGAATCCTCTGTTTCCACCTCGCCCGGAGACTCAGCTTGTGCTTCGCACCTGGGCTCGAGATGCCCCTGGGTTTCCGGCCATTCTAGTCGCTCTCATGACCAGACTGGGCTACCGCTGGTACCCCGAGTACATGGTCTACGAGGAGTATCGCGAGTTCAACCAGGAACAGTATTATGCTGAAGTTCGTATCTATGACCGGCAGGATGACTCAGACACTGAGCTGTACTGCTTTCGCGGTAGTGGCGTGACGGTTGCGATGGCAGTCCATGATGCTGCCTACGCTGCTGTCGCACGACTCCGAGGAGAGCACAGAGATAGCCTGGATGCCTCTGAGTTTCGGTACATTCCGTATGCACCTGCTGGAGATGAGACTGGATACTACTCAGCTATTTGTGCCCCGTACGAGAGTCGACGTTATGACCCGCAGGTTCTGATTCAGCACACTCAGGCGCTGGATCAAACTACTCGGGCCCTGGCGGTTGAGTTGTCCATCACTCGGACAGTTCTCTATCAGACGTTGACGCAGTTGGTACCGGCTGTCCAAGCAGGGACACTTCCTCAGTCTATCCTTTGCCCGCGCAGGATCAACACACCTCCAGGTGTCGAGTGGCCTGCGGTTGGAGGTCACACGCCAGTTCGTGGACCTCTGATTCCCGTCCGAGACCGGGTTCTGCATCAGAGTGCACATGGAGCTCAGGATCCTTCTGCGATGGAGATCCGCCGCCCGCACTTGCAGCTACCCCGTTTCAGTTCCCTTCTCCGACGTTGATGTAGCCTTTGCTATGTCTCGTTGTGTACTTCCTTACCGCGGTCTGCGCGCCGCCTACTATGTCTAGTTTCTGATTTTGCGCCGTCGTGCTGCCCGTTTGTAACCGACGTTATGTACGAACCCGTATGTCATGATGTGTATGATGTTGTATTAATGCACTTCTCTTATGTCGTGCATATTTACTTCATTGTTGAATTCATGCAACGTGTATCCTTGTCGCTAAACCTCCCCTGTTGAAATTAACAGGATGGCTGGTAACAATGATCCACCTCCACCTCCGCCTCCGCCTCCGCCGCCAGAATATATGGCTGCCGTAATGCAGACCCTTGACATGCAGCGTCAGGTGCTGCAGGGTATGCTCAACCAGATACCCCAGGTCAACGCCAATGCTCAGCATCAGCTAGCCGCTATCACTCTGCAAGAATTTCTGCGGCTCAATCCAACGATATTTCGCAGTGCCGCCAACCCCTTGGATGCCGATGATTGGCTGCGTGATATCTTCTTTGAGCTGGATTCTGCCGCCGTGTCCCCTGACAACTATGTCAAGTTTGCGACATATTTCCTAAAGGGTCCGGCGGCCCAGTGGTGGGACACGCACCGGAACACAGTGCCAACTGGAACTGTCATCACCTGGGCAGACTTCAAGACTGCCTTCCGTGCTCGGTATATCCCGGAAGGGGTTATCGACCGCAAGCGTACGGAGTTCCGTAACCTGATTCAGGGCAACAAGTCAGTTGATGCCTATCAGCGGGAGTTCCTTGAATTGTCCCGCTATGCTGAGGAGGATATCGCTACTGACGCTAGACGCCAAGAGAAGTTCAGGCGCGGACTTCATCATGATATTCTGCTTGCTCTAGTGGCGCTGGACTTTTCGGACTTCGCCACTCTAGTGAACAAGGCCATTCAGGTTGAAACTGGACTCAAGCTACACAAGGATGCTCTTAAGCGCTCTCGCGAGTCGGGCTCATCTTCGGGCTCGTCTTCTCAGAAGCGCCGCATATGGATTCCTCAGAGCATGTATCGTCCCAACGCTCCAGTGTACAGGCCTTCTTATGCTGCACCTCGTCTGCCTCCTCCACCGCCAATGCAGTACAGGCCTGCTGTCCCAGCACCTCGAGCACCTACGATTCGTCCAGAGAGTGGACTCTGCTTCAAGTGTGGCCGTCCGGGTCACCGTGCCAGAGACTGTCCACAGGCTCAGGGTCAGCTGGCTCTTCCATCTGCTGGCCGTGGCAATGGACGTGGAGTTCCTCCGCAGCGCAACAATAATGTCAGGCCGTCGTATGCTCGTGGTGGTCAGCTTCACCACGTTAATCTGAGTGAAGACCCAGAGCAGCCAGCCACCGTGATGGGTACACTTCTTGTCAACTCAGTATTTGCTAATGTTTTGTTCGATACTGGTGCATCTGATTCATTCATATCAGAACCATTTGCATTTAAACATGGCTTTAAACAAGATAAACTACATCACATGGTATCCATACAAACCTCCGCGGGTCAGTGCAACTCCACATTATTTTGTCCGGAAGTGGTAGTGGAGATAGAAGAAATGAAGTTTCTAGCACACCCCATTGTCCTGAAATCCTGCGGCATCGACCTTATCCTAGGAATGGATTGGTTGGAGGCTCACGAGGCCCTAATTGATTGTGCCACCAAGACTGTACGTCTTCGGCACCCCTCGAATCAACTCGTGAATTGCCGCGCTCGTGTATCCCATAATGCCGAAGCCCAAATCTATGCCTTGAATGCATTGAATGCTTCACCACTTGAGGGGCTCGAAAGCATACCAGTTGTATGCGAATTCCCGGATGTCTTCCCAGAAGAACTTCCAGGAATACCCCCTGCTCGAGCCGTCGAATTTGTTATTGACTTGAAGCCGGGTACTACTCCTATTGCGAAGCGTCCTTACAAGATGCCACCGCATGAGCTCCTAGAGCTTAAGGAGGAAATCGACAAGTCACTCAAGAAGGGTTTCATCCGTCCTAGTTCCTCTGCCTGGGGAGCACCGTCTCTTTTCGTCAAGAAGAAAGATGGTACAAATAGGCTGGTACAAGATTACCGACCTATCAACCAGGCAACCATCCAGAATAAATATCCGCTTCCTCGGATCAATGACTTATATGATCAACTGGCTGGATCATCAGTGTTTTCTAAACTCGACTTGAGGTTGGGTTATCACCAGATCCGTGTTCGCGAAGAGGATATTCCAAAGACTGCATTTGTTACTCGCTATGGCTCGTATGAGTACACTGTCATGTCTTTTGGTCTGACTAATGCTCCAGCTACCTTCTCCCGCCTGATGAATTATATATTCATGGATTACCTCGACAAGTTCGTCGTGGTATATCTGGATGATATTCTGGTATTCTCAAAGAACAAGGAAGAACACGCCGAACATCTTCGCCTTGTTCTGGAGAAGCTGCGAGAACATCAGCTTTATGCTAAGTTTTCTAAATGCGAGTTCTGGCTTTCTGAAGTAACTTACCTTGGACATGTGATTTCCAAGGATGGCATTGCCGTTAATCCGGAACGGGTTCAGGCTATTCTTGACTGGACTCCTCCGAAGAATGTCAAGCAAGTGAGAAGTTTTCTCGGCCTTGCAAGCTATTGTCGTCGCTTCGTCGAGAACTTTTCCAAGATTGCCAAGCCCCTGACTAATCTGCTTCACAAAGGCGTTAAGTTTGAGTGGACAGATAAATGTCAGGAAAGCTTTCAAGCTCTTAAGGACAAGCTCGTTTCCGCACCAGTGCTTGCTCCTCCAGATTCTCGCAAGGACTTTGTGATATATTGCGACGCCTCTCGTCAAGGCTTAGGCTGTGTCCTAATGCAAGAACGAAGAGTGGTTGCTTATGCATCGCGTCAATTGCGTCCGCATGAAGAAAATTATCCAGTGCATGATCTTGAACTTGCTGCCGTGATCTTTGCATTGAAGTTATGGCGACATTACCTTCTCGGTAACCGGTGTGAGATTTATACTGACCATCAAAGCTTGAAGTATTTATTCACTCAGCCGGATCTTAATCTCCGCCAACAGCGATGGTTGGAAACTATTTCTGAATATGACTGCGGCATTTCTTATACCCCTGGCAAGGCTAATGTGATGGCCGACGCCTTGAGCCGCAAGTCTTACAGCACCAACCTCAAGGTTAAGCGAGCTCAACCTCGTCTTTATGAGGAATTGCGCAAGCTGAATCTGCATATCGTTCCACATGGTTCGCTCAGTGACCTTGTGATACAGCCGGATCTTGAGAAGGCTGTCAAGGTAGCGCAAACCAAAGATGCTTTCGTTGATGTTATAAAACAGGAACTGCATCTTCCGAAACACAGGGATTTCTCAATATCCGAAGATGGAACCTTGTATTTCCGAGGCCGCATTGTGGTAACTCGTTTCGACCTAATGACTGATAAGGTCATGAAGGAGGCACATGATACACCGCTGTCTATTCATCCTGGTAGTACTAAGATGTATCGTGATCTCCGCCAAAGGTACTGGTGGCCTAATATGAAGCGGGATATTGCTCGTTATGTTGCTGAATGCGATGTCTGTCGTCGCGTGAAGGCAGAGCATCAGAAGCCTGCTGGACTTCTGCAACCTCTTCCTATTCCGCTGTGGAAATGGGATAAGGTGCAGATGGATTTCATTACTGGATTTCCCAAGTCCCAGAAGGGTAACGATGCCATTCTCGTCGTCATCGACCAACTCTCAAAGGTTGCACACTTCCTGCCAGTCAAGGAGACTATCACTGCTAGCCAGTTAGCAGAATTGTATATCTCCAGAATCGTTTCACTCCACGGAATTCCGAAGGAGATCAGTTCGGACCGTGGCACCCTGTTCACTTCCAAGTTCTGGGAAAGTTTTCAAGAAGCTTTGGGAACTCATATCCACTGGAGTTCAGCTTATCACCCCCAGTCCCAAGGTCAAGTTGAACGAGTCAATCAAGTGCTTGAAGATATGCTGCGAGCTTGTGTTATATCATTCGGTAAGAAATGGGAAGAATCCCTTCCATATGCCGAGTTCTCGTATAACAACAGCTATCAAGCAAGCTTGAAGATGGCTCCCTTTGAAGTTCTGTACGGACGTAAGTGTCGAACCCCTCTGAACTGGTCAGAAACTGGGGAACGACAAGTTATTGGTTCGGATATTATTCAACACGCCGAAGAGCAAGTCCGTATCGTGCGTGAGAATCTCAAGGCGGCTCAGGACCGCCAGAAGAGCAACTATGATCGCAAGCGATGGGGTCTGACTTATCAACCAGGTGATCAAGTCTATCTTCGTGTCACCCCTATGAAGGGCACACACCGTTTCGGTATCAAGGGCAAGTTAGCTCCACGCTACATTGGTCCCTTTCCCGTGGTTGCTAGACGTGGATTCGTGGCTTACAAATTGCAATTGCCTCCGCAATTCTCGCATATCCACGATGTGTTCCATGTGTCGCAACTTCGCCGATCTTTCAAGGAATCCCCGCATCGTGCTGTGGATCACGAGATGCTCGAGCTTCAAGACGATCTGTCTTATAAGGAGCATCCGATCCGCATCCTCGATCAAACTGAACGTCGGACCCGCCAGAAGACAACCAAGTTCCTGAAAGTGCAGTGGTCAAATCATACTGAAGAAGAAGCCACTTGGGAACGCGAGGAAAACCTTCGGGCGGAATACCCCGATCTCTTTCCTTCTACCTCCTGAATTCTCGGGACGAGAATTTCTTTTAGAGGAGGAGAATTTGTAACACCCCTATGTACTAACTACTGTGATCAACTGCTAATCATGCCATGTCATGTTCATTTACAATGGTAATCTCAGTGGTTAATCAAGTCAACTCAAAGTTGCCCCTGAAAATTCAAATTCAAACTTCAAAGGCAAAATGAAGTTGTTCCAAAAATTATGGAAAAATGTCCATGTTGTTGCAAATATTCCAAAACAATTGTTTTTGGTGAGAACAACATCACCAGCAACTCCCTTAATGGGCTAGGGCATCAAACAGTGTTCAAACAGCACCTTTAAATGCCTTTTCATTTTTGAATAATTCAAAAGTGATCCAAAATTGTTCCAACCAATTTTTGGTGATAGGTAATATTGCAATATCAATTATGGGCCAACTCCCACATTTTTACAAAATGTTTGGAGGCCCAGGCATTTTATTTTCTCTCTGCCTTAGAAATAAAAGAAAAGGCAAAGGAAAAACTTACCTGGCGCCTCCTCTGCCTCGAAATGGCCCGGCCCATCTTCTCCTCCTACCTGCTCCCGCCGCCGTGTCGCACGCGCCGTGGTCGCCGCGCTCGCCACCGCCGCTCCGTCGACACCTGCCGCCACAGGGCGCCGGAGGGGATAAGGCCGCGCCGAGCCGTCCCCCCTGGCCATACCCATCCATTTCCCCCTCTCCCCCGAGCTCGCCACTCTCTCCCTCGCTCCTCTCCCCTCTCAGATCCCGACGCGGTCGCCGCCGTTCGCTGTAGACGACGCGGCCACAGCCACCACCGAGCTCCGCCGTCGTGTCGAGGAGCACCGCTGTCGTCTTCTCCATCGACTGGTGGCCTCAGGCGGAGCGGGGAGGCAGTGTAGCCGTCGATCGCCGCCGCCCCCTTCTTCTCTGTCTCCGGTGCTCGCCGGCGACATCGAGCTCCTCTGCTGCTCCTAAGCTCGCACGGGCTTTTCTTAGCCGCTCGGTGAGCTCCCCTCCTTCCTCCCCGTTGTTTTGCACTGCCAATCGCCGCCCGTAGCCACCGCGCCATGACTGCCCGAGCGGAGCTCCGCCGCCGTGGTTGCTGCCGTTGCCGTAGTCGCTGTCGAGCTCGTCTGAGCTCGCAGTTGTGCTTGCCATCGCCGTAGGAGTCGAACGCACCCGCACACGAGCCTCCCCGTGCCCTCTAGCCCCTAGCTCGACGTGCGACCGAAAGCGCCTCCGCCACAGCTCGTCGCCGGCGACGTTCCGGCGACCCCCAGCCCCAGCCGACCACCCCACTCGACGCGGAGCTCAACGCTCGTTCGAACGTGGGTCTAAACGCGCGAAATGGTGCGGCGTAGCGCAATTCCGACGCTCGCCGGCGTTCTGCCGCCGCGCGCGCGCTCGCCGGCGCAGCTCCGGCGCCGCTGACCGGCGTGGCTGACCTGGGGCCACCCCCAGGGTCGCTGCCCGTGGGCCCCAGGGCCCCGTTGACTGGGTTGACCAGTCAACGTGCTGACTGGGCAGCCCCAGTCACTGACATGTGGGGCCCCTGCGGTTAAATCTAATTTAAAACGTTTTAGAAATAAAAACAATTTAGTTTAACTAAGTAAGTCTATGACAGGTGGGTCCCACACCCCTAATTAGTTTTGTTAATTTAAATTAAGTCTCTGTTAAGATTACAGTGGCTGACAGGTGGGTCCCACCTGCCAGTTTGACCAGTCAGCAGCTCAGCTGACTGCTGACGCAATGCTGACCTCATGCTGATGTCATAATTAATTTCTGTTAATTAAAATAAATCCAGAAATTCAATAAACTTTGAAAAATCATATCTTTTAATCCGTAACTCCGATGAAAATAATTTATATATGAAAATTGCTCAGAATTTCGATACGAATCTAGATACGCCCTCCGTATTCCCGTCAGATGCCCCTAGCTAGATGAACATGGAACTTTCGGCCTGTTTTCGATAAATGAATAGTGCTCAACTTTAATAAAATAAATCCAAACAAATTCTTAAAAATAACTAATATGACTTAGACATGTTTTTAGGCAACCCTGCACTGCACGTTAGCTTAGCACGCTCTGTGTTGCATATGCTTGTGTATTTATCTGTTTCTTCCCCCTCTTCTCTCTCGGTAGAGCCCGGCGCTGACGCAGATCCCGAGACCGACGCTGTCCCGGTGATTGGTTCCCCCTCCGACGATCTTGCTTTTGCCACCGAGCAACCAGGCAAGCAACCCCCCCTTGAGCATTTCTGATATCGCCTATGTCTATTCTCTCTTTTTCTTGCATTAGAATTGCTGCTACTGCTACTGCTCCTATTACTGTTGCATAGCCTGTCTTTGCTAAATTGTTGATACCTGCATTTATTCATAAACTACTTAGTATAGGTTGGGTAGCACTGCTTGGACCCGCACTCTCGTAGTTGCCTCGCTTAGTACCCTTGCCTCGATCAACCGATCGAGCCCCCTTCCCCTGACCTTCTTCACATCACCGCACACCCCCTCCTAATATGCTCGACTCCGCAGAGTTAACATCGGGTGACGAGGGTGATACCTCCGAACTCACTTCTGATGTTGTCCCTGTAGCATAGCTAGCTCGTTGTGGGTTACCGAGGGTGATTCCTCTCCCACTTCCGACTTAGCTTTTGTCGTGCATCCGCTATGGTGATTACCGCCGAGGGTGATTCCTCCGGTACCACCTTATCGGGATTTGTCGTTTCGGAGTCCAACGAGGGTGATTCCTCGGATTCCTCATCGGCATGAAAACCACACGGATACCCTGGTTCACTGTACCGTGTATAAAGACGTATCGATCCCCGAGGCCGGACGTCGCCAGGAACAAAGGCGTGCGGCCAGAGGTATCGTGCGTCTGATGACACTTTATGGTGACTACTACACATGTTGGATAGAGACGGGTTGACCCTGAGGGGTACCCGCGAGTGCCTTTGAGGCGTGAGCTGTGGAGTCGGGTGACCAGAGAGGGTACCCGCGAGATAACTACGAGGCGTGGCCGGTCTTTTCCAGTCCTTGTCACAAGTCCTCGAGACGGGACGACGGGGCCAACAGTATCGTAGGCTCTGCTCGTTGCCGCGCGCTCCCAAATCACTAAGCGATTTGGATATTTGATCCGAGGGGCCTCCGGGTCCGATAGCACTAACCACCACGTGGGTGTGAGTGGGTGCTCTGCGTCGTATACATCAGCCGGAGTCGTCACGACGTCAGCGATTGAGCGGGCTGTTCGGATTGGACTTAGGATGCAACTGCGCTTGTATAAGGGGTTGCTAGGTCTGCTACCGAATGGCCTCGCAACGTGCGGAGTGTCCGGGGCGACGGCCATGACCCCCGGGGGCATAGGATTAGTCCGGCGTGCTCGATCCTCTCTGGCGGTATCCGGTCGGGTTGCGGCGTATGGTTTAGCCGAGGGCGGGCACGACCTGATGGTGTGTCCGGCCGGAGTTAAGCGAGCGTGGTGGGTAACTTGGTGCACCCCTGCAGGGAAGAAACAATCTATCGATAGCCTGTCCTACGGTAACGGACACTCGGAGTTGTATCCACTTCGGTACAACTAGAACTGGTGACTTGAGATATGAGATGATGTTGCTACAAACACTATACATTATTATGATGAACTATTCTACTTCCCTTCTAATTGCTGCAAGACCCTGAAGATGCTAGTCTTCGTCAGGACTAGGCTTTTCCCCTCTCTACTCTGGCTTTCTGCAGTCTAGTCCACCCACATAAAGCCTCCTTTGGAAATAATGCATTGCTAGTATAGATCTGATGTAAGTCTTGCTGAGTACTTTGGATGAGTACTCACGGTTGCTTTGCTTCCTCCTTTGTCCTACCCGCATGATAAACCAGACGACGGAGCCATGGTGCCCACAGCCCCAGTGGACGACTACTACTACCAGCCCGAGGCTGGCTACTACTACTACCCGGCCGGCGAGTACTACTACGAGGAGCCGGCGGACGACGACCAGGAGTAGGATCGGAGGTCCCAGGCAGGAGGCCTGCGCCTTTTCGATCGTAGCTTTTATTTTGCCCCGCCTTTGTAAAAGGCCTATCTTCTACTGTGTTGTATCTGTACCCAGATACCTAACGCTTCCGCTGACTATGTGTATGACATCATGTTATGTATTCGAGCCCTCGAGGCCCCTGGCTTGTAATATATGACTTGTATGTATTTATTTATGTTTTAGAGTTGTGCTGTGATTCCTTCACGTGAGTCCTTAGGCTTGATCGTGTGCATTTGCGTGTATGATTAGTGCACGGTCGGGCCGGGGTCGTCACAGGTTGGTATCAGAGCCGACTGCCTGTAGGAACCCCCTTTCCAACTCCTTGG
>LR738713.1:792135234-792326001 GCA_902687465.1 Secale cereale | reverse complement strand
AATGAATCAGAAGTTTGGCATTCACGTCTTTGTCACATTAGTTTCGGTGTTATGACGCGGCTAGCTAAGTTGGATTTAATCCCGAGTTTCACTTTAGCCAAAGGTTCTAAGTGCCTTTCATGTGTGCAAGCTAAGCAACCTCGCAAGCCTCACAAGGCCGCGGAGGAGAGACACTTGGCACCATTAGAACTCATACATTCTGATCTTTGTGAGATGAATGGTGTGTTGACTAAAGGTGGAAAGAAATACTTCATGACATTGATAGATGATTCCACTAGATATTGCTATGTTTATCTGTTAAATACTAAAGATGAGGCTCTACACTACTTTAAAATCTATAAGGCAGAAGTTGAGAAACAACTTGAAAAACAAATTAAACGAGTCCGGTCAGATCGTGGTGGAGAGTACTTCTCGAGTGAGTTTGACTCCTTTTGTGCGGAACACGGCATTATTCATGAAAGGACGCCTCCCTATTCGCCCCAGTCAAACGGGGTTGCCGAGCGGAAAAACCGTACTCTAACTGATTTGGTTAACGCCATGTTAGATACGTCGGGTTTATCCAAGGCATGGTGGGGGGAGGCTATATTGACGGCATGTCATGTCCTGAATAAAGTTCCGACAAAGGACAATGAGATCACTCCCTATGAGAAATGGGCGAAGAGAAGGACAACACTATCGTACTTGCGTACTTGGGGCTGTTTGGCGAAAGTCAATGTGCCGATCCCCAAAAAGCGCAAGCTTGGACCGAAGACCGTGGACTGCGTTAATTTGGGCTATGCTAAGAATAGCGTTGGCTATAGATTTCTAGTAGTGAAATCTGAGGTACCTGACCAAAAGGTTGGTACAATTATGGAGTCTAAAGATGCTACATTCTTCGAGGATATATTTCCTATGAGAGATAAGCAAAGCACTTCTAGACAGGAATCTGAGGAGACTCCTGAGCCTGCCATTCCTATGGAATACTATGAACGAACACATGATGAAAATCCTGAGGAGGATGACGAGGAAACCCTCGGTAGGGGAAAGAGACAAAGGACTGCAAAGACCTTTGGTGATGATTTCTTCGTGTACCTCGTGGATGATGCTCCCACTTCTATTTCAGAAGCGTATGCCTCTCCAGAATCTGACTACTGGAAGGAAGCGGTCCGTAGCGAGATGGATTCCATCATGGTTAACGGGACATGGGCGATTACTGAGCGTCCCTATGGTTGCAAACCATTGGGATGTAAGTGGGTGTTCAAAAAGAAGCTTAGGCCCGATGGTACGATTGAAAAGTACAAGGCTAGGCTTGTGGCCAAGGGCTATGACCAAAAGGAAGAGGAAGATTTCTTTGATACTTATTCACCTGTGGCCAGACTGACCACCATTCGAGTATTACTCTCGTTGGCGGCCTCGCATGGTCTTCTCGTCCACCAGATGGATGTTAAGACAGCTTTCCTAGATGGAGAGCTAAACGAGGAAATCTACATGCAACAGCCAGATGGCTTTGTGATAGATGGTCAGGAAGGAAAAGTGTGTAGGTTAATAAAATCTTTATATGGCCTGAAACAAGCACCTAAGCAATGGCATGATAAGTTTAATACAACACTGACATCTGTTGGCTTCGTTGTTAATGAAGCTGACAAATGTGTATACTATCGCCATGGTGGGGGCGAAGGAGTTATACTGTGCTTGTATGTTGATGACATACTGATATTCGGAACCAACCTCAAAGTAATTGAGGAGGTCAAGTCGTTTCTATCTCAGAACTTTGAGATGAAAGACCTTGGTGTGGCTGATGTTATCTTGAACATCAAGCTACTGAGAGATAATGAGGGTGGGATTACACTTTTGCAATCCCATTATGTTGAGAAGGTGTTGAGTCGTTTTGGATACTCGGACTGCACACCATCTCAAACACCATATGATCCTAGCGTGTTGATTCGAAAATCCAAAGGCACGGCTATAGATCAATTGAGATACTCTCAAATCATTGGTTCACTGATGTACCTAGCTAGCGCTACGAGGCCTGACATCGCTTTTGCTGTGAGCAAACTGAGTCGGTTTGTGTCAAAACTGGGTGATGTACATTGGCATGCTGTTGAAAGAGTTATGCGTTATCTGAAGGGTACTATGAACTATGGACTTCACTATACCGGATACCCGTCGGTACTTGAAGGGTATAGTGATGCGAATTGGATCTCTGATGCTGATGAGATGAAGGCCACAACTGGGTATATGTTTACTCTTGGAGGTGGCGCTGTTTCCTGGAAGTCTTGCAAGCAAACGATCTTAACGAGATCGACAATGGAAGCAGAATTAACAGCATTAGACACATCTGGTGTCGAAGCGGGATGGCTTCGAGATCTCTTGATGGACTTGCCATTGGTTGATAAACCGGTTCCGGCTATCCTTATGAACTGTGACAATCAGACCGTCATCACCAAGGTGAAGAGTTCAAAGGACAACATGAAGTCCAACAAACACATAAGAATGAGATTAAAAGCTGTCAGAAAATTGAGAAACTCCGGAGTGATAGCGTTGGAATATGTCCATACGGCTAAGAATCTGGCAGATCCCTTTACAAAAGGGCTATCACGTGTTGTGATAGATAATGCATCGAGGGAGATGGGCATGAGACCCACATGAGTTGCCATGGTGGTAACCCAACCTATGTGATCGGGGATCCCGTGAAGTAGGACCTGGGAAAACAAGCCAGTGGTGAACTGAGGAGAGTAACTATACTAACCCACTCCGCTGGAGATGCAATACTCTCAATACTGTATGGGAGGATGACTACTGTCTTAATGTGTTCCAAGGCTTATATGTATAAGCAAGATGCTATCCTACAGAGCGATCTTTGGAGGAACACACCTATATGAGCCCGACTGCTGGTCACAGTCTATGAGATTGGGGTGATCTCTAGTAAGCTCATGAACAGGCCAGGAGTGTGACTTATATGCTCCACCCGAGGGGTCAGCCTTCGGCAGCCTAGTATCAGTAAGACATGTGGTGAAACTTCTTTACGCCAAACTGACAATTCAAGGCATAGTCCATTGTTCAGTTGTGAAGGAGTGTAGCTACTTGCTCTAGGTGAAGCTCAACCTTAACAGGTCTTCGCTGAAACACTGGTATATCGAAACAGTAATTGGGACAAGAGCACACAATGGGCCCTCAAGATCTGGTGGGGGATTGTTGAAATATGAGATGGGCCTAGAGCCCATATGACAATTTCAGATTTGATCTCTAAGGGCCCATGTAGGTGGCATGACAAAGTGGTGGGAAATTTAGTCCCACCATGCTAGTGGAAGGAGAGTTGGAGTGGTTTATAAGGGATTCTCTCCCTCATGCTATTGGAGCTTGAGAAGAGATGAGGCCCTCGCGCACTCCTCCTCCTCCGCTCGCCACGCCACGCCTCGTCACGACGCGCCGCGGGTTGCGGGATTGAGCCGAGCCGAGCTCACTCCTATGCGCTTCTTTTTGCCGGTCAGGAACGGAGAGTCTTTGACAGGTAGGGCCACGATCTGAGACGTCGGATCGTGGGCTACCGACTTGGACGTGGGTTCGGCCCACGTTTCTCCACGCGCGGCCGCACATATATATGTGGGGCGCTGCCAACCCTAGCGGCCGCAACACAGAACGCATCTGCCTCCACGCCCGCCGTCGTCCCTTTGCTGCTGCTGCCGCCGGTGACTCCATCCCATCCGCCGCGTACACGGTCGACGGGAGAGCAGGTCTCCGAAGCCTCGCATCTCTGGATCCTGTACGGGAGAGGGGCGAATAGGTTTTTGGGAAGCGACTACGCGACTGCTCGCCGTTCATCTACTTCCTCTACGTCCGCGTCGCCCTCGTCATCACCATGGCCACCGACGCCGAACGTGCCGCCGCCCAGAAGATCGAAGCCGACAAGAAGGCAGCCGAGGACGCTGCTGCCGTCACCGCCGCCGCGGCCTCTGCATGGCCTACTGGAGGGTATAACTCGTTTATCCCGCTCCTACTGTTTTCTATTTTAGGCATGCTAGCGTTATACGTAGATCTGTCTACAATTAGCGTAGTATGTGCTCACATCATTGAATATGAGTATGCTATTATTTGTGTCAATGCCATGCTAGTAGTTAATTCATGGATTAAATTAATCGGAAAATTGCCTATTTACTCAACAATCCAAAAACCTATTATGTGTAGGAATTTTTCGACAAGTGGCTTTGCCGCTGCACTGAAACCGGATAAGTTTACCGGTACATATTTTAAGCGTTGGCAGACTAAGACCACTTTATGGCTCACGGCTATGAACGTGTTCTGGGTCGCCGGTGTGCCCACGGGAACGATTGCTCCTGAACAGGAGAAGGCGTTCAGGGAGGCCACCGTCGTATTTCTCAGAGCACTTCTTAGCGTGATCGGAGATAAACTGGTCGACGCATATTTACATGTGCATGTCGCCAAGGACTTGTGGGAGGCGCTCGAATCTAAATTCGGGGCCACCGATGCTGGGAGTGAGATGTATATTATAGAGCAGTTCCACGATTACAAGATGGTTGAAAACCGTCCTGTGCTGGAGCAGGCTCATGAGATAATATGCATTGTTAAGGAGCTTGAGCTTCTGAAGTGCGAGTTACCGGGCAAGTTTGTCGCGGGCTGCATAATCGCTAAGCTCCCTAATTCCTGGAGGAACTTTGCCACTACTCTGAAACATCAGAGGCGTGAATTCTCAGTGGAGGATGTCATTGGCCATCTGAGTGTTGAGCAGAACTCAAGGGCAAAGGACTCGAACGGGAAAGCAGTTGAGGGGACTTCTGTCGCCAACATGGTGAACCAGAGGAACTCCAACTCCCACAAGCCCAAGGGAAAGAACGGTGTCCAACACAATGCCGACTTTAAGAAGAAGGGTAAGAAGACCTTCAAGAAGAACAAGAAGGATGAGGGCTGCTTTACTTGTGGTTCGGCTGAACATTGGGCCAACAAGTGCCCAAACAAGTACAAGAAGCCAGGACAGGACTCCAAGTCTGTCAACATGATTGTGGGCAACAATGACAATGGTGCATCTGGGTACGGTAATTTATTTACTGTTTTTTCAGTGTTTCAGCCCAACGATTGGTGGGTGGACACGGGTGCAGGAGTTCATGTGTGTGCTGACATTTCATTGTTCACTTCTTACCAGGTCACAGGCCACGGGTCCGTATTGATGGGGAATGGCGCGAGTGCTTCTGTTCATGGTGTTGGCACGGTCGATCTGAAGTTTACTTCGGGAAGGATCGTGCAGCTGAAGAACGTGCAGCATGTCCCTGCCATCAAGAAGAACCTCGTTAGTGGCTCCCTTCTATGTAGAGAAGGGTTTAAATTGGTTTTCGAGTCTAATAAATTAGTTGTTACGAAATATGGACTCTTTGTTGGAAAAGGTTATGAGAGCGGAGGAATGTTCCGCCTTTCCCTCACAGATTTTTGTAATAAAGTCGTGAACCATATTCATTCGAATGTTAATGAATCAGAAGTTTGGCATTCACGTCTTTGTCACATTAGTTTCGGTGTTATGACGCGGCTAGCTAAGTTGGATTTAATCCCGAGTTTCACTTTAGCCAAAGGTTCTAAGTGCCTTTCATGTGTGCAAGCTAAGCAACCTCGCAAGCCTCACAAGGCCGCGGAGGAGAGACACTTGGCACCATTAGAACTCATACATTCTGATCTTTGTGAGATGAATGGTGTGTTGACTAAAGGTGGAAAGAAATACTTCATGACATTGATAGATGATTCCACTAGATATTGCTATGTTTATCTGTTAAATACTAAAGATGAGGCTCTACACTACTTTAAAATCTATAAGGCAGAAGTTGAGAAACAACTTGAAAAACAAATTAAACGAGTCCGGTCAGATCGTGGTGGAGAGTACTTCTCGAGTGAGTTTGACTCCTTTTGTGCGGAACACGGCATTATTCATGAAAGGACGCCTCCCTATTCGCCCCAGTCAAACGGGGTTGCCGAGCGGAAAAACCGTACTCTAACTGATTTGGTTAACGCCATGTTAGATACGTCGGGTTTATCCAAGGCATGGTGGGGGGAGGCTATATTGACGGCATGTCATGTCCTGAATAAAGTTCCGACAAAGGACAATGAGATCACTCCCTATGAGAAATGGGCGAAGAGAAGGACAACACTATCGTACTTGCGTACTTGGGGCTGTTTGGCGAAAGTCAATGTGCCGATCCCCAAAAAGCGCAAGCTTGGACCGAAGACCGTGGACTGCGTTAATTTGGGCTATGCTAAGAATAGCGTTGGCTATAGATTTCTAGTAGTGAAATCTGAGGTACCTGACCAAAAGGTTGGTACAATTATGGAGTCTAAAGATGCTACATTCTTCGAGGATATATTTCCTATGAGAGATAAGCAAAGCACTTCTAGACAGGAATCTGAGGAGACTCCTGAGCCTGCCATTCCTATGGAATACTATGAACGAACACATGATGAAAATCCTGAGGAGGATGACGAGGAAACCCTCGGTAGGGGAAAGAGACAAAGGACTGCAAAGACCTTTGGTGATGATTTCTTCGTGTACCTCGTGGATGATGCTCCCACTTCTATTTCAGAAGCGTATGCCTCTCCAGAATCTGACTACTGGAAGGAAGCGGTCCGTAGCGAGATGGATTCCATCATGGCTAACGGGACATGGGCGATTACTGAGCGTCCCTATGGTTGCAAACCATTGGGATGTAAGTGGGTGTTCAAAAAGAAGCTTAGGCCCGATGGTACGATTGAAAAGTACAAGGCTAGGCTTGTGGCCAAGGGCTATGACCAAAAGGAAGAGGAAGATTTCTTTGATACTTATTCACCTGTGGCCAGACTGACCACCATTCGAGTATTACTCTCGTTGGCGGCCTCGCATGGTCTTCTCGTCCACCAGATGGATGTTAAGACAGCTTTCCTAAATGGAGAGCTAAACGAGGAAATCTACATGCAACAGCCAGATGGCTTTGTGATAGACGGTCAGGAAGGAAAAGTGTGTAGGTTGATAAAATCTTTATATGGCCTGAAGCAAGCACCTAAGCAATGGCATGATAAGTTTAATACAACACTGACATCTGTTGGCTTCGTTGTTAATGAAGCTGACAAATGTGTATACTATCGCCATGGTGGGGGCGAAGGAGTTATAATGTGCTTGTATGTTGATGATATACTGATATTCGGAACCAACCTCAAAGTAATTGAGGAGGTCAAGTCGTTTCTATCTCAGAACTTTGAGATGAAAGACCTTGGTGTGGCTGATGTTATCTTGAACATCAAGCTACTGAGAGATAATGAGGGTGGGATTACACTTTTGCAATCCCATTATGTTGAGAAGGTGTTGAGTCGTTTTGGATACTCGGACTGCACACCATCTCAAACACCATATGATCCTAGCGTGTTGATTCGAAAATCCAAAGGCACGGCTATAGATCAATTGAGATACTCTCAAATCATTGGCTCACTGATGTACCTAGCTAGCGCTACGAGGCCTGACATCGCTTTTGCTGTGAGCAAACTGAGTCGGTTTGTGTCAAAACCGGGTGATGTACATTGGCATGCTATTGAAAGAGTTATGCGTTATCTGAAGGGTACTATGAACTATGGACTTCACTATACCGGATACCTGTCGGTACTTGAAGGGTATAGTGATGCGAATTGGATCTCTGATGCTGATGAGATGAAGGCCACAACTGGGTATATGTTTACTCTTGGAGGTGGCGCTGTTTCCTGGAAGTCTTGCAAGCAAACGATCTTAACGAGATCGACAATGGAAGCAGAATTAACAGCATTAGACACATCTGGTGTCGAAGCGGGATGGCTTCGAGATCTCTTGTTGGACTTGCCGTTGGTTGATAAACCGGTTCCGGCTATCCTTATGAACTGTGACAATCAGACCGTCATCACCAAGGTGAAGAGTTCAAAGGACAACATGAAGTCCAACAAACACATAAGAATGAGATTAAAAGCTGTCAGAAAATTGAGAAACTCCGGAGTGATAGCGTTGGAATATGTCCATACGGCTAAGAATCTGGCAGATCCCTTTACAAAAGGGCTATCACGTGTTGTGATAGATAATGCATCGAGGGAGATGGGCATGAGACCCACATGAGTTGCCATGGTGGTAACCCAACCTATGTGATCGGAGATCCCGTGAAGTAGGACCTGGGAAAACAAGCCAGTGGTGAACTGAGGAGAGTAACTATACTAACCCACTCCGCTGGAGATGCAATACTCTCAAAACTGTATGGGAGGATGACTACTGTCTTAATGTGTTCCAAGGCTTATATGTATAAGCAAGATGCTATCCTACAGAGCGATCTTTGGAGGAACACACCTATATGAGCCCGACTGCTGGTCACAGTCCATGAGATTGGGGTGATCTCTAGTAAACTCATGAATAGGCCAGGAGTGTGACTTATATGCTCCACCCGAGGGGTCGGCCTTCGGTAGCCTAGTACTAGTAAGACTTGTGGTGAAGCTTCTTTACGCCAAACTGACAATTCAAGGCATAGTCCATTGTTCAGTTGTAAAGGAGTGTAGCTACTTGTTCTAGGTGAAGCTCAACCTTAACAGGTCTTCACTGAAATGCTGGTATATTAAAACAGTGAATGGAACGAGGGAACACGATGTGCCCTTGAGATCTGGTGGGGGATTGCTGAATTTAGTAATGGGCTTTAGGCCCATAAGAGAATTTCAGAAAAATCTCCAAGGGCCCATGTAGGTGGTGGGATGACAAGGTGGGAAGTTTAGTCCCACCATGCTAGTGGAGAAGGAGTTGGACTCCTTTATAAGGGTCTCTCTTCTACATGCTATTGGAGAGTGAGAAGAGAAGGAGCCCTCGCGCACTCCTCCTCCGCCGCCCGCCTCGCCACGCCACGCCTCGTCACGACGCGCCGCGGGTTGCGGGAATGAGCCGAGCCGAGCCGAGCTCATACCTACGCGCTTATTTTTGTCGGTCAGGAACGGAGAATACGTAACGGACACGACACGATCCGAGACATCGGATCGTGGGACTGTTACCGACTCGGACGTGGGTTCGGCCCACGTCTCTCCGCCCAGCCGCCTATATAAGCAGCGTTAACGCAACCCTAGCCGCCACGAGAATCAGATCACATCTGCCTCACGCGCCTTTGTTCCTTTGCTGCTGCTGCCGCCGGCGATTCCATCCCGTTCGCCGCGTACACGGTCGACGGGAGAGCAGGCCTCCGAAACCCCGCCTCTCCGGTTCCTGTACGGGGAAGAGGGGCGATTAGGTTTTTGGGGAGCGATCACGCGACTGCTCGCCTCCGTCCGTCTGCTTCGTCTACGTCCGCGTCGTCCTCTTCATCGCCATGGCTTCACCAAGCGAAGCTGACCGTCTCGCCCGCGAGAAGGCCGAATCCGACAAGAAGGCGGCAGAGGATACTGCCGCCGCCACCGCTGCTGCTACGGCCAACTGGCCGATCGGAGGGTATGTCTCTCTCTTGTTTATGTTTGCACTAGCAGTACTGGTTATACGTGTAGATGTTTCTGCTATATGCGTAGTACTTGCTAGTATACTCCGTGATCAGTATGTCATGTACCCAGTCAATGCCATGTTAGTAATTATTTCCTGGATTAATCTACTCGGAAAATTGCCTATTTATTCAACAATCCAGAAACCTAATCTGTGTAGGAATTTTTCGAGTAATGGTTTTGCTGCTGCACTGAAACCGGATAAATTTACCGGTACTTATTTCAAGCGTTGGCAAACGAGAACCACCTTATGGCTCACTGCTATGAACGTGTTCTGGGTAGCAAGTGTCACTCCTACGGAAACTATCACTCCTGAACAGGAGAAGATGTTTAAGGAGGCCACTGTCTTATTCCTTGGAGCAGTCATTAGCGTGATCGGAGATAAGCTGGTTGATGCATATTTACATATGCATGTTTCCAAGGACTTGTGGGAGGCCCTCGAATCTAAATTCGGGGCCACTGACGCTGGGAGCGAGATGTATGTTATGGAGCAGTTCCATGATTACAAAATGGTTGAGAACCGTTCTGTATTGGAACAGGCTCATGAGATAATATGCATTGCTAAAGAACTTGAGGTTCTGAAGTGCAATTTGCCGGGCAAGTTTGTCGCAGGTTGTATAATTGCTAAGCTCCCTGGTTCCTGGAGGAACTTTGCTACTACTCTGAAACATCAGAGGCGTGAATTCTCCGTGGAGGATGTCATTGGCCATCTGAGTGTTGAGCAGAACTCAAGGGCAAAGGACTCGAACGGAAAAGCAGTTGAGGGGACTTCTGTCGCCAACATGGTGAACCAGAGGAACTCCAACTCCCACAAGCCCAAGGGAAAGAACGGTGTCCAACACAATGCCGACTTTAAGAAGAAGGGTAAGAAGACCTTCAAGAAGAACAAGAAGGATGAGGGCTGCTTTACTTGTGGTTCGACTGAACATTGGGCCAACAAGTGCCCAAACAAGTACAAGAAGCCAGGACAGGACTCCAAGTCTGTCAACATGATTGTGGGCAACAATGACAATGGTGCATCTGGGTACGGTAATTTATTTACTGTTTTTTCAGTGTTTCAGCCCAACGATTGGTGGGTGGACACAGGTGCAGGAGTTCATGTGTGTGCTGACATTTCATTGTTCACTTCTTACCAGGTCACAGGCCACGGGTCCATATTGATGGGGAATGGCGCGAGTGCTTCTGTTCATGGTGTTGGCACGGTCGATCTGAAGTTTACTTCGGGAAGGATCGTGCAGTTGAAGAACGTGCAGCATGTCCCCGCCATCAAGAAGAACCTCGTTAGTGGCTCCCTTCTATGTAGAGAAGGGTTTAAGTTGGTTTTCGAGTCTAATAAATTAGTTGTTACGAAATATGGACTCTTTGTTGGAAAAGGTTATGAGAGCGGAGGAATGTTCCGCATTTCCCTCGCAGATTTTTGTAATAAAGTCGTGAACCATATTCATTCGAATGTTAATGAATCAGAAGTTTGGCATTCACGTCTTTGTCACATTAGTTTCGGTGTTATGACGCGGCTAGCTAAGTTGGATTTAATCCCGAGTTTCACTTTAGCCAAAGGTTCTAAGTGCCTTTCATGTGCAAGCTAAGCAACCTCGCAAGCCTCACAAGGCCGCGGAGGAGAGACACTTGGCACCATTAAAACTCATACATTCTGATCTTTGTGAGATGAATGGTGTGTTGACTAAAGGTGGAAAGAAATACCTCATGACATTGATAGATGATTCCACTAGATATTGCTATGTTTATCTATTAAACACTAAAGATGAGGCTCTACACTACTTTAAAATCTATAAGGCAGAAGTTGAGAAACAACTTGAAAAACAAATTAAACGAGTTCGGTCAGATCGTGGTGGAGAGTACTTCTCGAGTGAGTTTGACTCCTTTTGTGTGGAACACGGCATTATTCATGAGAGGACGCCTCCCTATTCACCCCAGTCAAACGGGGTTGCCGAGCGGAAAAACCGTACTCTAACTGATTTGGTTAACGCCATGTTAGATACGTCGGGTTTATCCAAGGCATGGTGGGGGGAGGCTATATTGACGGCATGTCATGTCCTGAATAAAGTTCCGACAAAGGACAATGAGATCACTCCCTATGAGAAATGGGCGAAGAGAAGGACAACACTCTCGTACTTGCGTACTTGGGGCTGTTTGGCGAAAGTCAATGTGCCGATCCCGAAAAAGCGCAAGCTTGGACCGAAGACCGTGGACTGCGTTAATTTGGGCTACGCTAAGAATAGCGTTGGCTATAGATTTCTAGTTGTGAAATCTGAGGTACCTGACCAAAAGGTTGGTACAATTATGGAGTCTAAGGATGCTACATTCTTCGAGGATATATTTCCTATGAGAGATAAGCAAAGCACTTCTAGACAGGAATCTGAGGAGACTCCTGAGCCTGCCATTCCTATGGAATACTATGAACGAACACATGATGAAAATCCTGAGGAGGATGACGAGGAAACCCTTGGTAGGGGAAAGAGACAAAGGACTGCAAAGACCTTTGGTGATGATTTCTTCGTGTACCTCGTGGATGATGCTCCCACTTCTATTTCAGAAGCGTATGCCTCTCCAGAATCTGACTACTGGAAGGAAGCGGTCCGTAGCGAGATGGATTCCATCATGGCTAACGGGACATGGGAGATTACTGAGCGTCCCTATGGTTGCAAACCATTGGGATGTAAGTGGGTGTTCAAAAAGAAGCTTAGGCCCGATGGTACGATTGAAAAGTACAAGGCTAGGCTTGTGGCCAAGGGCTATGACCAAAAGGAAGAGGAAGATTTCTTTGATACTTATTCACCTGTGGCCAGACTGACCACCATTCGAGTATTACTCTCATTGGCGGCCTCGCATAGTCTTCTCGTCCACCAGATGGATGTTAAGACAGCTTTCCTGAATGGGGAGCTAAACGAGAAAATCTACATGCAACAGCCAGATGTCTTTGTGATAGATGGTCAAGAAGGAAAAGTGTGTAGGTTGATAAAATCTTTATATGGCCTGGAACAAGCACCTAAGCAATGGCATGATAAGTTTAATACAACACTGACATCTGTTGGCTTCGTTGTTAATGAAGCTGACAAATGTGTATACTATCGCCATGGTGGGGGCGAAGGAGTTATACTGTGCTTGTATGTTGATGACATACTGATATTCGGAACCAACCTCAAAGTAATTGAGGAGGTCAAGTCGTTTCTATCTCAGAACTTTGAGATGAAAGACCTTGGTGTGGCTGATGTTATCTTGAACATCAAGCTACTGAGAGATAATGAGGGTGGGATTACACTTTTGCAATCCCATTATGTTGAGAAGGTGTTGAGTCGTTTTGGATACTCGGACTGCACACCATCTCAAACACCATATGATCCTAGCGTGTTGATTCGAAAATCCAAAGGCACGGCTATAGATCAATTGAGATACTCTCAAATCATTGGTTCACTGATGTACCTAGCTAGCGCTACGAGTCCTGACATCGCTTTTGCAGTGAGCAAACTGAGTCGGTTTGTATCAAAACCGGGTGATGTACATTGGCATGCTGTTGAAAGAGTTATGCGTTATCTGAAGGGTACTATGAACTATGGACTTCACTATACCGGATACCCGTCGGTACTTGAAGGGTATAGTGATGCGAATTGGATCTCTGATGCTGATGAGATGAAGGCCACAACTGGGTATATGTTTACTCTTGGAGGTGGCGCTGTTTCCTGGAAGTCTTGCAAGCAAACGATCTTAACGAGATCGACAATGGAAGCAGAATTAACAGCATTAGACACATCTGGTGTCGAAGCGGGATGGCTTCGAGATCTCTTGATGGACTTGCCATTGGTTGATAAACCGGTTCCGGCTATCCTTATGAACTGTGACAATCAGACCGTCGTCACCAAGGTGAAGAGTTCAAAGGACAACATGAAGTCCAACAAACACATAAGAATGAGATTAAAAGCTGTCAGAAAATTGAGAAACTCCGGAGTGATAGCGTTGGAATATGTCCAAACGGCTAAGAATCTGGCAGATCCCTTTACTAAAGGGCTATCACGTGTTGTGATAGATAGTGCATCGAGGGAGATGGGCATGAGACCCACATGAGTTGCCATGGTGGTAACCCAACCTATGTGATCGGAGATCCCGTGAAGTAGGACCTGGGAAAACAAGCCAGTGGTGAACTGAGGAGAGTAACTATACTAACCCACTCCGCTGGAGATGCAATACTCTCAATACTGTATGGGAGGATGACTACTGTCTTAATGTGTTCCAAGGCTTATATGTATAAGCAAGATGCTATCCTACAGAGCGATCTTTGGAGGAACACACCTATATGAGCCCGACTGCTGGTCACAGTCTATGAGATTGGGGTGATCTCTAGTAAGCTCATGAACAGGCCAGGAGTGTGACTTATATGCTCCACCCGAGGGGTCAGCCTTCGGCAGCCTAGTATCAGTAAGACATGTGGTGAAACTTCTTTACGCCAAACTGACAATTCAAGGCATAGTCCATTGTTCAGTTGTGAAGGAGTGTAGCTACTTGCTCTAGGTGAAGCTCAACCTTAACAGGTCTTCGCTGAAACACTGGTATATCGAAACAGTCCGAACCCACGTCCGAGTCGGTAACAGTCCCACGATCCGACGTCTCGGATCGTGTCGTGTCCGTTACGTATTCTCCGTTCCTGACCGACAAAAATAAGCGCGTAGGTATGAGCTCGGCTCGGCTCATTCCCGCAACCCGCGGCGCGTCGTGACGAGGCGTGGCGTGGCGAGGCGGGCGGCGGAGGAGGAGTGCGCGAGGGCTCCTTCTCTTCTCACTCTCCAATAGCATGTAGAAGAGAGACCCTTATAAAGGAGTCCAACTCCTTCTCCACTAGCATGGTGGGACTAAACTTCCCACCTTGTCATCCCACCACCTACATGGGCCCTTGGAGATTTTTCTGAAATTCTCTTATGGGCCTAAAGCCCATTACTAAATTCAGCAATCCCCCACCAGATCTCAAGGGCACATCGTGTTCCCTCGTTCCATTCACTGTTTTAATATACCAGCATTTCAGTGAAGACCTGTTAAGGTTGAGCTTCACCTAGAACAAGTAGCTACACTCCTTTACAACTGAACAATGGACTATGCCTTGAATTGTCAGTTTGGCGTAAAGAAGCTTCACCACAAGTCTTACTAGTACTAGGCTACCGAAGGCCGACCCCTCGGGTGGAGCATATAAGTCACACTCCTGGCCTATTCATGAGTTTACTAAAGATCACCCCAATCTCATAGACTATGACCAGCAGTCGGGCTCATATAGGTGTGTTCCTCCAAAGATCGCTCTGTAGGATAGCATCTTGCTTATACATATAAGCCTTGGAACACATTAAGACAGTAGTCATCCTCCCATACAGTTTTGAGAGTATTGCATCTCCAGCGGAGTGGGTTAATATAGTTACTCTCCTCAGTTCACCACTGGCTTGTTTTCCCAGGTCCTACTTCACGGGATCTCCGATCACATAGGTTGGGTTACCACCATGGCAACTCATGTGGGTCTCATGCCCATCTCCCTCGATGCATTATCTATCACAACACGTGATAGCCCTTTTGTAAAGGGATCTGCCAGATTCTTAGCCGTATGGACATATTCCAACGCTATCACTCCGGAGTTTCTCAATTTTCTGACAGCTTTTAATCTCATTCTTATGTGTTTGTTGGACTTCATGTTGTCCTTTGAACTCTTCACCTTGGTGATGACGGTCTGATTGTCACAGTTCATAAGGATAGCCGGAACCGGTTTATCAACCAATGGCAAGTCCAACAAGAGATCTCGAAGCCATCCCGCTTCGACACCAGATGTGTCTAATGCTGTTAATTCTGCTTCCATTGTCGATCTCGTTAAGATCGTTTGCTTGCAAGACTTCCAGGAAACAGCGCCACCTCCAAGAGTAAACATATACCCAGTTGTGGCCTTCATCTCATCAGCATCAGAGATCCAATTCGCATCACTATACCCTTCAAGTACCGACGGGTATCCGGTATAGTGAAGTCCATAGTTCATAGTACCCTTCAGATAACGCATAACTCTTTCAACATAATGGGATTGCAAAAGTGTAATCCCACCCTCATTATCTCTCAGTAGCTTGATGTTCAAGATAACATCAGCCACACCAAGGTCTTTCATCTCAAAGTTCTGAGATAGAAACGACTTGACCTCCTCAATTACTTTGAGGTTGGTTCCGAATATCAGTATATCATCAACATACAAGCACAGTATAACTCCTTCGCCCCCACCATGGCGATAGTATACACATTTGTCAGCTTCATTAACAACGAAGCCAACAGATGTCAGTGTTGTATTAAACTTATCATGCCATTGCTTAGGTGCTTGCTTCAGGCCATATAAAGATTTTATCAACCTACACACTTTTCCTTCCTGACCGTCTATCACAAAGCCATCTGGCTGTTGCATGTAGATTTCCTCGTTTAGCTCTCCATTTAGGAAAGCTGTCTTAACATCCATCTGGTGGACGAGAAGACCATGCGAGGCCGCCAACGAGAGTAATACTCGAATGGTGGTCAGTCTGGCCACAGGTGAATAAGTATCAAAGAAATCTTCCTCTTCCTTTTGGTCATAGCCCTTGGCCACAAGCCTAGCCTTGTACTTTTCAATCGTACCATCGGGCCTAAGCTTCTTTTTGAACACCCACTTACATCCCAATGGTTTGCAACCATAGGGACGCTCAGTAATCGCCCATGTCCCGTTAGCCATGATGGAATCCATCTCGCTACGGACCGCTTCCTTCCAGTAGTCAGATTCTGGAGAGGCATACGCTTCTGAAATAGAAGTGGGAGCATCATCCACGAGGTACACGAAGAAATCATCACCAAAGGTCTTTGCAGTCCTTTGTCTCTTTCCCCTACCGAGGGTTTCCTCGTCATCCTCCTCAGGATTTTCATCATGTGTTCGTTCATAGTATTCCATAGGAATGGCAGGCTCAGGAGTCTCCTCAGATTCCTGTCTAGAAGTGCTTTGCTTATCTCTCATAGGAAATATATCCTCGAAGAATGTAGCATCTTTAGACTCCATAATTGTACCAACCTTTTGGTCAGGTACCTCAGATTTCACTACTAGAAATCTATAGCCAACGCTATTCTTAGCATAGCCCAAATTAACGCAGTCCACGGTCTTCGGTCCAAGCTTGCGCTTTTTGGGGATCGGCACATTGACTTTCGCCAAACAGCCCCAAGTACGCAAGTACGATAGTGTTGTCCTTCTCTTCGCCCATTTCTCATAGGGAGTGATCTCATTGTCCTTTGTCGGAACTTTATTCAGGACATGACATGCCGTCAATATAGCCTCCCCCCACCATGCCTTGGATAAACCCGACGTATCTAACATGGCGTTAACCAAATCAGTTAGAGTACGGTTTTTCCGCTCGGCAACCCCGTTTGACTGGGGCGAATAGGGAGGCGTCCTTTCATGAATAATGCCGTGTTCCGCACAAAAGGAGTCAAACTCACTCGAGAAGTACTCTCCACCACGATCTGACCGGACTCGTTTAATTTGTTTTTCAAGTTGTTTCTCAACTTCTGCCTTATAGATTTTAAAGTAGTGTAGAGCCTCATCTTTAGTATTTAACAGATAAACATAGCAATATCTAGTGGAATCATCTATCAATGTCATGAAGTATTTCTTTCCACCTTTAGTCAACACACCATTCATCTCACAAAGATCAGAATGTATGAGTTCTAATGGTGCCAAGTGTCTCTCCTCCGCGGCCTTGTGAGGCTTGCGAGGTTGCTTAGCTTGCACACATGAAAGGCACTTAGAACCTTTGGCTAAAGTGAAACTCGGGATTAAATCCAACTTAGCTAGCCGCGTCATAACACCGAAACTAATGTGACAAAGACGTGAATGCCAAACTTCTTATTCATTAACATTCGAATGAATATGGTTCACGACTTTATTACAAAAATCTGCGAGGGAAAGGCGGAACATTCCTCCGCTCTCATAACCTTTTCCAACAAAGAGTCCATATTTCGTAACAACTAATTTATTAGACTCGAAAACCAACTTAAACCCTTCTCTACATAGAAGGGAGCCACTAACGAGGTTCTTCTTGATGGCGGGGACATGCTGCACGTTCTTCAGCTGCACGATCCTTCCCGAAGTAAACTTCAGATCGACCGTGCCAACACCATGAACAGAAGCACTCGCGCCATTCCCCATCAATACGGACCCGTGGCCTGTGACCTGGTAAGAAGTGAACAATGAAATGTCAGCACACACATGAACTCCTGCACCTGTGTCCACCCACCAATCGTTGGGCTGAAACACTGAAAAACAGTAAATAAATTACCGTACCCAGATGCACCATTGTCATTGTTGCCCACAATCATGTTGACAGACTTGGAGTCCTGTCCTGGCTTCTTGTACTTGTTTGGGCACTTGTTGGCCCAATGTTCAGTAGAACCACAAGTAAAGCAGCCCTCATCCTTCTTGTTCTTCTTGAAGGTCTTCTTACCCTTCTTCTTAAAGTCGGCATTGTGTTGGACACCGTTCTTTCCCTTGGGCTTGTGGGAGTTGGAGTTCCTCTGGTTCACCATGTTGGCGACAGAAGTCCCCTCAACTGCTTTTCCGTTCGAGTCCTTTGCCCTTGAGTTCTGCTCAACACTCAGATGGCCAATGACATCCTCCACTGAGAATTCACGCCTCTGATGTTTCAGAGTAGTAGCAAAGTTCCTCCAGGAACCAGGGAGCTTAGCAATTATACAACCCGCGACAAATTTGCCCGGCAAATTGCACTTCAGAACCTCAAGTTCTTTAGCAATGCATATTATCTCATGAGCCTGTTCCAATACAGAACGGTTCTCAACCATTTTGTAATCATGGAACTGCTCCATAACATACATCTCGCTCCCAGCGTCAGTGGCCCCGAATTTAGATTCGAGGGCCTCCCACAAGTCCTTGGCAACATGCATATGTAAATATGCATCAACCAGCTTATCTCCGATCACGCTAATGACTGCTCCAAGGAATAGGACAGTGGCCTCCTTAAACATCTTCTCCTTTTCAGGAGTGATAGTTTCCGTAGGAGTGACACTTGCTACCCAGAACACGTTCATAGCAGTGAGCCATAAGGTGGTTCTCGTTTGCCAACGCTTGAAATAAGTACCGGTAAATTTATCCGGTTTCAGTGCAGCAGCAAAACCATTACTCGAAAAATTCCTACACACATTAGGTTTTTGGATTGTTGAATAAATAGGCAATTTTCCGAGTAGATTAATCCAGGAAATAATTACTAACATGGCATTGACTGGGTACATGACATACTGATCACGGAGTATACTAGCAAGTACTACGCATATAGCAGAAACATCTACACGTATAACCAGTACTGCTAGTGCAAACATAAACAAGAGAGAGACATACCCTCCGATCGGCCAGTTGGCCGTAGCAGCAGCAGCGGTGGCGGCGGCAGCATCCTCTGCCGCCTTCTTGTCGGATTCGGCCTTCTCGCGGGCGAGACGGTCAGCTTCGCTGGGTGAAGCCATGGCGATGAAGAGGACGACGCGGACGTAGACGAAGCAGACGGACGGAGGCGAGCAGTCGCGTGATCGCTCCCCAAAAACCTAATCGCCCCTCTTCCCCGTACAGGAACCGGAGAGGCGGGGTTTCGGAGGCCTGCTCTCCCGTCGACCGTGTACGCGGCGAACGGGATGGAGTCGCCGGCGGCAGCAGCAGCAAAGGAACAAAGGCGCGTGAGGCAGATGTGATCTGATTCTCGTGGCGGCTAGGGTTGCGTTAACGCTGCTTATATAGGCGGCTGGGCGGAGAGACGTGGGCCGAACCCACGTCCGAGTCGGTAACAGTCCCACGATCCGACGTCTCGGATCGTGTCGTGTCCGTTACGTATTCTCCGTTCCTGACCGACAAAAATAAGCGCGTAGGTATGAGCTCGGCTCGGCTCATTCCCGCAACCCGCGGCGCGGCGCGGCGCGGCGCGGCGCGGCGCGTCGTGACGAGGCGTGGCGGGCGGCGGAGGAGGAGTGCGCGAGGGCTCCTTCTCTTCTCACTCTCCAATAGCATGTAGAAGAGAGACCCTTATAAAGGAGTCCAACTCCTTCTCCACTAGCATGGTGGGACTAAACTTCCCACCTTGTCATCCCACCACCTACATGGGCCCTTGGAGATTTTTCTGAAATTCTCTTATGGGCCTAAAGCCCATTACTAAATTCAGCATAGCTTACAGGGTGCCGGCCGCTCGCTTGGTTACATCCTTGGATTGGTCTCCGCGGAAGGCTCGGGCCAGGCCGAAGTCAGAGATCTTGGGGTTCATGTGCTCGTCCAGCAACACATTGCTGGGCTTGAGGTCCCGGTGGATGACCCTCAGGCGCGACTCCTCGTGGAGGTAGAGCAGGCCACGGGCGATCCCGCAGATGATGGTGTGCCGCTTCCTCCAGTCCAGGCCATGCCGCCGCCGCCGCCCACTATCTGCATAATTGGGCCGGGAGTTGTTGGAGATTTTGACGACAATTAGAGACAAGTATAGTAGAGAAATTTGTATTGGGACGTACCGAAAAGGAGGGTGTCCAGGCTCCTGTTTGGCAGGTACTCGTAGACGATGAGCTTCTCTTTCTCCTCCAAGCAGACCCCGAGGAGTTGCACGAGGTTCCTGTGCCTGAGCTTGGCGGCCAGAACCAGCTCGTTCTTCAGCTCGTGGAATCCCTGCGAGGAGCCCTGGGACAGCCTCTTCACTGCTATCGCCTGTCCATTCGGCATCTTACCCTGCGAATCGTCCTAGTAAACACTAGTGATAAATTGTGCAAGCTGATTAAGATGATTGGTCGATCACGAACCTTGAAGACCTGGCCGAAACCTCCCTCACCCAGCTTGTTTTCCGGGGCGAAGTTGCCCGTCGCCGTCCTCAGCAACGGCAGAGTAAACTGCTCCGGACTGACGTACGTGTTGCTGCTATCTTCTGTACCACCATCTGTGACTGTCACAGGACAGGAGTGAGTTCCTGAAGAATTAAGGAAACTTTGAAATCCATGGCAGGCATATACCTCGTGGTCTCTTGTTCGGCCCCGTCCTCCTCCTCTTCATGTAAACACAAACGAGCACGACGAGCAGCACGAGCAGTAGCGTTCCGGTTGAAATCGCGCCTGCAAGGACGGCACGTTTTGACGGCCTCCCCTTTCCTGCAAGTGTTTTTTGTGCGATTTTAGTGTCTCTCCCTCCATAACTCCAAAGCAGAGGCGTGCCCGACCCATACGTGCACTGGTGCAGCAGGAAAATTCGGGACGATGGCGATGGCAGTATCCACGCGGAGTTTGACGGGTCAAGACGGCGACTCTTCTCTAGTCCAGTCTCCGACTCTCTCCGGTGCTGGAAAAAAGGTTACTTACTGGGATTTTCTCCGGCGGACGGCGGCGATGAAGCATCCGGTGGCGAAGGTGGAGGCGGCGCGTCGAGCGCCAGGTCGTAGTAGGTGTACACCTGGACCCGGAGGTGGCAGTTGAAGCCGAGCGCCACCCCTCCCTGATGCCCCCCGCAGCACCTCGGCAGCTGCGGCACCAGCGTCTGCAGGCACTGTTGGCACTCGGCGTCGCTGCGGTCCCTCATGCACTGCACCAACCCGTACATCGTTCCGATCGGGTCGTCGCGGGCGTACACCGCCTCTCCCGTGGCGAACAGGCTCGTCCGCGCCGACCGGTTGCCTCCGGCGGCCGCGCGCGCCACCAGGCGGCTCATCAGCGCGTAGTACGCCCGGTCGTAGCTGCCCGCGTCGGCCACCCTGCCGGCGTCGTAGATTATCTGGTTGATGCTCCCCTCGTAGATGGCCGAGTCGTTGCTGTCGGCGTAGGTGATGTAGACTTCTCTGTACCACGCCCCCACGCTCCGGCTGGAGGCGCACCTGCCGCTCAGGTCCCGGACGGCCTCCTGCAGGTCCGCCAGGCACACGGACTCGGCGAGGTCGCCGCGGCAGAGGCCGCGGACGAAGGCGCGGTCACCGCCGCCGCCCCGGGAGAGGGAGGCGAAGCCCGTGGACGCCGCGGCATCGGGGAGCGCGTCCAGGAGTGCGAGCACATTGACGCGGAACGCGCTGCCGTTCGCGGTGGAGGTGGACGACGTCGGCGGTGGCGCTGGTGCTGCGGAGGGAGAGGCGGCCGAGGGGCCACACTGTACCCACGCCTGTGAAACTGCGAAGCTCGCCGCAAGGAGGAGGAGCATGATGTGCGGCGCCGAGGACGGAGGCTTTGCCTTCACCGACGGCATGGTGGATGCACCGGCGATGGCTATGTTCAGCGTGTGAATGAACTGATGTGCAAATGTGTCACTCGGGACACTATTATATTTAACCAATTAAATGGACCATACTGGTCAGCAGAGATGGGACACGTCTTCTCACATATTCATAACCAAGAAATAACACAAGTTTCCTGTTCATCAAAAAGAAAGTTTGAATGGACGATGGTGGTTACTGATTGGGCAGCTGTATTCGTCTGACATTTATTCAGGGGCTCCATCAACCATGACTCGGTCCATGTCATGTACTCCCTCCGTTCCCAAATATAAGTCTTTCTAGAGTTTCCAACAAGTGACTACATACGGAGCAAAATGAGTGAATCTACACTCTAAAATATGTCTACATACATATGTATGTTGTAGTCCATTTGAATGTCTAAAAAGACTTATATTTAGGAACGGAGGGAGTAGTTGCATGGTTTAGAAGTCGGAGTCCCATATGAAAAACAAGTTTGCTATTTCACATCTAGATGTGAGATATTATCTCACATCTAACACACGCATCCTTAATTTTGACTATGAAAAAAGCGGCTGAACATGCGAAATTGCATAGGAGCATTCGGCGATGCTGCCCATCGGAATCCTGCCCACCCACTCGTCTCGGGATCTGCATTTACTATATTAGCCACACCGTATTCCCATTTGCTTATGGCTTGTATTCATCCTAAAAGTCCACGCGTTTCTGATCCCATAGTGTCTGCTTTTTTTGTTTGACAGGACGAGGTGAACTCAACCAACACTTGCCAATCAGCCAACTCACTTAAATGCACATACGCTAATCGTCCTCCAACGGTCCCCTTCCTCTCTTCTTCACAATAGTCTTCTTCCTCCTTAGACCATATATCTTCTTCATTCTGGCACACACTAGCCCAGTCTCCAGCAAACCCCCTCCTTACACCATTTCAGCTCAATCTCGCATACACAACTACAGAGCCCCTCTACTTCCTGTTTTCTCAAGATGGTTCTCACCACCATGTCATGCTCGAGCGCTCCGGTGGGACTACATGAAGAGCCCCCGCTTCCACTCATGGTTTGCCCATTCTGTAGCAATGGACTGGTTCAATGGTGGGTCTGTCACAACTCCACTTGTTCGCCATGTTCCAAGCATGGAATGTCCACCCTGCACGTCAGCACAAAGCAATCCATTCCGACGGCCAGCGAAAACGTGTGGGAATAAAAACCACGAAAAATACTATGCCATCCATTACCAGCAAATCGAAGGAGCCGTCTCAAGGTTCGAGTTTGTCGCATCCTACGGGGCCGCAACCAGCGACATGGCATTCCGTGGCTGCTAGCACCATATCCTGTGTTCCCACACCAGATTCCGGTAGCTCTCTGCCACCTTGCAGCAGCAGCAGCCACGAGTTCCCGGGAACGGCTCGCAGGAGTGGTCGGGCGAGCCTCAGACGTTCCCAAAGAACGGGCTATGAACCAGAAATACACCTCGCTCCAATAGAGAACACTCACCAGGTCCAGTCTCACCGAAGTATACTCGCCGGAGTTCTTTGTGTCGGGAGTTCTGCAGCTGCTCTCCCTCTCTCTCTCTCTCTCTGTGTCTGTCTCTATGTGTGTGCTTTCCTTTGTATTCACCTACAGAAGCAGGCTGCCATGGCCAACATCTGGTCTGTTAGTCCTCTTTAGGTCACAAGCACGAGGTACTTGCGAGCGTCGTCTGTCATGGTGCTCGTCCGTTTTGGCGGAGGTCCAGCCGGAGCTCGCCGGGATACCTTGGTGGTTGGTGCCATGGCTGCAGCAGCTCGCGGTTTATTATGTATTGGCATCTCCAACCTTTATTGTTCTGTATTGTTATGTCCCACGGGCCGACCAATTAACTATGGATGCACAGGTATGCACTGTGTGCATGTACTCTTCGGCGGTGTATTCACATATGGTAAATGATTAGAGCAAAACATGCATGCATCCCGAGATAGCAGTGCGCGGCTTGGATTGCAGGGAGGTGCGGCTCCGTGTGCTCCTAGTTCGCATCCCCCGAACGTGTGTGTTCGTCTAAACCCCATCAGCGAGATTAATTTAGTTTTTTTTTCTTGTGTGCTTGTATTTGGTTTTTGCTTGATTTCCTAAAAAATCCCGCTTCTTGGACAAAAACTGGCTCGAGAGAAGGTTTTTATTTCCCCTAGCGGCGCCTAGGGTTTCATCTCCTTACGGCGACTCCCCGCCGTAAGTCCACCACAGCAGGCGTCCTCGCCGATCTACCGTGTGATCGCCACCGTATACCTAAGTTGGGTTCCCTACCCTTCCCTCCACCCTTCCCCGTTTTGATTTGTTCCCGTGGTGTGCAAGAGGAAATCTCCGAGTCGCTACCAATGGCGGCGGCGTCAGATGCGTTTTCTTCGATGAACCGTGGTTCCCAAGGGAGAGATGATGACCTTGGGGATTTCTTCGATAAGCTGGACCTCCATGAGGAGGAGTTTGATGATGTTGTGGTTGAGGAAGAAGCCCCCGAGCTGCTGGAGGAGATTCGTTGCGTTGCCCTAGCTAGGGTTCAGATCACGAAAAACTTTAGCCAATCGGCCTTCTACAAGGACATGTGGGCGGCATGGAATTGCTCCCAGGTAGTTCGCTTCCGGCCAATTGGCCGCAATCTGCTCGTTGTGCAAGTTTACTGTCTTGGCGATTGGGATCGCATTATGGAACAAGGACCATGGCTATTCCGCAACATGGCTGTCTTGTTAGTGCCATATGATGGGTTCACAAAAGGCTGAGGAGGTGCCAATACTGTATATGCCTATCTGGCTCCAGATCCACAAGTTGTCGGATGGGTATTGCAAACATGATCTTATTGTTAAGTTACTCCGGTCCACTGGTGAGGTCCTTGAGACCAGACTTAAGGTAATTCCAGAGGAGACTACGTCCGCGTCAGGGTGAAACATGATATCAGGAAGCCTCTCACCAAGTTTGTGAGCATTTTCAAGGGTAAAACTCGCAGTGTTTATGCAGTAAGATATGAGAAGTTGGCAAGGTTATGTAGTGCATGCAGTATCTTTGGCCATGGGCACAAGGAGTGTGGTACTGGTGTGTTTGCTGAGAAGGATCTCAAGTTCGGAGACTACCTATATGCAAACCCTCCGGCACACGCCCGATCGGACTGGGAAGCAAAGCGGGGTGAGAAGAAGACCAACGTCGAACCATCAATGCCTAGGACGGCTGCTGGTGAAGGAGCAGTAATGTCAGAGGGGGATCTAAGGGACATGGCAACTAGCCCACTTAAACCCTCCCAGCCTCTCGATATGGACTTGGATAAATTTTCTCGTAAGCGTCTTATTATAGATGGTGGCATAGCTATGCCACCGGCTGATGGATCCCCTAACCTGATTGGGGATGTACTGTTGATTACAGATGGTAAGGATGATGATGCACAAGTGTCGCCTTGCAACAGCTCGGGCAGTAAACGAGCAAAGCTCGATGTTGAAACATCAAACTCAGAGAAAATTTCAGCGGGCTCCCAGGAGGAGCGCCGCCAGTCCTAATGATTCACCATTTTTGGAACTGCCGGGGGGCGGGGAACCGCCGGACAGTTCGTGAAGTTGGGTCTCTTGTAAAAGCCCATTCCCCAAGCTTGGTCTTTCTTAAGGATGGCAATTTCATCCATGGACATGGATATCCATGGATATCCAACCCGAATGGATAGTGTTTGGATATGCTTTTGTGTCCATGGGTAGCGCCCAAACCCGCCCCGATTACTCGTGGGTAGGGCATGGATATAATCTTGTACCCGTGGGTATATCCAAACCCGACCCAATAGTACGACTTAATGGCAAATATCTGCGATCCCTACCCCATAGTCACATGTCCCACTGCAATTTTACACTTTGTTGTCCAAAACATACAAAAGAAATTAAACAATCCCCGTCATAACTTTTATTAGTTGACATTCAATCCCCTCCGTAACATACCCCAATGCCCTTCTCATCATTTTCATCTGCTAGAAAATACTAAATGATTTTATGTTATTAGTGGACATTGATTTACCACAAGTGAAGCCTAGCCTGCCACAAAGTGAAGAATGGAAGAGTTTATGTTAACATTGTGTTATGTCTTATTTATATGTCTAGAGAGGACCCAATGGATATCCAGTGGGTATGGATATCCATCGGGTTTGGACATGGACACAATTTTCACCCGTGGATTTTTCCATGGGCGGGCAAAGATTGTCTTCAAGGATATGGATATGGATTTGATATTGTTCAACCCAACCCATTGCCATCCTTAGTCTTTCTTGCAGAAACGAGACAGACAAGTGCAAAAATTGAAGGAATGAAGTGGAAACTAGGATTGAAATGATTCTGTGGTGTGGATTGTGAGGGCCCTGGGGGAGGACTAGCTTTATTTTGGGATGAATCCCTCAATGTGACAATTATTGATTCGTGTAAGAGATACATTGATGTAAGTGTTGTGGATCAGGGATCCCCGAAAGCATGGAGGTCTACCTTTGTCTACGGGGAACCACGTGTGGAACATCGATAGCGCATGTGGGATCATCTGGTCAGATTAAAGGGGACCTCAAATCTACCTTGGGTTGTTTGCGGGGATTTCAATGAAGCTCTTTGGCAACATGAGCACTTCTCGAGAACTGGCATAGGAGAGAGCCAGATGGAGGTGTTTAGAGATACTCTCTTTTTGTGTGAACTGCTGGATTTGGGGTTCTCCGGTGCGCCCTACACATATGATAATGGCCAGATTGGACAAGGCAACGTTCGAGTTCGGTTAGACCGGGCATGTGCATGTGATGAGTGGAGGGAGTTATTTCCGTTTGTGAGGTTGCATCACCTCGTCTCCCCTCGATCGGACCACTATCTCATCTTACTCTTCCTGGATGATACTGAAGATCGCCGTCGTAAGGGATCGCCTAAATATGAGATAATGTGGGAACATGACATAAAATAACGTGAGATAATTTCTAAGGCACGTGCACGGTCTCAGCCTATGGGCGACTTGGGAAATGTGGCGGTGTCTCTGAAATCTGTCATGGGTGACCTTCGGAGGTGGAGCAAAGAAAACTTTGGGAAAGTTGTGAAACAAATTGAGGATCTTCGGAAGGAACTGGAAAACTTACAGCTTAACAGTTCGGACCGTCTATTGATTCGAAAGAAGATGCAAAAGTTGGATGAGCTTCTCTACCGCGAAGAGATGATGTGGTTGCACATGAGTCGCATCGTATGGCTGAAGGAGGGTGACCGCAACACAAACTATTTCCATCGGCAAGCAGTCTGGCGTGCTAGAAGGAACAATATACGGAGATTACAAAAGCTTGGCGGTTCGTGGTGCAACTCACCTACGGAGATGGAGCGTATGGCTGCTTCATACTTCAAGGAGGTATATACGAAGGACCCCACCTTAAACCCGGATGTTGTTCTTGATGTTCTTGGGGCGAAGGTTTCGGCGGAGATGAATGAGCGCCTGCTCACGCCCTTCTCGGATTCTGAAATATCCGATGCTTTGTTCCAAATTGAACTGTTGAAGGCGCCTGGTCCGGATGGTTTGTTGGGAAACGTAGTATTTTAAAATTTTCCTACGATCACGCAAGATCTATCTACCAGATGCATAGCAACGAGAGGGGAGAGTGTGTCTACGTACCCTCGTAGACCGAAAGCGGAAGCGTTAAAACAACGCGGTTGATGTAGTCGTACGTCTTCACGGCCCGACCGATCAAGCACCGAAACTACGGCACCTCCGAGTTCTAGCACACGTTCAGCTCGATGACGTCCCTCGAACTCCGATCCAGCCGAGTGTCGATGGAGAGTTCCGTCAGCACGACGGCGTGGTGACGATCTTGATGTTCTACCGTCGCAGGGCTTCGCCTAAGCACCGCTATAATATTATCGAGGAGAACTATGGTGGAGGGGGGCACCGCACACGGCTAAGAGATCAAGAGATCAATTGTTGTGTCTAGAGGTGCCCCCTTGCCCCAGTATATAAAGGAGGGAGGGAGAGGCCGGCTAGTGTGGGGAGTCCTACTAGGACTCCCAAGTCCTAGTAGGATTCCCCTTTCCTTTCCGGAGTAGGAGAGAAGGAAAGAGGGGGAGAGGGAGAAGGAAAAGGGGGCTGCACCCCGTGTCCAATTCGGACCAGAAGGGGGGGGCGCCTCCTTTCTTTTGGCCTCTCTCTTCTATTCCCGTAACTCCTCGGTACTCCGAAAATACCCGAATCACTCGGAACCTTTCCGATGTCCGAATATAGTCGTCCAATATATCGATGTTTACGTCTCGACCATTTCGAGACTCCTCGTCATGTCCCCGATCTCATCCGGGACTCCGAACTCCTTCGGTACATCAAAACTCATAAAATCATAATAAAACTGTCATCGAAACCTTAAGCGTGCGGACCCTACGGGTTCGAGAACTATGTAGACATGACCGAGACACGTCTCCGGTCAATAAACAATAGCGGAACCTGGATGCTCATATTGGCTCCCACATATTCTACGAATATCTTTATCGGTCAAACCGCATAACGACATACGTTGTTCCCTTTGTCATCGGTATGTTACTTGCCCGAGATTCGATCGTCGGTATCTCAATACCTAGTTGAATCTCGTTACCGGCAAGTCTCTTTACTCGTTCCGTAATACATCATCCCGCAACTAACTCATTAGTTGCAATGCTTGCAAGGCATATAGTGATGTGCATTACCGAGTGGGCCCAGAGATACCTCTCCGACAATCGGAGTGACAAATCCTAATCTCGAAATACGCCAACCCAACAAGTACCTTCGGAGACACCTGTAGAGTACCTTTATAATCACCCAGTTACGTTGTGACATTTGGTAACACACAAAGTGTTCCTCCGGTATTCAGGAGTTGCATAATCTCATAGTCATAGGAACATGTATAAGTCATGAAGAAAGCAATAGCAGTAAAACTTAAACGATCATAGTGCAAAGCTAACGAATGGGTCTTGTCCATCACATCATTCTCCTAATGATGTGATCCCGTTGATCAAATGACAACTCATGTCTATGGCTAGGAAACATAACCATCTTTGATCAATGAGCTAGTCTAGTAGAGGCATACTAGGGACACTCTGTTTTGTCTATGTATTCACACATGTACTAAGTTTCCGGTTAATACAATTATAGCATGAATAATAAACATTTATCATGATATAAGGAAATAAATAATAACTTTATTATTGCCTCTAGGGTATATTTCCTTCAGTCTCCCACTTGCACTAGAGTCAATAATCTAGATCACATCACCATGTTATTAACACCAATAGTTCACATCGCCATGTGACTAACACCCATAGTTCTCATCGCCATGTGACCAATACCCAAAGGGTTTACTAGAGTCAACAATCTAGTTCACATCCTCATGTGATTAACACCCAAAGAGTACTAAGGTGTGATCATGTTTTGCTTCATGAGAGAAGTTTAGTCAGCGGGTCTGTTACATTCAGATCCGTATGTATTTTGCAAATTTCTATGTCTACAATGCTTTGCATGGAGCTACTCTAGCTAATTGCTCCCACTTTTAATACGCATCCAGATTGATACTTAGAGTCATCTGGATTAGTGTAAAGCTTGCATCGGCGTAACTCTTTATGACGAACTCTTTGTCACCTCCATAATCGAGAAACATTTCCTTAGTCATCCAGTAACTAAGGATAATTTTGACCGCTGTCCAGTGATGTACTCCTGGATCACTTTTGTACCTTCTTGCCAAACTCATGGTAAGGTACACAACAAGTTTGGTACACAGCATGGCATACTTTATAGAACCTATGACTGAGGCATAGGGAATGACTTTCATTATTTCTCTATCTTTTGCCGAGGTCGGGCTTTGAGTCTTACTCAACTTCATACCTTACAACTCAGGCAAGAACTCCTTCTCTGACTGATCCATTTTGAACTACTTCAAAAACTTGTCAAGGTATGTATTTATTGAAAAACTTTATCAAGCATTTCGATCTATCTCTATAGATCTTGAGGCTCAATATGTAAGCAGCTTTACCGAGGTTTTTCTTTGAAAAAAAAACTCCTTTCAAACACTCCTTTATGCTTTCCAGAAAATTTCTACATCATTTCTGATCAACAATATGTCATTCACATATACTTATTAGAAAGGCTATAGTGCTCCTACTCACTTTCTTGAAAATACAGGCTTTACCGCAAGTCTGTATAAAACTATATGCTTTGATCAACTTATCAAAGCGTATATTCCAACTCTGAGATGCTTGCACCAGTCCATAGATGGATCGCTGGAGCTTGCACACTTTGTCAGCACCTTTAGGATCGACAAAACCTTCTGGTTGCATCATATACAACTCTTCTTTAAGATATCCATTCAGGAATGCAGTTTTGACATACATTTTCCAGATTTCATAATCACAAAATGCGACCATTGCTAACATGATTCAGACAGACTTAAGCATCGCTACGGGTGAGAAAATCTCATTGTAGTCAACTCCTTGAACTTGTCGAAAACCTTTCACAACAAGTCGAGCTTTGTAAACAGTAACATTACTGTCAGCGTCGGTCTTCCTCTTTTAGATCCATTTATTTTCGATGGCTTGCCGATCATCGGGCAAGTCAACCAAAGTCCACACTTTGTTCTCATACATGGATCCCATCTCAGATTTCATGGCCTCAAACCATTTTGCGGAATCTGGGCTCATCATTGCTTCCTCATAGTTTGTAGGTTCATCATGGTCTAGTAACATGACTTCCAGAACCGGGTTGCCGTACCACTCTGGCGCAGAACGTACTCTAGTTGATCTACGAGTTCAGTAGTAACTTGATCCAAAGTTTCATGATCATCATCATTAGCTTCCTCACTAATTGGTGTAGGAATCACTGAAACTACTTTCTGTGATGTACTATTTTCCAATTCGGGAGAAGGTACAATTACCTCATCAAGTTCCACTTTCCTCCCACTCACTTCTTTCGAGAGAAACTCCTTCTCTAGAAAGGATCCATTCTTAGCAACGAATATCTTGCCTTCGGATCTATGATAGAAGGTGTACCCAACAGTCTCCTTTGGGTATCCTATGAAGACACATTTCTCCGACTAAGGTTCGAGCTTATCAGGTTGAAGCTTTTTCACATAAGCATCGCAGCCCCAAACTTCAAGAAACGACAACTTTGGTTTCTTGCCAAACCACCATTCATCAGGTGTCATCTCAACGGATTTAGATATTGCCCTATTGAACATGAATGCAGCTGTATCTGATGCATAACCCAAAACGATAGTGGTAAATCGTTAAGAGACATCATAGATCGCACCCTATCTAATAAAGTACGGTTACAACATTCGGACACACCATTACTCTGTGGTGTTCCGGGTGGCGTGAGTTGTGAAACTATTCCACATTGTTTCAAATGAAGACCAAACTCGTAACTCAAATATTCACCTCCACGATCAGATCGTAGGAACTTTATTTTCTTGTTACGATGATTCTCTACTTCACTCTGAAATTCTTTGAACTTTTCAAATGTTTCAGACTTGTGTTTCATTAAGTAGATATACCCATATCTGCTCAAATCATCAGTGAAGGTCAGAAAATAACGATACTCGCCGCGAGCCTTAACACTCATCGGTCCACATACATCAGTATGTATGATTTCCAATAAATCAGTTGCTTGCTCCATTGTTCCGGAGAACGGAGTTTTAGTCATCTTGCCCATGAGGCATGGTTCGCAAGAACCAAGTGATTCATAATCAAGTGATTCCAAAAGTCCATCACTATAGAGTTTCTTCATGCGCTTTACACCAATATGACCTAAACGGCAGTGCCACAAATAATTTGCACTATCATTATTAACCTTGCATCTTTTGGCTTCAATATTATGAATATGTGTATCACTACGATCGAGATCCAACAAACTATTTTTCATTGGGTGTATGACCATCGAAGGCTTTATTCATGTAAACAGAATAACAATTATTCTATGACTTTAAATGAATAACCGTATTGCAACAAACATGATCAAATCATATTCATGCTCAACACAAATGCCAAATAACATTTATTTATGTTCTACACTAATTCCGAAAGTATAGGGAGTGTGCGATGATGATCATATCAATCTTGGAACCACTTCCAACACACATCGTCACTTCACCTTTAACTAGTCTCTGTTCATTCCGCAACTCTCGTTTCGAGTTACTAACTTTAGCAACTGAACCGGTATCAAATACCCAGGGGTTGCTATGAACACTAGTAAACTACACATCAATAATCTGTATATCAAAATATACCGTTGTTCACTTTGCCATCCTTCTTATCCGCCAAGTATCTAGGGCAGTTCCACTTCTAGTGACTATTTCCTTTGCAGTAGAAGCACTTAGTTTCAGACTTGAGTTTAGCTTTGGGTTTCTTCATGGAAGTGAAAACTTGCTTGTCATTCTTCTTGAAGTTCCCCTTCTATCCCTTTGCCCTTTACTTGAAACAAGTGGTCTTGTTAACCATCAACACTTGATGTTCTTTCTTGATTTCTACCTTCGCTGATTTCAGCATCGCGAAGAGCTCGGGAATTACTTTTGTCATCCCTTGCATATTATAGTTCATCACGAAGTTCTACTAACTTGGTGATAGTCACTAGAGAACTTTGTCAATTAATATCTTATCTAGAAGATAAACTCCCACTTGATTCAAGCAATCGTAGTATGCAGACAATCTGAGCACATGCTCACCGGTTGAGCTATTCTCCTCCATCTTGTAGGCAAAGTACTGTCAAAGGTCTCATACCTCTCAACACGGGCATGAGTATGAAAAATACTAATTTCAACTCTTGGAACATCTCATATGCTCCGTGGCATTCAAAACGTTTTTCAAGTCCCGGTTATAAGCCGTAAAGCATGGCGCACTAAACTATCAAGTAGTCATCATACCGAGCTTGTCAAACGTTCATAACGTCTGCATCTGCTCCTGCAATAGGTTCGTCACCTAGCGGTGCATCAAGGACATAATACTTCTGTGCAGCAATGAGGATAATCCTCAGATCACGGACCTAGTCCGCATCATTGCTACTAACATCTTTCAACTTATATTTCTCTAGGAACATATAAAATAAACGGGGAGTTACATTGCGAGCTATTGATCTACAACATAGAAAGGCTAATACTACCAGGACTAAGTTCATGATAAATTAAAGTTCAATTAATCATATTACTTGAAGAACTCCCACTTAGATAGACATCCCTCTGGTCATCTAAATGATCACGTGATCCAAATCAACTAAACCATGTCCGATCATCACGTGAGATGGAGTAGTTTTCAATGGTGAACATCTTATGTTGATCATATCTACTATATGATTCACGCTCGACCTTTCGGTCTCCAGTGTTCCGAGGCCATATCTGCATATGCTAGGCTCGTCAAGTTTAACCCGAGTATTCTGCGTGTGCAAAACTGGCTTACACCCGTTGTATTTGAACGTAGAGCTTATCACACCCGATCATCATGTGGTGTCTCGGCACGACGAACTTTCGCAACGGTGCATACTCAGGGAGAACACTTATACCTTGAAATTTTGTAAGGGATCATCTTATAATGCTACCGCCGTACTAAGCAAAATAAGAAGCATAATAAGATAAACATCACATGCAATCAAAATATGTGACATGATATGGCCATCATCATCTTGTGCTTTTGATTTCCATCTCCAAAGCACCGTCATGATCACCTTCGTCACCGGCGCGACACCTTGATCTCCATCGTAGCATCGTTGTCGTCTCGCCAACTATTACTTCTACGACTATCGCTACCGCTTAGTGATAAAGTAAAGCAATTACATGGCGATTGCATTTCATACAATAAAGCGACAACCATATGGCTCCTGCCAGTTGCCGATAACTTTACAAAACATGATCATCTCATACAAAACCGTATAACTCATCTTGTCTTGACCATATCACATCACAACATGCCCTGCAAAAACAAGTTAGACGTCCTCTACTTTGTTGTTGCAAGTTTTACGTGGCTGCTACGGGCTTAGCAAGAACCGTTCTTACCTACGCATACAAAACCACAACGATATTTCGTCAAGTATGTGCTGTTTTAACCTTCACAAGGACCGGGCGTAGCCACACTTGATTCAACTAAAGTTGGAGAAACTGACACCCGCCAGCCACCTGTGTGCGAAGCACGTCGGTAGAACCAGTCTCGCGTAAGCATACACGTAATGTCGATCCGGGCCGCTTCATCCAACAATACCGCCGAATCAAAGTATGACATGCTGGTAAGCAGTATGACTAGTATCGTCCACAACTCACTTGTGTTCTACTCATGCATATTATCTACGCATAAACCTGGCTCTGATACCACTGTTGGGGAACGTAGTATTTTAAAATTTTCCTACGATCACGCAAGATCTATCTACCAGATGCATAGCAACGAGAGGGGAGAGTGTGTCTACGTATCCTCGTAGACCGAAAGCGGAAGCGTTAGAACAATGCGGTTGATGTAGTCGTACGTCTTCACAGCCCGACCGATCAAGCACCGAAACTACGGCACCTCCGAGTTCTAGCACACGTTCAACTCGATGACATCCCTCGAACTCCGATCCAGCCGAGTGTCGAGGGAGAGTTCCGTCAGCACGACGGCGTGGTGACGATCTTGATGTTCTACCGTCGCAGGGCTTCGCCTAAGCACCGCTATAATATTATCGAGGAGAACTATGGTGGAGGGGGGCACCGCACATGGCTAAGAGATCAAGAGATCAATTGTTGTGTCTAGAGGTGCCCCCTTGCCCCCGTATGTAAAGGAGGGAGGGAGAGGCCGGCCCTAGAGGGGGCGTGCCAAGTGTGGGGAGTCCTACTAGGACTCCCAAGTCCTAGTAGGATTCCCCTTTCCTTTCCGAAGTAGGAGAGAAGGAAAGAGGGGGAGAGGGAGAAGGAAAAGGGGGCTGCACCCCTTGTCCAATTCGGACCAGAAGGGGGGCGCGCGCCTCCTTCCTTTTGGCCTCTCTCTTCTTTTGGCCTCACTCGGAACCTTTCCGATGTCCGAATATAGTCGTCCAATATATCGATTTTTTACGTCTCGACCATTTCGAGACTCCTCGTCATGTCCCCGATCTCATCCGGGATTCCAAACTCCTTCGGTACATCAAAACTCATAAACTCATAATAAAACTGTCATCGAAACCTTAAGCGTGCGGACCCTACGGGTTCGAGAACTATGTAGATATCACCGAGACACGTCTCCGGTCAATAACCAATAGCGGAACCTGGATGCTCATATTGGCTCCCACATATTCTACGAATATCTTTATCGGTCAAACCGCATAACAACATACGTTGTTCCCTTTGTCATCGGTATGTTACTTGCCCGAGATTCGATCATCGGTATCTCAATACCTAGTTGAATCTAGTTACCGGCAAGTCTCTTTACTCATTCCGTAATACATCATCCCGCAACTAACTCATTAGCTGCAATGCTTGCAAGGCTTATAGTGATGTGCATTACCGAGTGGGCCCAGAGATACCTCTCCAACAATCGGAGTGACAAATCCTAATCTCGAAATACGCCAACCCAACAAGTACCGTCGGAGACACCTGTAGAGTACCTTTATAATCACCAAGTTACGTTGTGACATTTGGTAGCACACAAAGTGTTCCTCCGGTATTCGGGAGTTGCATAATCTCATAGTCATAGGAACATGTATAAGTCATGAAGAAAGCAATAGCAGTAAAACTTAAACGATCATAGTGCTAAGCTAACGGATGGGTCTTGTCCATCACATCATTCTCCTAATGATGTGATCCCGTTGATCAAATGACAACTCATGTCTATGGCTAGGAAACATAACCATCTTTGATCAATGAGCTAGTCTAGTAGAGGCATACTATGGACACTCTGTTTTGTCTATGTATTCACACATGTACTAAGTTTCCGGTTATTACAATTCTAGCATGAATAATAAACATTTATCATGATATAAGGAAATAAATAATAACTTTATTATTGCCTCTAGGGTATATTTCCTTCATGGTTTTCCGTCTCGGTACTATCAGAGGAACTGGGGCTGTATGAAGGAGGAAATTATAGCGGTTGTTCGACAGTTTTTCGTCACCAGTCATGATACGTCTGCAACGTATCTATAAATTTTTATTGTTCCATGCTATTATATTATCCTTCTAGGATGTTTTATGGGATTTTATATAAACTTTTATATGATTTTTGGGACTAACCTATTAACCCAGAGCCCAGTGCCAGTTTTTGTTTTTCTCCTGTTTTAGGGTTTCGCAGAAAAATATATATCAAACGGAGCCCAATTGACCTGAAACTCAACGGAGGTTATTTTTGGACCAGAAGAAGCCCAGGAAGTACCGGAGGGGGACGAGAAGATCCACGGTCTGCCCACGAGGGTGGGGGCGCCTCCCCCCTACTGGGTGCGCCCCCCTACCTCGTGGACAGCCCGGAGACCCCCTTTACTTGCCCCCCGACTCCAACACCTCCTATATATACTAAAACCTCCGGAAAGTAACCTAGATCGGGAGTTCCGCCACCGAAAGCCTCTGTTGCCACCGAAAACCAATCTAGACCCGTTCTGGCACCCTGCCGGAGGGGGGAATCCCTCTCCGGTGGCCATCTTCATCATCCTGGTGCTCTCTATGACGAGGGAGGAGTAGTTCACCCTCGGGGCTGAGGGTATGTATCAGTAGCTATGTGTTTGATCTCTCTCTCTCTCTCTCTCTCGTGTTCTTGAGATGACAAGATTTTGATGTATCGCAAGCTTTGCTATTATAGTTGGATCTTATGATGTTTCTCCCCCTCTACTCTCTTGTAATGGATTGAGTTTTCCCTTTGAAGTTATCTTATTGGGTTGAGTCTTTAAGGATTTGAGAGCACTTGATGTATGTCTTGCGTGGGATACCCGTGGTGACAATGGGGTATTCTATTGGTTCACTTGATGTACGTTTCGGTGATCAACTTGCGGGTTCTGTGACCTTGGGAATCTATGCATAGGGGTTGGCACACGTTTTCGTCTTGACTCTCCGGTAGAAACTTTGGGGCACTCTTTGAAGTACTTTGTGTTGGTTGAATAGATGAATCTGAGATTGTGTGATGCATATCGTATAATCATGCCCACGGATACTTGAGGTGACAATGGGGTATCTAGGTGACATTAGGGTTTTGGTTGATTTGTGTCTTAAGGTGTTATTCTAGTATGAACTCTATGATAGATCGAACGGAAAGAATAGCTTCATGCTATTTTACTACGGACTCTTGAATAGATCGATCAGAAAGAATAACTTTGAGGTGGTTTCATACCCTACCATAATCTCTTCGTTTTTTCTCCGCTATTAGTTACTTTGGAGTGACTCTTTGTTGCATGTTGAGGGATAGTTATATGATCCAGTTATGTTATTATTGTTGAGAGAACTTGCACTAGTGAAAGTATGAACCCTAGGCCTTGTTTCTTATCATTGCAACACCGTTTATGCTCACTTTTACCTTTAGTTACCTGTCTGTTTTTATATTTTCAGATTACAAAAACCTATAACTACCATCCATATTGCACTTGTATCACCATCTCTTCGCTGAACTAGTGCACCTATACAATTTACCATTGTATTTGGTGTGTTGGGGACTGATACGTCCAAAACGTATCTATAATTTCTGCTTGCTACATGCTTCTTTTGTGTGATATTGCTATGATATTGATGCACTTCCATGCACTTTTGATCATATTTGGACTAACCTATTAACTCAGTGCACCACAGTGCCAGTTCCTGTTTTCTACTGTTTTTCTATTTCAGGTTTCCCCCATATTAAAAGTGCTCCAAAAATTCCAGGAAAAATATAGGAAAAATCAGCGTACAAGAAGCTTCGCGAAGAACCAAAGATGGGCCCGAGGGGAGCCAGGGGAGGCCCAGGTGGCCACCTGGCGCAGGCCCACCCTTGGCCGCGCCAGGGGGGCGCCTGGGGCCCCTGCTCCGCCTTTGGCTGCCCCCCTTCGCATATATATCCCTCTCGTCCCGAAACCCTCGAGGACAGAACCCTTTTTCGCGATCTCGCCTCTGTTCCGCCGCCGCAGCGCTTCCAAGATCGAGAGCATCAGGAGAACTCTTCCCGGCACCCTGCCGGAGGGGAGAACCACCACCGGGAGCTTCTCCACCACCATGGACGCTTCCCGGATGAGTCGTGAGTAGTCCACCTTGGACCATGGGTCCATGATCAGTAGCTATGTGATGTTCTCCTCCCCTCTTTGCTCTTCATGGTTTAGACCTCGTGAGCTGCCCTACATGATCGAGGCACATATGTAATCTTTCTGCTGTTGCTTTGCTGAGTTTGCTGGGATCTGATGGATTATGAGACTATGTTCAGATTGTGTTTGAGTAATATATTTGATTCACCTCTTTTATATCTTTGTTCTTGAGTAATTCTTGCAGGTTCTCCATTGCTGTTTATCGCTTTGGCCAAGTAGTAGGTAGTAACTCCAAGAGGGAGCGTTATGCTTGATTGTGGGTTCATGCCCCCCTGATGACTAGCTTGAGTGACAGAAACATGAGTCTAGGGGATGTGCTGTTGCCACAAGGGAGAAAACAACGGTGCTTGTACTTGCGGGTGCTGATACGTCCAAAACGTATCTATAATTTCTGCTTGCTCCATGCCTCTTTTGTGTGATATTGCTATGATATTTATGCACTTCCATACACTTTTGATCATATTTGGACTAACCTATTAACTCAGTGCACCCCAGTGCCAGTTTCTGTTTTCTGCAGTTTTTGTATTTCAGGTTTTCCCATTACTTGAATTGCCAGAAAAATTCCGGGAAAAATATATAAAAAATCAGCGCTCTAGAAGCTTCCATGCGGCAGAAGTAGGGCCAGAGGGGGGCCACAGGGGCTCCAGGCGCCCTGAGGGGGCGGCCCCCCTCCTGGCCGCGCCGGGGGGGCGCCTGGGCCCCCCTTACCTCCTCTGATGCCCCCCTTTGGCATATATTTACATCGCGTCCCGAAACCCTCGAGGACGGAACCCTTTTTCGCGATCTCATCTCTGTTCCGCCGCCGCCGCGCTTCCAAGATCGGGAGCACCAGGAGAACTCTTCCCGGCACCCTACCGGAGGGGAGAACCACCACCGGGAGCCTCTCCACCACCATGGACGCCTCCCGGATGAGTTGTGAGTAGTCCTCCTTGGACCATGGGTCCATGACTAGTAGCTATGTGATGTTCTCCTCCCCTCTTTGTTCTTCACCGATTAGACCTCGTGAGCTGCCCTACATGATCGAGGCACATATGTAATCCTTATGCTGTAGCTATGATGAGTTTGCTGGGATCTGATGGATTATGAGATTATGTTCAGATTGTGTGTGAGTAATATCTTTGATTCACCTCTTTTATATTTATGTTCTTGAGTAATTCTTGCATGTTCTCTGTTGCTGTTTATTGCTTTGGCCAAGTAGTAGGTAGTAACTCCAAGAGGGAACGTTATGCTTGATTGTGGGTTCATTCCCCTCGATGACTAGCTTGAGTGACAGAAACATGAGTCTAGGGGATGTGTTGTTGCCACAAGGGGGAAAACAATGGTGCTTGTACTTGCGGGTGCAAGGATTGTTTACTTTACGCAAAGTTCTTTTAATGCAGTTGTCTGTTGCTTTGAGTTTACACTATGGGTGGGACTCGCAACTTAATACCAGCGAGACGTTCTGGATAGATATCTCAAGGTGGATGATTAGTAGTAGATGCAGATTGATTTCGGTCTACTTGCCTTGGCGTACCGCCCATGCTTTTGAGCCTCTACCTTTCTTCGCAGCATAGTTAGCATTGGTTTGCGCACATAATCCTGTCAATTGCCCAGCTGTAATTTGTTTACCTCGCTTAGCTGTTTTATCGTCTTTTGGGAGAGAGACATCACTAGTGAACATCATGGGACCCCGGTCCATATTACCATCACTGATCACACCCGTTATTTACTTCCTGTTCTTATTTACTAGTTGCAGTCATACCTATCACTATTATCTCTTGTGTTTGATCCTTTGTAAACGACAAGGCCGGAGGGATTGACAACCTCTCTGTACTCGTTGAGAGCAAAGTTATTTGTATCTGTGTGCAGGTCCTGTCAATCGCTAAGTATCTGGCGCCGTTAGCAGTTGACACCTTCTTGTCGACCCTCGGAGTCTCACGGGATTCGATCCTTGGTATCTTTGCCAAGGGAAAACTACCGCTACGCTACATCTCACACCTTCCACTTGGGGTAACCAACGAGGGGCGAGAAGCCATCAAGCAATGTTTTCTGGCGCCGTTGCCAGGGACTCCACTCTTCAAGATAGGGGAGTTGCACGCTATCTTTTATCTTTGCTTTTTAGTCTTGTTAGTTTACCTTTTAGTTTTTGCTTTAGTGTCTTCTATCAAAAATCACAAAAAAATTATTTGCTTTTCTGTTAGTAGTCCTTTCTGTTTAGTCAAGCATCTTAGGATTTGGTGCTTTGAGGGAATCATAAGTTCTAGATTTCCATCAAAGGGATGGAGAAAATATGAAGAAGGCATGGGACAGAATTTCTGATGCACATAGGAAAATTATGCCTTGGATACCTATAAAAATTGTGCTTAGAAATTTTTACCATGGTCTTTTTAAATGGTGTAAACACTCTCTTGATATTATAGCTGAAGGAGATTTCCTAGAGTGTGATGAAGCTAGAGCTCTTGAAATTATACATGGTCTATCTAGTTACTTTGTTTATGATCATAATTTTGATACTGTCATAGATAGACTTGCTACTATTGAGAAGAGAATGGATGCTCTAGACTTGATGAAGGTAGAGAAACCCAAACCCAATAAGAGAGATATTTTGGAAATAGACAATGATTGGGAGCCTTTTGTTAGGATTAACATCTCTAATCAAGACTTCCTTGCTTATTGTGATATTGGATCTATGGTTTCTACTATGCCAAAAATTGTTCATGATTCTTTGAAATTTAACATGGACAGATTATCATCCTATCATGAACATGCTAATGGAGACATTTCTGAGATCCAGGGAAGGATAAAAGATGTGCCAGTTACCTTCCTTAAAGGGATTGCAATGGTTGATTTCTTCATCATGAAGCCAAACCAAGGAAATATAGTGCTTGGAAGGGACTTCCTCCGAGCCGTAAAAGGCTTCATCGATATAGGTAAGGGACAAATCCGCTTACGCGGGAAGGCAAAAGGTATGTACCCCTTTCCTAGAAGGAATAAGAGTGAACTTGTTGAGGAACCATTTGAAGCAATTTATAACTCCGATTATTATGATGATTATTGGTTTCTCTTTGCATTATGCCTAGCTTAAAGGCATAAAAGAAAGCGCTTTTGGGAGGCAGCCCACAATGAATAAAGTTTTATTTTGCTTTTGTTGTGTCTTGATGTTTGTTACTACAGTAGCATCATCATTGTATCTTTACTTTTCAACTTTGTGCCAAGTTTAGCCTCCGATTGCAAGAAAGTTCAAAAGTTGTGACGTGCTGTCCAGGAAACAGATTCTGTCCTTGGACAGAAAAATTTATATAAAATCACCAGATCATCTTTTTGGTCTGAATTTTTTCGACAGAGTGCTCTATACAATTGGCTTTCGGGCGTCTGTTCTGAGTTTTTTGATTTGAGTTGCAGAAGTGCCCCGAAAAAATTATTTACTACCTGCTGGTCTGTTTTTCACAGATTCTGTCCTGTTTTGCCTTTCCTTCGTTTTGCAAACCTTGAGCTTGCTTTTTCTTTGCAAAAACCTTTTGGCAATCTTGAGAAATAGTAGATCTTCAAGAATATCCTTATTTCCAGCAAGTAAAAATTATTTTATTATGGGTACTAACCTCGCTAATCAGATTATGATGAGTTATGTATGAAGGGAGTTTTCAAGTGTGCGAGGGAAGATGATAAAAAGATTCAGGAGTGTCAAACGCTCAAGCTTGGGGATGCCCCCGTGCACCCCCAAGAAATATTCAAGAAGACTCAAGCGTCTAAGCTTGGGGATGCCCCCGTGCATCCTTTTCTCCATCAACAATTATCAATTCGTCTTTCGTTCCACTATATTTTAATCACTTCATGCGTTATGTGCTATGCTTGGAGCGTCTTGCTTTTAGTTTCCTTTTTAGTTTTCTTTAGCTTTGCTTGCTTTTCATAACGAGTTAGAACCCAGCTTTCTTTGTGTGGGAGAGAAACACGCTCCACTTCAACCTAGAACACAACATAGGATTTTCATGCTTATCTTTGTTGTGTATGTTCTTTGTCTTTCAATAGCTACTGTCATGTTTAGCTCTTAGTTTTCATGCTTTTCTTTTTAGAGAGCTTTTGTTTAGTTGGTTGCTTCTGGAACTCTCTTGAGTTATCATGCTTATCTTGTTAAGAAAGTTGGCCTCTGTGGCACTGGTTGATATGTCTATGATAAAAATGCTATGTGCATAATGGTGCTTAGTAGTTCATGTTTTCTTATGGTTAGTCTCAAATAGCTGGGGGGTTCTTAATGTGTTATTGAAGTACCAACATGATTTGTTTGCCTATGATGTGGTATGGTTTAGTGATATCTTCCTCCAAGAATTTATTTTGATTGACTTGGCATATGCTCACGCATATTTAAGGCTGTAAAGAAAGTCTATCAAGCCTTGATGATCTTTAATTTCTGAGTAGCGATATAACTTCCATGCCCGATTCAATGTTGCTTTGTCGCTCTGCATGATTATGACCGTCATTGCTCTCTTAGTTGGTCGCTCCCAGTCTTTTGCTAACCTTCACCTGTACTAAGCGGACTGACTGCTTGTGCATCCAAAATCCTTTAAACCAGTTATGCCATATGAGTCCACCATACCTTCCTATACATGGTATTTACTTGCCATTCCTAACGAAGACTTTCTTGTACCATCTCGAAATTATTCAAAAGCATTTCTCTTTTGTGCCTCTGTTTTAGCTCATGAGGAAGTAGTAGTTAATTCATGATCTTTTTAAGTTGGACAAGTTTCACCCCGGGATTGCATGTCTAATCTGCAAACCCCTAATACGAGAAGGAACTGGCAAAGAGTGCGCCCGGCTCATAAAAAATACAACAAACAAACCCTCCTTCACGCTTTGTTCATGAGAAATCAGAAAACTTTTGGCAGTGGTAAACAAAGGAGATTAAGGGGATGTGATCGTCCCCGTGCGGGAGCCGTTCCTCGAAACTTGTCCAGCTCGAGAAGTAATTGAGTTATCTACTAGCATTCGTTGACGAAATATGCATATCCCAAAAATAATTTTTACCTCTGTTTTTAAAAACCAAGAGCTCTGGTACATGTTTAGTCTTTGTTTCCGACCACGGGTTTTCAAACTTGCCATCAAAAGCCACGGTTCGAGAGTCTCCACCTTCTTTCTTCAAAGCACCAACTATTGAGAGCATGATTGTCATTCTGAGTGTAATGTGCATTGTCCCAAAGTACCATTGTCTTCTGCATGATTATGATATCGTTTATTCTGAAATCATTGTATCTAGTCGTCACTTAAAACTTCGGAGGTGCTCCTGCATTTATGTTTTGCTTCACTAAAGGGGGCAAGCGAGGTATTACTTTGCCATGTTTGCACACCATGCTCACTACAAATCTATTGAGTGTTTCAGTATCATATTGTAAAACTTTCAGTTCTTTGTGATATTCTCATGAGGCAACTTAATTACTAAAGATTCATTATCTCAGTAAGCATTTGTCATGTGACTGTGAAAAGTTCTTATATGGTTGGTAGCATGTCACCACAGAAATTATGCTTGTTATCATTTACCTACTCGAGGACGAGCAGGAATTAAGCTTGGGGATGTTGATACGTCCAAAACGTATCTATAATTTCTGCTTGCTCCATGCCTCTTTTGTGTGATATTGCTATGATATTTATGCACTTCCATACACTTTTGATCATATTTGGACTAACCTATTAACTCAGTGCACCCCAGTGCCATTTTTTGTTTTCTGCTGTTTTTGTATTTCAGGTTTTCCCATTACTTAAATTGCCAGAAAAATTCCGGGAAAAATATATAAAAAATCAGCGCTCCAGAAGATTCCATGCGGCACAAGTAGGGCTAGAGGGGGGCCACAGGGGCTCTAGGCGCCCTGAGGGGGCGGCCCCCTCCTGGCCGCGCCGGGGGGGGGGGGCGCCTGGGCCCCCCTTACCTCCTCTGATGCCCCCCTTTGGCATATATTTACATCGCGTCCCGAAACCCTCGAGGACGGAACCCTTTTTCGCGATCTCATCTCTGTTCCGCCGCCGCCGCGCTTCCAAGATCGGGAGAACCACCATCGGGAGCCTCTCCACCACCATGGACGCCTCCCGGATGAGTTGTGAGTAGTCCTCCTTGGACCATGGGTCCATGACCAGTAGCTATGTGATGTTCTCCTCCCCTCTTTGTTCTTCACCGATTAGACCTCGTGAGCTGCCCTACATGATCGAGGCACATATGTAATCCTTATGCTGTTGCTATGATGAGTTTGCTGGGATCCGATGGATTATGAGATTATGTTCAGATTGTGTGTGAGTAATATATTTGATTCACCTCTTTTATATTTATGTTCTTGAGTAATTCTTGCATGTTCTCTGTTGCTATTTATTGCTTTGGCCAAGTAGTAGGTAGTAACTCCAAGAGGGAACGTTATGCTTGATTGTGGGTTCATGCCCCTCGATGACTAGCTTGAGTGACAGAAACATGAGTCTAGGGGATGTGCTGTTGCCACAAGGGGGAAAACAACGGTGCTTGTACTTGTGGGTGCAAGGATTGTTTACTTTACGCAAAGTTCTTTTAATGCAGTTGTCTGTTGCTTTGAGTTTACACTATGGGTGGGACTCGCAACTTAATACCAGCGAGATGTTCTGGATAGATATCTCAAGGTGGATGATTAGTAGTAGATGCAGATGGATATCGGTCTACTTGCCTTGGCGTACCGCCCATGCTTTTGAGCCTCTACCTTTCTTTGCAGCATAGTTAGCATTGGTTTGCGCACATAATCCTGTCAATTGCCCAGCTGTAATTTGTTTACCTCGCTTAGCTGTTTTATCGTCATTTGGGAGAGAGACATCACTAGTGAACATCATGGGACCCCGGTCCATATTACCATCACTGATCACACCCGTTATTTACTTCTTGTTCTTATTTACTAGTTGCAGTCATACCTATCACTATTATCTCTTGTGTTTGATCCTTTGTAAACGACAAGGCCGGAGGGATTGACAACCTCTCTGTACTCATTGCGAGCAAAGTTATTTGTATCTGTGTGCAGGTCCTGTCAATCGCTAAGTATCTGGCGCCGTTAGCAGTTGACACCTTCTTGTCGACCCTCGGAGTCTCACGGGATTCGATCCTTGGTATCTTTGCCAAGGGAAAACTACCGCTACGCTACATCTCACACCTTCCACTTGGGGTAACCAACGAGGGGCGAGAAGCCATCAGGTGCAAGGATTGTTTACTTTACGCAAAGTTCTTTTAATGCAGTTGTATGTTGCTTTGAGTTTACACTTTGGGTGGGATTCGCAACTTAATAACAACGAGATGTTCTGGATAGATATCTCAAGGTGGATGATTAGTAGTAGATGCAGATGGATTTCAGTCTACTTGCCTTGGCGTACCGCCCATGCTTTTGAGCCTCTACCTTTCTTTGCAGCATTGTTAGCATTGGTTTGCGCACATAATCCTGTCAATTGCCCAGCTGTAATTTGTTTACCTCGCTTTGCTGTTTTATCGTCTTTTGGGAGAGAGACATCACTAGTGAACATCATGGGACCCCGGTCCATATTACCACCGCTGATCACACCTTCTATTTACTTCCTGTTTTTATTTCCTAGTTGCAGTCATAGCTATCATTATTATCTCTTGTGTTTGATCCTTTGTAAACAACAAGGCCGGAGGGATTGACAACCTCTCTGTACTCGTTGGGAGCAAAGTTATCTGTATCTGTGTGCAGGTCCCGTCAACCACTAAGTTTCTGGCGCTGTTGACACCTACTTGTCGACCCTCGGAGTCTCACGGGATTCGATCCTTGGTATCTTTGCCAAGGGAAATTTGCCGCTACGCTACATCTCAACCTTCCACTTGGGGTAACCAACGAGGGGCGAGAAGCCATCAAGCAAGTTTCTGGCGCCATTTCCGGGGACTCCACTCTTCAAGATAGGGGAGTTGCACGCTATCTTTTATCTTTGCGTTTTAGTCTTGTTAGTTTACCTTTCAGTTTTTGCTTTAGTGTCCCTTACCAAAAATCACAAAAATAGTTATCTTGCTTGCTGCTGCTATGGGTTGCACCGAGAACACCAAGTTGTGTGACTTCACTAGTCATAACAACAATGACTTTATTTGCATGCCTATTGCTACACCGGCCACTTCAGCACCTTCTTATGAGATTAAACCTGCTTTGCTGAACCTAGTTATGAAAGATCAATTCTCCGGTGCTGGAGATGATGCTGCTTTGCACTTAAATAATTTTGTTGAGCTCTGTGATATGCAAAAGTACAAAGAAGTAGATGGTGATATTGTTAAGCTTAAGCTTTTTCCTTTCTCCTTGAGAGGAGGAGCCAAAATCTGGTTTCAATCCTTGCCTAGGAATAGTATAGATTCTTGGGACAAGTGCAAGGATGCCTTTATTGGGAAGTACTATCCCCTTGCTAAAATTATCCAATTAAGGAGTAACATAATGAATTTTAAACAATTGGATAATGAACACGTTGCCCAAGCTTGGGAACGCATGAAATCTCTTGTCAAGAACTGCCCTACTCATGGTTTGACTACTTGGATGGTTATCCAAACTTTTTACACAGGCTTGAACTTTACCTCGCGGAACTTGTTAGATTCGGCCGCGGGAGGAACCTTTATGTCAACTACACTTGGTGCTGCCACGAAACTTCTCGACGAGATGATGACCAATTATTCCCAATGGCACACCGAACGCGCTCCAATAGGTAGGAAGGTAAACTCTGTCGAGGAGATTTTCTCCCTAAATGAAAAAGTTGACTTGATCATGTCTCTACTTTCCAATCAATCTTCTATTTATCCTCATGATGTTCCTTTAAATTCTTTGATTGCTCAAGATCAAGTAGATGTGTACTTTATCTCTAGAAACAATTTCAATAACAATGCTTATAGGAGTAATTTTGGTAGCAACCCTAGACCGTTCCCCTCTAATTCCTATGGGAACAACAATGCTTATCCTAGCACCAAGAACTCCACTTCGGAACTAGAGATTATGCTTAAAGACTTCATCACTACCCAAAAGGCCTTCAATAAGAGTGTAGAAGAAAAACTAGACAAACTAGATAATCTCTCTTCGAAGGTAGACAATTTAGCCCAAGAGGTAGAGTTGCTTAAAATTAGAACTTCTCCTCTTGAGGAGAGGAAGACCACTCCTATGAATGCTATTCAAGTGCAAATTAATGAAAACATTAGGATGATGGCTAAACTTAAAAAGAGATGGGCTAGAGAAAAGGAGGAAGAAGATAGAATTAAGAGCCTTCCTACCCACCACACTGTTGCTACTATTCAAGTTGTTGAGGATATCCAAACTCTTAGCACCCAATGCACTCCTAGTCCCATTGGACCTATTAATGGTGATGCTATGACCTCAACCGTAGAAGAAGAAACTCCTATGACCATAGAAGCTACCAAACAAGTGAGCCTAAAGGACACCACTACCACTTTACTTGATAGTAGTGACCTTGATTTTGATAATTGCACGCTTTCTGAAGTTATTGGTTTTCTTCACAAGATGTCTAGAGATCCCCACACTAGCACACTTAATCTTGCCTTCACGAAGCATATCACTAATGCTCTCATCAAAGCTAGGGAGGAGGAGCTTAGGGTAGAAGCCTCCATACCTAGAAAGCTAGAAGATAGTTGGGATCCTGTGATTAAAATTAAGTTGAATAACTTCTCTTGCTATGCTTTATGTGATGTTGGAGCTAGTACCTCCGTTATGCCCAAAAGAATGTATGATATGTTTGAATTGAAACCTTTTGATCCTTGTTCTTTTGGTGTTCGTCTTGTTGATTCTTCCGTAAAGAAACCTTTGGGGAAGATCGACGATGTTCTTATCATTGTCAATGACAATTATGTTCCCGTTGATTTTACTATTATGGATATTGAATGTGAACCTTCATGTCCAATTATTTTGGGACGTCCTTTTCTTCGCACCGTTGGTGCTATCATTGACATGAAAGAGGGGAATATAAAATTCCAATGCCCTCTCAAGAAAGGGATAGAACACTTCCCTAGAAAGAAAATTAAGTTGCCTTTTGAGTCCGTTACACGGGCTAGCTATTCTCTTACTCTTGATAAAACTTGATCTTCTCTTTTTGCATCATGCCTAGCTTAAAGGCATAAAAGAAAGCGCTTTTGGGTGGCAGCCCACAACGAATTAGGTTTTATTTTGCTTTTGTTGTGTCTTGATGTTTGTTACTACATTAGCATCATCATTGTATCTTTTCTTTTCAGCTTTGTGCCAAGTTTAGCCTCTGATTGCAAGAAAGTTCAAAAGTTGTGACGTGCTGTCCAGAAAACAGATTCTGTCCTTGGACAGAAAAATTCGAATAAAATCACCAGATCATCTTTTTGAGCTGAATTTTTTTGACAGCGTGCTCTATACAATTGGCTTTCGAGCGTCTGTTCCGAGTTTTTTTGATTTGAGTTGCATAAGTGCCCCGAAAAAATTATTTACTACCTGCTGGTTTGTTTTTCACAGATTCTGTCCTGTTTTGCCTTTTCTTCGTTTTGCAAACCTTGAGCTTGCTTTTTCTTTGCAAAAAACCTTTTGGCAATCTTGAGAAACAATAGCTCTTCAAGATTATCTTTATTTCCAGTAGGGAAAAATTATTTTATTGTGGGTACTAACCTCGCTAATCAGATTATGATGAGTTATGTATGAAGGGAGTTTTCAAGTGTGCGAGGGAAGATGATAAAATAAGATTCAGGAGGGTCAAACGCTCAAGCTTGGGGATGCCCCCGTGCACCCCAAGAAATATTCAAGAAGACTCAAGCGTCTAAGCTTGGGGATGCCCCCATGCATCCCCTTCTCCATCAACAATTATCAGTTCGTCTTTCGTTCCACTATATTCTTATCACTTCATGCGTTATGTGCTATGCTTGGAGCGTCTTGCTCTTAGTTTCCTTTTTTAGTTTTCTTTAGCTTTGCTTGTTGTTCATAACAAGTTAGAACCCAGCTTTCTTTGTGTGGGAGAGAAACACGCTCCACTTCAACCTAGAACACAACATAGGATTTTCATGCTTATCTTTGCTGTGTGTGTTCTTTGTCTTTCCATAGCTGCTGTCATGTTTAGCTCTTAGTTTTCATGCTTTTCTTTTTAAAGAGCTTTTGTTTAGTTGGTTGCTGAACTCTCTTGAGTTTTCATGTTTATCTTGTTAAGAGAGTTTGCCTGTTGCACTGAGTTGTGTGTCTTAACTTAAAGTAGGTAATTGAGGTTGCTATTTAATTTTAGTAGTAACTTGCAATAGTTTTGAGGTATTGCCATGCGTAATGTCTTAACTTTTGGTGTCAAGAGCTTTAGCCTATTAGTGATAGATGTCGTATTTTGGGCAATCCGTGTTTATTTTGAAAAACCTACAAAATAGTTGAGAACTTTAGCTACTAGATGGATCACTAATCTTTGGAGGGATCGAATATTAGAGTACACTCACGTACCATGAGTTGAGGATGCGCAAGGATAACCAAACCCCCATACACTCCTCCTCGGGGTACTTGTCTCTTTGTGAACCTCCTAATTAGATTGAGAGTTACCGATAATAAGTGCATGAGTTCTTCGGACTAATGTGAGTATTCGAAAGTTGACACTTCCACCTAGCCATATTTTTCTAGCCTCTTCGGTACCGTGCATTGCCCTTTCTCACCTCGAGAGTTGGCGCATACTTCGCCGGTGCATCCAAATCCTTGGCACGATACGCTCTGTCATCATAAGCCTCATTATATCCTTCCTCAAAACAGCCACCATACCTACCTATCAAGGCATTTCCATAGCCTTTCCGAGATACATTGCCATGCAACATCCATCTTCTCATGACTTGATCTTCATGTCATACATGCTTTTTGCTTGATCGATGAGCCGCATGCTAGTTGGGCCTTGCCCTAATCATTTCTACATGACGCGCTAGTATCATTGCATATCCTGCTACACCGGCAGAGGCATACATTTGCATATATCATGATAGTTTCATTTTCTTTATGTTGAGTACTTTGGTAAAGTGTGAATGATCTTCTATACTTCTTGTAATATATAGAGTGTTGCCCCTAAAGTGAGGAAAAGATCCCAAAGACGAAAAAATCAAAAGATCCCAAAGAGGACAAATGAGAGTTAAATAGAAAGAGCCATTGAGGCCACAAAAAAATAAAAAAAAAAGAGAAAAAAGAGAAAAAGAAATAGAAAGAGAGAAGGGGGCACACTACTATTCCTTTTGAGAGATCCACACTCGTACTCCATCTTATACCTTGTACTCCATAGAGATTATCATTCATGCATATAGCTATGTGGGGACCTTCACACTATAGAACTTGGCTTGTATATTCCAATAATGAGCCTCCTCAAAAGAGCTCTAGGTCTTCTTGAGCGAGCAAGTTGGATGCACCCCCACTAGCTCCATTGGAGAGCTTACCTTAGCTCATATGTGCATCCGTTGCATGGCAATCCCTACTCCTCACATCATATCTATCATTTGGCTTTCTCTCGCCTATGATTGTCCTCATTGATGTGAGCCTTTCACACCTTTTTTGTCTTCCCCCTTCATCATTTTTCTCTCTTTGCCATCCTAAGTGTCAACTTTCTTGCTTACGCTCATCCATTGCATGAGTGCTCAAAATATCAAAAGGGAGTGGATCATTTTGACTTGTACCTGGCTAGTGGTCTGGGGATGAGTCAAGATAAGATTCCAAAGAAGACCAAGTGTGAAACTTTAGTAGATTAAGTTCTCAACAATACAAAAACTATGTTTTACTCTCTTGTATATCCCTATCCCCTTTCTTGCACGCAAACACCATTTGGAGACATTCGAGTCACGGACAGCGAGAGCTCTTGCACCTTTATGTTCTTATGTTGCTTGTTACAATGCTAATATAGACTCTTGCTTGTTATGACTTGAATTGAATTACATGCCTTGATTGCTTTACTTAAAAGTTCTTATATGGTTGATAGCATGTCACCACAGAAATTATGCTTGTTATCATTTACCTACTCGAGGACGAGCAGGAATTAAGCTTGGGGATGTTGATACGTCCAAAACGTATCTATAATTTCTGCTTGCTCCATGCTTCTTTTGTGTGATATTGCTATGATATTGATGCACTTCCATGCACTTTTGATCATATTTGGACTAACCGATTAACTCAGTGCACCACAGTGCCAGTTCCTGTTTTCTGCTGTTTTTCTATTTCAGGTTTCCCCCATATTAAAAGTGCTCCAAAAATTCCAGGAAAAATATAGGAAAAATCAGCATACAGGAAGCTTCGCGAAGAACCAAAGATGGGCCAGAGGGGAGCCAGGGGAGGCCCAGGCGGCCACCTGGCGCGGCCTCACCCCTGGCCGCGCCAGGGGGCGCCTGGGGCCCCTGCTCCGTGTCTGGCTGCCCCCTTCGCATATATATCCCTCTCGTCCCGAAACCCTCGAGGACAGAACCCTTTTTCGCGATCTCGCCTCTGTTCCGCCGCCGCACCGCTTCCAAGATCGGGAGCATCAGGAGAACTCTTCTCGGCACCCTGCCGGAGGGGAGAACTACCACCGGGAGCTTCTCCACCACCATGGACGCTTCCCGGATGAGTCGTGAGTAGTCCACCTTGGACCATGGATCCATGATCAGTAGCTATGTGATGTTCTCCTCCCCTCTTTGCTCTTCATGGTTTAGACCTCGTGAGCTGCCCTACATGATCGAGGCACATATGTAATCTTTCTGCTGTTGCTTTGCTGAGTTTACTGGGATATGATGGATTATGAGACTATGTTCAGATTGTGTTTGAGTACCATATTTGATTCACCTCTTTTATATCTTTGTTCTTGAGTAATTCTTGCATGTTCTCCATTGCTGTTTATTGCTTTGGCCAAGTAGTAGGTAGTAACTCCAAGAGGGAGCGTTATGCTTGATTGTGGGTTCATGCCCCCTGATGAATAGCTTGAGTGACAGAAACATGAGTCTAGGGGATGTGTTGTTGCCACAAGGGAGAAAACAACGGTGCTTGTACTTGCGGGTGCAAGGATTGTTTACTTTACGCAAAGTTCTTTTAATGCAGTTGTCTGTTGCTTTGAGTTTACACTTTGGGTGGGATTCGCAACTTAATACCAGCGAGATGTTCTGGATAGATATCTCAAGGTGGATGATTAGTAGTAGATGCAGATGGATTTCGGTCTACTTGCCTTGGCGTACCGCCCATGCTTTTGAGCCTCTACCTTTCTTTGCAGCATAATTAGCATTGGTTTGCGCACATAATCCTTTCAATTACCCAGCTGTAATTTGTTTACCTCGCTTTGCTATTTTATCGTCTTTTGGGAGAGAGACATCACTAGTGAACATCATGGGACCCCGGTCCATATTACCACCGCTGATCACACCTTCTATTTACTTCCTGTTTTCATTTCCTAGTTGCAGTCATAGCTATCATTATTATCTCTTGTGTTTGATCCTTTGTAAACAACAAGGCCGGAGGGATTGACAACCTCTCTGTACTCGTTGGGAGCAAAGTTATCTGTATCTGTGTGCAGGTCCCGTCAACCGCTAAGTTTCTGGCGCCGTTGACACCTACTTGTCGACCCTCGGAGTCTCACGGGATTCGATCCTTGGTATCTTTGCCAAGGGAAATTTGTCGCTACGCTACATCTCAACCTTCCACTTGGGGTAACCAACGAGGAGCGAGAAGCCATCAGGGACACAAGAGACTCTTTGTTATTTTGTTGCAGGGTTGTTTGAGAGAGACCATCTTCATCCTATGCCTCCCACAGATTGATAAACCTTAGGTCATCCACTTGAGGGAAATTTGCTACTGTCCTACAAGCCTCTGCACTTGGAGGCCCAACAACGTCTACAAGAAGAAGGTTGCGTAGTAGACATCAAGCTCTTTTCTGGCGCCGTTGCCAGGGAGGTGAGTGCTTGAAGGTATATCTTTAGATTTTGCAATCGAATCTTTTAGTTTCTTGTTTTATCACTAGTTTAGTTTATAAAAGAAAACTACAAAAAAATGGAATTAAGGTTACCTCATATGCTTCATCTTTTTAATATCTTTCATTAAAATGATGGGAATGAAAATTGTGCTCGAGTACTAGAAGAAGAATTACATAGAATGCTTGGCATAAAATATGTGCATGATGAGCATGGTTGCAATGTTGTTAGTATGAATTCTTTGAATACCCATGACGCTAGTGGTATGCAAAGCCACAAGCTTGGGGAAGCTATGTTTGATGAAGATGGTATTTTTAGTCCCCTAAGTTTTGATGATAATATTTATTATGATGGAAGCATGCCTCCTATTTATGATGATTATATTGATGAAAGTGGACTTGGAGAGATCATGACTTTATTTAGTGATGAATCCACTATTTCGAAAGAAGTTCCAATTGATTATGAGAACAAAGTTGCTATCTATGATGATTATTGTGATGACATGTATGCTATAAAGATTTATGATAACCATGAAACTTGTCATCATGATTTTAATTTTCAATTGGATTATGCTTCACATGATAGTTATTTTGTTGAGTTTCCTCCCACTACTTTGAATGAGAAGAATTTTGCTTATGATGGGAGTAGTAAAATTTCTATGCAAGTAGATCATGAAAAGAATGCTTTATGTGCTGGTTATATGGTTGAATTCATTCATGATGCTACTGAAAATGATTATGACAGAGGATCATATGCTTCTACATATTGCAATAATATCAAGTTTCCTCTCTATGTGCTTGAAGTTTTGAAGTTATGCTCGTTTTCCCTTCCTATGCTAGTTGATTCTCGTTCCCATAAGTTGTTTGCTTACAAAATCCCTATGCATAGGAAGTGGGTTAGGCTTAAATATGCTAGTCATATTCTTCATGATGCTCTCTTTATGTTTCAATTCTTATCTTTTTGTGAGCATCATTGAAATCATCATGCCTAGCTAGGGGCGTTAAACGATAGCGCTTGTTGGGAGGCAACCCAGCTTTATATTTGTTCTTTGCTTTTTGCTTCTATTTATGAATAAATATTGCATCTAGCTTCTGTTTAGATGTGGTTTTGTGTTTTAATTAGTGTTTGTGCCAAGTAGAACCTTCGGGAAGACTTGTGTGAAGTTTATGCGATCATGTTGTAAAAACAGAAACTTTAGCGCTCACGAGACCAGCTACCTTTTTTTACCGGAGAGTGCTTTTTAGTTGATTCTTTTTGCATATGATTAATGGAAAAATTCCTCACGTCCACCAATTTATTTCAGAATTTTTAGAGTTACAGAAGTATTCTAAAGTTACAGATTACTACAGACTGTTCTGTTTTTGACAGATTCTGTTTTCTATGTGCTGTTTGCTTATTTCGATGAATCTATGAGTAGTATCGGAGGGTATGAACCATAGAGAAGTTGGAATACAGTAGGTTTAACACCAATATAAACAAAGAATGAGTTCATTACAGTACCTTTGAGTAGTGGTTTGTTTTCTTATACTAACGGAGCTTACGAGTTTTCTGTTGAGTTTTGTGTTGTGAAGTTTTCAAGTTTTGGGTAAAGATTCGATGGACTATGGAATAAGGAGTGCTAAGAGCCTAAGCTTGGGGATGCCCAAGGCACCACAAGGTAATATTCAAGGACAACCAAGAGACTAAGCTTGGGGATTCCCCGGATGGCATCCCCTCTTTCGTCTTCGTTCATCGGTAACTTTACTTGATGCTATATTTTTATTCACCACATGATATGTGTTCTGCTTGGAGCGACAATGTGTTTTATTTTGTTTTGCTTGCTGTTTGAATAATATCCCAAGATCTGAAATTCTTAAATGTTATAGGGTCTTCACATAGTTACATAATTATTCAACTACTCATTGATCTTCACTTATATCTTTCGGAGTAGTTTATTGTTTGCTCTAGTGCTTCACTTATATCTTTTAGAGCACGGCGGTCGTTTTATTTTGAAGAAATAGATGAACTCTCACGCTTCACTTATATCATTTTGAGAGTCTTTTAGAACAGCATGGTAATTGGCTTTGGTTATAAAACTTGTCCTAATATGATAGGCATCCAAGTTGGGTACAGTAAAAACTTTCATACAAGTGCATTGAATATGATGAGAAGTTTGATACTTGATGATTGTTTTGAGATATGAGGATGGTGATATTAGAGTCATGCTAGTGGAGTAATTATGAATTTGAGAAATACTTGTGTTAAAGTTTGTGATTCCCGTAGCATGCACGTATGGTGAACCGCTATGTGATGAAGTTAGAGCATGAGGTATTTATTGAGTGTCATCCTTTGTGTGGAGGTCGGGGGCGTGCGATGGTTAACTCCTACCAACCTCCCCCCGAGGAGCATGCGTTGATTGCTTTGTTTTGATGAATCATAAATTTTTGCAATAAGTAGATGAGTTCTTTATGACTAATGTTGAGTCACGGATTATACGCACTCTCACCCTTCCACCATTGCTAGCCTCTCATGTACCGCACAACTTTCGCCGGTACCATACACCCACCATATACCTTCCTCAAAACAGCCATCATACCTACCTATCATGGCATTTCCATAGCCATTCTGAGATATATTGCCATGCAACTTTCCACCGTTCCGTTCATATGACACGCTTCATATTGTCATATTGCCATGCATGATCATGTAGTTGACATCGTATTTGTGGCAAAGCCACCATGCACAATTTTTCATACATGTAACTCTTGATTCATTGCACATCCCGGTACACCGCTGGAAGCATTCATATAGAGGCATACTTTGTTCTAGTATCGAGTTGTAATATCAAGTTGTAAATCAATAAAAGTGTGATGATCTTCATTATAGAGCATTGTCCCATGTGACGAAAGGCCAAAAAAAGAAGAGAAGGCCCCTCCAAAAAAAGAGAAAAAAGAAAAGAAGGGACAATGCTACTATCTTTTTCCACACTTGTGCTTCAAAGTAGCACCATGATCTTCATGATAGAGAGTCTCTTGATTAGTCACTTTGATATACTAGTGGAAATTTTCATTATAGAACTTAGCTTGTATATTCCAACGATGGGCTTCCTCAAATGCCCTAGGTCTTCGTGAGCAAGCAAGTTGGATGAACACGCACTTAGTTTCTTTTGTTGAGCTTTCATACATTTATAGCTCTAGTGCATCCGTTGCATGGCAATCCCTACTCACTCACATTGATATCTATTGATGGGCATCTCCATATCCCACTGATACGCCTAGTTGATGTGAGACTATCTTCCTCTTTTGTCTTCTCCACAACCACCACTCTATTCCACATAGTGCTATATCCATGGCTCACGCTCATGTATTGCGTGAAAGTTGAAAAGTTTGAAAGAATTAAAGTGTGAAACAGTTACTTGGCTGAAACCGGGGTTGTGCATGATATGAATATTTTGTGTGATGAAGAGGGAGCTTAGCCAGACTATATGATTTTGTAGGGATAACTTTCTTTGGCCATGTTATTTTGAGAAGACATGATTGCTTTGTTAGTATGCTTGAAGTATTATTATTATTATGTCAATATAGACTTTTGTCTTGAATCTTTCAGATCTGAACATTCATGCCACAATAAAGAAAATTACATTGAAAATTATGTTAGGTAGCATTCCACATCAAAAATTCTGTTTTTATCATTTACCTACTCGAGGACGAGCAGGAATTAAGCTTGGGAATGCTTGATACATCTCCAACGTATCTATAATTTTTGATTGTTCCGTGCTCTTATATTATCCTTCTAGGATGTCTTATGGGCTTTTATATACACATTCATATGATTTTTGGGACTAACCTATTAACCCAGAGCCCAATGCCAGTTTCTGTTTTTCTCCCATTTTTGGGTTTCGCAGAAAAGGAATATCAAACGGATGCCAATTGACCTGAAACTCAACGGAGGATATTTTTGGACCAAAAGAAGCCCAGGAAGTGCCGGAGGGGGACGAGAAGATCCACGGGCTGCCCACGAGGGTGGGGGCGCCCCCCTACTAGGCGCGCCCCCTGCCTCGTGGACCGCCCGCAGACCCCATTTACTTGCCCCGACTCCAACACCTCCTATATATACTGAATCCTCCGGAAAGTAACCTAGATCGGGAGTTCCGCCGCCGAAAGCCTCTGTTTCCACCGAAAACCAATCTAGACCCGTTCTGGCACCCTGTCGAAGGGGGGAATCCCTCTCAGGTGGCCATCTTCATCATCCCGGCGCTCTCCATGACGAGGTAGGAGTAGTTCACCCTCGGGGCTGAGGGTATGTATCAGTAGCTATGTGTTTGATCTCTCTCTCTCTCTCTCTCGTGTTCTCGAGATGACACGATCTTGATGTATCGCAAGCTTTGCTATTATAGTTGGATCTTATGATGTTTCTCCCCCTCTACTCTCTTGTAATGGATTAAGTTTTCCCTTTGAAGTTATCTTATCGGATTGAGTCTTTAAGGATTTGAGAACACTTGATGTATGTCTTGCGTGGGATACCCGTGGTGACAATGGGGTATTCTATTAATTCACTTGATGTACGTTTTGGTGATCAACTTGCGGGTTCCGTGACCTTGGGAATCTATGCATAGGAGTTGGCACACGTTTTTGTCTAGACTCTCCGGTAGAAACTTTGGGGCACTCTTTGACGTACTTTGTGTTGGTTGAATTGATGAATTTGGATTGTGTGATGCATATCGTATAATCATGCCCACGGATACTTGAGGTGACAATAGAGTATCTAGGTGACAGTAGGGTTTTGGTTGATTTGTGTCTTAAGGTGTTATTCTAGTACGAACTCTATGATAGATCGAACGGAAAGAATAGCTTCGTGCTATTTTACTACGGACTCTTAAATAGATCGATCAGAAAGAATAACTTTGAGGTGGTTTCGTACCCTACCGTAATCTCTTCGTTTGTTATCCGCTATTAGTTACTTTGGAGTGACTCTTTGTTGCATGTTGAGGGATAGTTATATGATCATGTTATGTTATTATTGTTGAGAGAACTTGCACTAGTGAAAGTATGAACCCTAGGCCTTGTTTCCTATCATTGCAACACCATTTATGCTCACTTTTACCTTTAGTTACCTTGCTGTTTTTATATTTTCAGATTACAAAAGCCTATATCTACCATCCATATTGCACTTGTATCACCATCTCTTCACTGAACTAGTGCACCTATACAATTTACCATTGTATTGGGTGTGTTGGGGACACAAGAGACTCTTTGTTATTTGGTCACAGGGTTGTTTGAGAGAGACCATCTTCATCCTACGCCTCCCATGGATTGATAAACCTTAGGTCATCCACTTGAGGGAAATTTGCTACTGTCCTACAATCCTCTGCACTTGGAGGTCCAACAACGTCTACAAGAAGAAGGTTGCGTAGTAGACATCAGGTCACATGCCAGAAGGTGTTAACGATACATGTATTGTGTTGATTCCCAAAGTCCAACACTCAGCGACGCTGAAGGATTTCCGTCCAATTTCTCTGTGCAATGTGATATACAAGATAGTATTTTAAGTTCATGGTTAATAGGCTCAGATCATGTCTCACAGATCTTAAATCTGAAAATCAAAGCGCATTCATTCGAGGACGCTTAATCTCAGATAATTCTATAATTGCTTTTGAGTGTATCCATCACATCCAAACATCTTCCGGGAGTAATGATTTTTGTGCTTATAAGTTGGATCTCTCCAAGGCATATGACCGGCTTGATTGGGACTTTTTGGAGCATGCACTTTTGAAGTGGGGTTTTGCCCCACGGTGGGTTGCTCTGGTCATGGAATGTGTGCAGTCGGTTAAGTATTATGTCAAATTTAATGGCCGTCTATTGGAGCAGTTCTCACCTTCTTGTGGTTTGCGATAAGGAGATCCTATATCACCCTTCTTATTCCTCTTTGTGGCTGATTCCTTGTCATCTCTCTTACATGCGGCAGTCCAACAAAGAGGGCTTGAGGCTATCAGAATCTACAGAAGAGCTCCTGCTATATTGCACTTGTTATTCGCGGATGATTCCTTGCTTGTTTGTCGTGCAACTAGTGATTCGGCGACGATTGTCAAGGATGTGTTGAGCACTTATGCTTCAGCTACGAGTCAAATTATTAACCCATCAAAGTGTTCCATCATGTTTGCTGACAGTTGTCCAAGTCAAGTTGCGAAGGAGGTGAAACATATTCTGGGTGTAACACAACAAGAGTATGAACCAAATATTTGGGCCTCCCGGTTCTAGATGGGCGCATGCACAAGGGGCGTTTTGAGTCCTTGCAATCCAGGTTGAGTAACTGTTTGGTGGACTGGAGTGAACAGTATTCTTCTTTTGCAAGTAAGAAGGTGCTTATAAAGGCTATTGCTCAGGCCATCCCGATTTATGTTATGAGTATCTTCAAGCTCCCCCTATCTGTATGTGATGAGTTGACTAAAATGATGAGACAATATTGGTGGGGGTGGAGAATGGGAAGAAAAAGATGGCATGGGTTTCTTGGGAGCGGCTGTCTCTCCCTAAATCTCAAGGCGCTATTGGTTTCCAAGATATGCGTGCCAACAATCAGGCATTGTTAGCCAAACAAGCCTGGAGGCTCCTTACTTCTCCAGACTAATTATGTGCTAAACTTCTTTGCGCCAAGTACTTCCCTAATGGGAACTTGGTAGATACAGTGTTTCCGTCAAACAGTTCTACGGTGTGGAAGGGCATCGACAATGGATTGGACCTGGTGAAAAAAGGTTTGCTCTTGCGGGTTGGCAATGGTGCAAGCATAAGAGCTTGGAGGGATCCGTGGATTCCTAGGGGTCCTCCATTTACGCCTATCTTGCCAAACCGCAATTTTCGCCTCAATAGAGTATTGGATTTTCTTGATGACCTTGGTAATTGGAAGCTTAACTTGCTACAACAGTTCTTTTGCCAGGCTGACGTAGAGGCGATACAAAAGATCCAGAATTCTCCGTGCCAATAGGATGATTTTGTGTCATGGCCATGGGACGGATCGTGTCAACTGGCGGTTAAGAGTGCCTATCATTTTGCAATGTCAACTCTGTGGGAACAAGTCAATCCATGTGTGTCCAGCTCCAGCCCGACGGGTGACCGGCCGGTGTGGAAGCTTGTCTGGAATGCGGCTGCTCCCTCCAAGATGCAGCACTTTACCTAGCAGGTCATCTCGGGATAACTCCTACAAATGTTGAGAAGTATCGCAGACACATAGGAACATTCGCATACTACAGTCTTTGTGATCGGGATGAGGAGACTTCATTCCATGTGCTGCTCGTGTGCCCTAATGTTGCTCTTCTCTGGGACTCAATGCGGCTAATCTGGCCACTACCTAATAGGGCTGATATCATATGCACGGGCTCGGAATGGTTGCTTCATCTTCTAGCTGAGTCGAACAAATATATCAGGAGCAGGATCATCATGGTTCTATGGCGTATCTAGTACCTGCGGAATCAAATCACTCATGGTAAACCCATGCCTCCATTGGAAGCTTCTCGCTCATTTCTGTTGAGATACTATAATACCTTCCAACATATCTCGCTGAGTGTCGAGGAGATTATGAAAGGGAAAGCCCCGATGATAGCAGAGGCGCGTATACAAGTGCCCCATCTATGACACATACTCCTTGTAAGCCATGGCCTTCTCCGGAGGTGCATGAGGTGGCATTGTCAGTTGATGGTTCTTTCGACCCTACGGGCGTGTCAGCGGGCTCTGGCATGATTCTTAGAGATAAGACAGAGGTTATTATTTTTGCATCCTACCGCAAACTGTTCCACTGTAATGAAGCTCTCGAGGCAGAACTACAAGCTATGATGGTAGGGCTAAAGCTGGCGGTAGAGCATTCTCAGGCCACTATCCTTCTTCGGTCAGATTGTGCGGTGGCTCTCAAGATGCGTGTGAATGAATCCTTTGACAGATCGGCGTATGGTCATCTGGTGTCGGAGATCAAGAGGTACCTGGATGATAGGGTTGTTATTCCTGTTAAAATTCTTCGGGAACAAAATAGGGTTGCACATTGTTTAGCGAATTTTGGTAGATGTGGGGATAGCACAGCATGCTGGTTGGGCCATCCACCCCCATGCATTAGCAAGTTAGTCGCCGAAGATTGTAAACTCTATCACTTTGGAATAAAACCCTATGATTCTTCGCAAAAAAAACTAGCTCGAGAGAAACCATTCGCGAGGTCAACTCCAGTTCGAGTTGGTTAATTGGGCTGATAGCCCAATAAGCATGCTTTATGCCCGTTCGAAGGAAAGGCGGGCATGTTTGAGTTGGAATGGTAACGTATCAGGGAGTAAGAACATGTCGAGACGGGTAAAAAAAAGAACATGTCGAGCGAACCGGTATGCTGCCGCGAGGTCACTTGGGGTGGGATATTGAGTAGTAATCTCCCATTCCACCTCCTTCGATTTTTAGAGCAGAGTTCATCATGCTTCTCATTTTTGTACTGCGAGGGATCTTTGCTCCGTGAAACGGGCTCCTATGAGCTGCAACGTTCGGGTTGGCTCCAGCACGAAACCGATGAAGCTGGGAGCAGGAGAAGATCTAAACGGGGCCAACACTCTTTTTTGATGCAATTGCCGGAGGTCCTTGCCCTTCTGTATACCTTCACTTGTAAGTCTTTTCTAGCTCCTTGGCTAAGCCCTATTGGTACTTTAGGTCCATTTAACTTTTTTTTGGTCCATCTATTCCGTCGACCTGAAAGTGCATGAGAATCTTTTATGAATTGATAGTTCAATCCATAAATACTTTGAACTTTAGTCATTGTATTGTGTTGTTGCCAGTTGCTACTTCTCGAGCTTGCGTTGTATTCCCTTGAAGAGGAAAGGGTGATGCAGCACAACAGCGTAAGTATTTCCCTCAGTTTTTGAGAACCAAGGTATCAATCCAGTAGGAGACCACGTGTGAGTCCCTCGCACCTGCACAAACAAATAAGAACCTTGCAGCCAACGCGACAAGGGGTTGTCAACCCCTTCACGGTCACTTACGAGAGTGAGATTTGATAGATAGGATAGGATAATATTTTTGGTATTTTTGGTATAGGAATGGAAAGTAAAGAAAGCAAAATAAACAAAGGCAGCAGAAATTGGCTAGTTGATGGAAAATTAATATGATAAAGATAGACCCGGGGGCCATAAGTTTCACTAGTGGCTTCTCTCATGATAGCAGAATTCTATGATGGGTGAACAAATTACTGTCGAGCAATTGATAGAAAAGCGCATAGTTATGAGAATATCTAGGCATGATCAATGTATATAGGCATCACGTTCGTGACAAGTAGACCGAACGATTCTGCATCTACTACTATTACTCCACACGTCGACCGCTATCCAGCATGCATCTAGAGTATTAAGTTCATAAGAACAGAGTAACGCCTTAAGCAAGATGACATGATGTAGAGGGATAAACTCAAGCAATATGATATAAACCCCATCTTTTTACCCTCGATGGCAACAATACTATGCGTGCCTTGCTGCCCCTACTGTCACTGGGAAAGGACACCGCAAGATTGAACCCAAAGCCAAGCACTTCCCCCATTGCAAGAACTATGGATCTAGTAGGCCAAACCAAACCAATAATTCTAAGAGACGTGCAAGGATATTATAATCATACATAAAAGATTTCAGACAAGAATCCAATATTGTTCATAGATAATCTTGATCATCAACCCACAATTCATCGGATCTCGACAAACACACCGCAAAAAGATTACATCTAATAGATCACCTCGAAGATCGAGGTGAACTTTGTATTGAGATCCAAAGAGAGAGAAGAAGCCATCTAGCTAATAACTATGGACCCGAAGGTCTGTGGTAAACTACTCACAACTCATCGAAGATGCTATGGTGTTGATGTAGAAGCCCTCCGTGATCGATGCCCCCTCCGGCGGAGCTCCGGAACAGGCCCCAAGATGGGATCTCACGGGAATAGAAGGTTACGGCGGTGGAATTAGGGTTTCTTCGTGCTCCTCGATGTTTTCTGGGTATATGGGTATATATAGGAGGAAAAAGTACGTCGGTGGAGCAACGTGGGGCCCACGAGGGTGGGGGCGCCTACCCCCTGGGCGCGCCCTACCCCCTCATGGGCACCTCATTTCTTCTCTGACTTGTACTCCAAGTCTCTCGTGAAGGCATCGTTCAAATAATAACTCTCCCGAAGGTTTCATTCCGTTTGGACTCCGTTTGATATTCCTTTTCTACGAAACACTGAAATAGGCAAAAAAACAGCAATTTGCACTCGGCCTTGGGTTAGTAGGTTAGTCCCAAAAATAATATAAAAGTGTATAATAAAGCCCATTAAACATTCAAAACAGAATATATAATAGCATGGAATAATAAAAAATTATAGATACATTGGAGACGTATCAAGCATCCCCAAGCTTAATTCGTGCTCGTCCTCGACTAGGTAAATGATAAAAACAGAATTTTTGATGTGGAATTCTAACCAACATAATTCTCAATGTAATTCTCTTTATTGTGGAATGAATGTTCAGATCCGAAAGATTCGAGACAAAAGTCGGTATTGACATAAGAATAATAATACTTCAAGCATACTAACAAAGCAATCATGTCTTCTTAAAATAACATGGCCAAAGAAAGTTATCCCTGCAAAAATCATATAGTCTGGCTATGCTCTATCTTCATCACACAAAATATTTAAATTATGCACAACCCCGGTTTCACCCAAGCAATTATTTCACACTTTAATTCTTTCAAACCTTTCAACTTTCACGCAATACATGAGGTGAGCCATGGATATGTCACTATGTGGAATAGAGTGGTAGTTGTGGAGAAGACAAAAGAAGAAGATAGTCTCACATCAACTAGGCGTATTAATGGGCTATGGAGATGCCCATCAATAGATATCAATGTGAGTGAGTAGGGATTGCCATGCAACGGATGCACTAGAGCTATAAGTGTATGAAAGCTCATCAAAAGAAACTAAGTGGGTGTGCATCCAACTTGTTTGCTCACAAAGACCTAAGGCATTTGAGGAAGCCCATAATTGGAATATACAAGCCAAGTTCTATAATGAAAATTCCCACTAGTATATGAAAGTGACAAAACAAGAGACTCTCTATCATGAAGATCATGGTGCTACTTTAAAGCACAAGTGTGGAAAAAGGATAGTAACATTGTCCCTTCTCTCTTTTTCTCTCATTTTTTTCTTTTTTTTTCTTTTGGGCTTTTTCTCTTTTTCTTTTCTTTTATGGCCTCTTTCTTTTTTTTTCGTCCGGAGTCTCATCCCGACTTGTGGGGGAATCATAGTCTCCATCATCCTTTCCTCACTGGGACAATGCTCTAATAATGATGATCATCACACTTTTATTTACTTACAACTCGAATATAGAACAAAATATGACTCTATATGAATGATAATGATGAAGCGTGTCATAAGAACAGAATGGTGGAAAGTTGCATGGCAATATATCTCAGAATGGCTACGGAAATGCCATGATAGGTAGGTATGGTGGCTGTTTAGCAGCTTCCCGCGGCAGGGCTCACCACGTGCTCGCCGGAGACCTTTCTGGTCCCTTTTTAAGCCATTCAAAAACAAAGTATACAAGACAGAAGATCAAGACCCCGGCAAGTGGAACTTGCCGGGAAGGCCGTGCCAGGCTCGAGTTTATCACGTTAACGCGAGACCCTGGCAAGAGGAGCTTGCCAGGAAGACCAGAAGACTGCATATCAGAAGACATGCCTCGGCGCACCCTGCGCCCCGGCAGGGCCCGGGGAGCGACAAGCTTCCGGGCCCGGCAAGATCAAGACCCCGGCAAGGTGCTTGCCGGGGAAGCCTGCGCTGTGTGCCCGCGCTCCAGCTCATCGGCCCACGCGTCGCCCTGAGGCCCTTCCAGGGACGCGTGGCGGATGGCTGTGCAGCCTGGGGGACACGGTGGCGCTCCACGGTGACGAGGCTACCGCCGTGGCGAACGGAGACGCATGGACGGGTGCTTTTGGGGTCGACGGTGACGGGCATTTAATGCTCTTGTCCCCCACTGTCAAAGTAGGTGAAGACCACTATTCATCCACTGTTCATGCACTGTTCCCGCACTGTTACAACTACCACCAAAGTTACGTTTTTACCCTCCTCTACGTTGACACCTGTCGGTGACCCCTTGAGCTATAAAAGGAGGCCCATGCGCAACGTAGAAAGGGTTCGGAACCTAGACAGCTTTCTTGCTCGGTGTAGCTAGTTCTTCAAGCTCCCGAGCCCAAGAACTTAATACAATCCAAGCAGGAGTAGGGTTTTACGCGTCCATCGCGGCCCGAACCTGGGTAAACTGCCCGCGTGTGTTCTACGATATGCTCTTTGTGCTCCCTCCGCTCCCTTACCGCAACGTACAAGGGGCTCCGGTCCCATAGGTGCTCGTGGTGGACAGTTTCCCCCGACATCTTTGGCGCACCAGGTAGGGGGCGTCGAGGTTGTGCGAACCTGATCCGGCGCTCACGCGGGCGCATTCTTCATCAACATCTCCAGCTACATCAACTTCATCAGCAACGGCATGGCCCCGAAGAAGAAGGCTTCGGAGGTCGCGGGCCCGTCTGCGTCTGTTCCACCGCCACCAGAACCAACGGTGGGTGGAGGAGACGCCGGCGGAAGGGTGGTCGCCGGCGAGGAAACTCACGGCGCCACCAAATCCAAGGACAAGATGGACGACCGAGCCTCGGTGTCCGTAGACGCGCCACGTCCATCTCAGCAGACGACAGGCCAGCAGCGCCGTGGTACAGGAGCTACCATCCGCTTGCTGGGCCAAGGACAAACCGGAGGATCGCGGGACGCTCAAGGCCACCGTCCTGGCACGAGCAAGGCGCGGTCGCCGGGGCGAGAAACTGCTCCTTCTAACCCTGTTAGAAGTCCGAGCATATCTCGCTCCTCGCACCGCTCGCCCCCGCTCCCCTCCTCTCCAGCAGAAGCACTCGCAAGAGCGCAACTGCTCCTCGACTTCCCTCCAGCGGCAGACAAAGCCGAAGACTGGAGGGCGACGATCCAAAGCCTCATCGCCTTCGCCAACAACGACACGCCGCAGCAGCCGGCGACATCGCGGCCACGGCAAGTCGAGAAGACGAAGGCCGATGGCGACAAGACCGCCGGGGGTGCAACCACCGTGCACTCCCCGCCGCGGAAGCAGAAGACGCCTCCCCGCCGGATTAACGTCGACGACGACTCCACGGCGTCGTCGGATCCGCGGGCTCGTCGGGACCAACGCCAAGTCCTTGACGATCGGCGACAAGAAGATGCTCGGACAACGATCGAGCGCCGGCGAGAAGCCCGGCGACAATCAGATCATCGCACTGGCGCCGCTGTCGACACGCACACGCCCGGTGAACCGGGCGACTTTCCGTACGCGGCAGGTTGCCCTGCGTTCACCCGTGAGCTGCGGCGCGTCCAGTGGCCCAGCATGAAGACTTTCAAGCCCGACGTACCCGAGAAGTACGACGGCAAGACGCACCCCTCGGAGTTTCTCAGCATCTACACCATCGCGGTGCAGGCTGCCGGGGGGCGCGACGAGAAGATACTGGCGAACTACTTCCCGCTGGTGCTTAAGCCAAACGTTCATTCTTGGCTTATGCACTTGCCGGAAGGCTCCATTTCTTCATGGGCAGATCTTTGCCACCAGTTTGTTGGCGCCTTCACGGGCGGCCACAAACCCCACGGCCAGGAGAGCGATCTCCACATCTTGGCCCAGAAGGAAGGAGAGTCCCTGCGCAAGTACATCCAACGATTCAGCCGCGTGCAACACAACATCCCCGACGTCCACCCTGCTGCGGTTATCAGCGCGTTCCACCAGAACGTGCGTAACCGCTGCATGCGAGAAGAGATGGCCATGACCAAGATTCGGGATGTCAGCGAGCTCTATGCTCTGGCTGACAAGTGCGCGCGCGCCGAAGAGGGGAGGAGACTCCCCGGGGAGGATGCTGGCGCAGGAGGAAGCGATAGCGAGGATGCCGCCCCGGCAAAGAAGAGCCGGCGGCGGAACAACAGAAAGAAGAAGAGCAAGGAGGTGCTGGTCGTCGAGAAGTCCGGCAAGGAGGCTCCCGCCAAGCAAGCACAGGCTGGCGGCTCCGGCAAGGAGCCTGCCCCTGTAGCGGCGGCCGACAAGCAGGACGGCTCCGACAAGCAATATTGCAAGATCCACCGCACCAAGGGTCATGACCTTTCGAACTGCAAGCGCGTCGAGTACCTCGTCGAACAGCAAAAAGCTGAGTACGAGCGTCGCGACAAGGAGAAGGCCCAAGGTGGCGGGGGAGAGCCAAGCAAGAAGCGGCCATTCAATGGCCGGGGAGGACGCCGCGGCAAGGCCAAGCAGCGGCAAGGTGATCGACCTCCTCGGGGCCGCGACAAGGACGAAGAAGACGACGACGATGACATGGAGGAAGGTGATGACAGCGAGCAGGAGTTCCAGAAGGCCACAGAAGTCCTGTGTGTCGACGGGGGCGCCTCTCTGCACACTTCCCACCGCCAACTCAAGCAGTGGGTGCGGGAAGTCAACGCAGCTGAGCCGCCCGTTGAGTCACGCAGGCTGCTGAAGTGGTCCAACACGCCCATCATTTTTGATCTTGAGGATCACCCTGACCGCACCACTGCGGTCGAGTGCTTGCCGATGTTGGTATCACCAACCATCCGCAACCTCAAGGTCACCAAAATGTTGGTTGACGGCGGGGCCGGCCTAAACTTGATCTCCTCGGCTGTGATCAAGAAACTCCAAATCCCAGATGGCGAGCTCGAAGAGACCGGTTCTTTCCAAGGAATAAACCCGGGAAGGAGCAAGCCCAAGGGGAAGATTACTCTGCCAGTGACCTTTGGCGGGGAGCTGAACTTCAGGACGGAGAGGATAACCTTCGATGTTGCCGATATCCCATTGCCATACAATGGGATACTAGGACGTCCTGCCCTCGCCAAGTTCATGGCAGCTTCCCACTACGCCTACAATATTCTCAAGATGCCGGGGCCGATAAGCGTCATCTCTGTCCATGGCGACAAGAAGGACGCGCTTATCTGCGCCGACAAGATATACCGGGATGCAGCAGCCGCAGCGGAGAGCAGCACACTTGCCGCTGAAGCTCCCGGGGGGAAGAAGACCAAGTCCAAGTCCGGCAAGTGCTCTGGGCCCACTCCGGCAAACGCACCTCTTCGGAGTGCTGCGCTGCCGTCGAGGACGTTCCATCGAGTTCCACCGGCAAGTGCAAGAAGGGGATGGCCGCTCCACCGGCAACCAAAAAGGTGTCCGCCAAGGAGGACGGCACTGGTGGTACCTTCACCATCAGTGCTACGCTTGACAGCAAATAGGAAAGCGCGCTCGTTGCCTTCCTGCGGGCGAATGTCGATGTGTTTGCGTGGCAACCATCTGACATCCCCGGCGTTCCCCGGAAGGTAATTGAGCACAAGCTTGCTGTTTGTCCTCATGTGCGGCCCGTCAAGCAGAAGGTCAGGAAGCAAGCCGTGGAGCGCCAAGAATTCATTGCCGAAGAAATCAAGAAGCTAGAAGCAGTAGGCCTGGTTAGAGGCGTGATCCATCCGACGTGGTTAGCAAATCCAGTTGTCGTGCGTAAGGCCAACGGGAAGTGGAGACTGTGTATAGACTTCACTGATGTGAATAAAGCATGTCCCAAGGATCCATTTCCCTTGCCGCGCATTGACCAGATTGTTGACTCCACCGCTGGATGTGAGCTGCTTTCCTTCCTTGATGCATATTCAGGATATCACCAGATATTCATGGCCGAGGAAGACGAAGAGAAGACTGCATTTATCACTCCATGCGGCACATATTGCTTCATACGCATGCCCTTTGGATTGAAGAATGCAGGCTCCACATTTGCAACGGTAGTCTACACTGCTTTTGAGCCACAGATCCACAGAAATGTAGAGGCTTACATGGATGACATAGTGGTCAAGAGCAAGAGCAAAGATACGCTGATACAAGATTTGGAAGAGACGTTCGAGAATCTGCGCAAGATCCAGCTTAAGTTGAACCCCGAGAAGTGCGTCTTTGGAGTCCCCTCCGGCAAGCTTCTCGGGTTCTTTGTGTCCCAGAGGGGGATTGAAGCCAACCCCGACAAGATTAAAGCCATCAAGCAGATCGAAGCCCCGAAGCGCGTCAAGGACGTAAGGAGACTTGCAGGTTGTGTAGCTGCCCTCAGTAGGTTCATTTCAAAGTCTGCAGAACGCGCCCTTCCTTTCTTCAAAATCTTGAAGAAGGCAGGTCCTATGAAATGGACTTCGGAAGCGGAGGCAGCACTGCAAGACTTGAAAGGATACCTATCCTCCACTCCAATACTTGTCGCACCTATGCCACAAGAGAAGTTGCTGCTATATCTAGCAGCAACCAATCAAGTGGTTAGTGCTGCGCTAGTAGCGGAGAGGGAGGCCGGCGAGGAGTCTACGCCACCGGCAAGTGAATCCAGCGACAAGCAGGGGGCTCCTCCGACAAGTTCTGGCACCGACAAGAACGAGTCTGCGCAGGAACAAGGAGAAGTGCGAAGAAGGATGGTGCAGCGCCCAGTGTATTTTGTAAGTTCCCTCTTGCAGGGAGCTAGATCAAGATACTCCGGGGTGCAGAAGTTGCTTTTCGGCCTCCTCATGGCCTCGAGAAAGCTGCGCCATTACTTCCAAGCACACGAGATAACAGTGGTCACTCGCTTTCCGTTGAAGAGGATATTACACAATCCAGAAGCAACAGGCAGGATCGTCGAGTGGGCACTGGAGCTGTCAAGCTTTGGCCTCAAGTTTGAGAGTACTTCGACCATACAGAGCAGAGCTTTGGCAGAATTTATAGCAGAATGGACCCCAATGCCCGATGAAGAAGTTCCAGAGACAAGCGTCCCCGTACAAGAAGCAAGCAGTGAATGGGTAATGTACTTTGATGGTGCCTTCTCGCTGCAAGGCGCCGGAGCCGGTGTGGTACTCATAGCACCCACCGGAGAGCACCTCAAGTATGTTATCCAGATGCACTTTCCCAGGGAACAAGCGACAAACAATACTGCTGAGTATGAAGGTCTGCTTGCCGGCCTCAGGATTGCAGCCGAACTTGGGATCAAGAAGATGATTGTGCGGGGAGATTCTCAGTTGGTGGTCCGACAAGTGAACAAGAGTTATCAGAGCCCTTTGATGGAAGCTTATGTAGATGAAGTGAGGAAGCTTGAAGAGCACTTTGAAGGTCTGCAGATGGAGCACGTCCCGAGAGCTCAGAATGATATTGCAGATGGCCTTTCGAAGTGTGCTGCAATGAAGTTACCTGTGGAACCAGGGACCTTCCTGCTCAAGCTAACTCAGCCATCCGTTACACCATCAATCGGGCAGCACAAGAAGAGAAAGTTGGTCTCCGACGACTACTTGCCGGCGGACCTCCCCGAGGCCGCCGCCAAGGTCCCCAAGATCAACGATCAGAACGCTGAGGAACAGTTTGCTCCTGCAGATCCAAGGGTCTGTACAGTTGAAGCAAGCGTTCCCGACGAGCCTTGCCCCGGCAGGCTTGCCGGGGGACCATCAGCTCCGGCAGAACCTGAGGTTCTTGCCGTAGAAGCTGGGGTTCCCGCAGCGGCCCTCATGCCTTTGGTCCTTGATGTTGAGCCTCGAGCTCCGGCATGGGCACAGCAAATCGTCCGTTTTATGCAAACTGGAGAACTTCCCGACGACCCAGAAGAGATAGAAAAGATAACCAGGCAATCAAGTATGTACCAGTTCGTGGACAACGAACTGTACAGAAGATGACTCAATGGTGTCAGGTTGAAGTGCATTTCCAGAGAAGATGGACAGAAGCTGTTGGCAGAGATACACGGAGGCATATGTGGCCACCACATTGGCGCAAGGGCACTTGCCGGGAAGGCGTTCCGGCAAGGGTTCTTTTGGCAAGAAGCCCTCCAAGATGCAACTGCACAAGTAACCAAGTGTGAAGCGTGCCAGTTCCATGCCAAACAAATTCATCAGCCAGCTCAAGCTCTCCAGACAATCCCTTTGTCCTGGCCCTTCTCGGTCTGGGGGCTCGATATCCTCGGCCCTTTCCCCCGAGCTGCCGGGGGCTTCGAGTACTTGTACGTAGCAATCGACAAGTTCACAAAGTGGCCAGAAGTGGAACCGGTGAGAAAGGTGACAGCACAGTCAGCGGTCAGGTTCTTCAGGTCAATTGTTTGCCGTTTCGGAATCCCTAACAGGATCATCACCGACAACGGTACACAATTCACTAGTCGCACCTTCATGCAGTATGTCCAAGACCTTGGCGCCAAGGTCTGTTTCGCTTCTGTTGCTCACCCGAGGAGCAATGGTCAAGCGGAGAGGGCAAATGCTGAAGTGCTGCGCGGACTCAAGACGAGAACCTTCGACAGGCTGCGCAAGTGCGGAAGAAACTGGATAGAGGAGTTGCCGGCGGCTCTTTGGTCAATTAGAACGACACCAAGTCGAGCCACCGGACAGACACCCTTTGCTCTAGTCTATGGAGCAGAGGCAGTTCTCCCCACGGAACTCGTATACGGATCTCCTCGAGTGCTCGCTTATGATGAGCTCGAGCAAGAGCAACTGCGACAAGATGATGCATTGCTCCTTGAGGAGGAACGTCTCCAGGCTGCTGTACGAGCTGCTCGATATCAGCAAGCCTTGCGTCGCTATCACAGCCGCAAGGTCAAGGCCAGGAGTCTCGAGGAAGGCGACCTTGTTCTTCGGCGCGTTCAGTCCGCCAAGAATTCCAACAAGTTGACGCCGAAGTGGGAAGGCCCTTATCGGGTGAGACAAGTCACAAGGCCCGGCGCTGTCCGCCTTGAGACCGAAGAAGGCTTACCGGTGAGCAATTCCTGGAACATAGAGCATCTTCGCAAGTTTCACCCATAAGGCGCGGTTGCCGTGATCCGCTCCGGCAACCACCTTTTGTACGAGTCTTGCCGCTGTTGCATGTAATCCTTTGTACAAAGCCGGGCGCAGATCCCGTGCATCAGTAAAGCTTTTGTGTTTTGCACTATTTGCCTTTTCCATGCTTTTCTTCGTTATTCGCATGCATTGTTTGGCATCTTATGCAACACACATACCCGGTAAGCATTAGCACGCCGAAAGGCCCTATACTTGTTTTCCCTCTTCTTTTCCTTTCCCTCTTAAGCAGAAGGAATGTTCCTCACGCACAAGTTTGCCGGGGGGGAAGGGGATGGAGGATGAACCAAGTGCTGTTCAAGAAAAAGAAGCCTTGTCGGGGAAACAAGCAATATATGAAAGCTAAGTTACCAGAATTTGAGCAGTTCAAATTTTTAAAATTGTAGTTATCTTCCTTGAACAACCACACTTTGTATGGAAAACCTGTGCGCGGAGGAACCTACCCGTGGCTAGCCGCACCCTTATCTTGTTTTCGAGTACGCTCAACGACTTAAGTGAGCTGCGACAAGTGTCGCGCCCTTGCTTCGTTTTCGAGTTCGCTCAGCAAGCTAAGTGCGTTGCGACTAGCTGCGGCAAGGTTACTTGCCGGTAAGACCTTTGCCAGCAGGCTGCTCAGAGTCCAGCACTCAGCGCTCGCGGCAAGGGCCCCTTGCAGGCGAGTCCCCTAGAAGCGTGGGGTTAAAAGCATACAAAGTAAAGGACCAAAGCAAGGGAGATAACACCGCATTGATTGCTCAGAAATAAGATAATATATTACAAGGATAACTTGTCGCAATGACTAATAAGTTCATGTTCATGGCACACTTTGCAGCAACAAAGGAAATAAAAAGAAAGAGGCCTAATCCACGCGATCGCCTTCACGCCTGGAGATCTTGTTCACCTTGGCGATGATGTGGGCGACCTGAGCCTTCAGCGCCTCCATATCTGCGTCGGCCGGCAAGCTGCGGAGGACGTTCACGAGATTTATGCCAGGGTTGCGGTAGACTATCTTTGTCAAGACGCGCTCCAAGGTACCCGCGCAGAGCTGACGCGACTCCTCGGCCAGCTGCGCGGGAAGCTTCTCCTGCAGCCGTGCAAGCGCCGGCGCGATTCCTCTGAAGAAAAGACTTAGCTTGGCGCTGTGGGGGAGATTTGGATCCGGAGAGTACATGAGGTGCTCCACCCTCAGTGCCATCAGCTCCTTGTCGATGTTGGCAGCAGAAGCCACCAGATCTTCAGTCCATATTTCAACAGTCCGGCGGAAGTTGTTAGCTGAAGTGGCGGCGCTCTCCACCAGGCCTCGTTCCTTGCGGAGCTCGTCCTTCAGCTTCGTTTCGCGATCCCGGGCGGCGTCCAGCGAGTCAGTCAACGTGGAGACTTTCAACTCCAGATCAGCAATTGAGTCCTTGGCGGCTTTGAGCTCGTCGCCCTGCTTGGAGAGGCGTACCTGAAGATCAGAGTTGGTGTGGGCGTCCTTTTCCCGCTCCACATTAAGTGCGGTGATCCTCTCCGTGCTCGCCTTCAGGTACTCCTCCAGCTGCGCCACCTTAGCTTCAAGGTCCTTCTTGGCGGTCTCCGCGGCGGCTGCGGCGGCTTTCGCTTCCTGCAACTCTCCGCCAAGGGCCTGCTCCCGGGCGGTAAGGTCGTCCTCGTGAGCGTCGAGGTCGACCTTCCGCTGAATGAGCGCTCCTTCTCGCTGGGACAGCGCTTCACCGACCAGTCGCTGCTGCTCCTCGGCCTCAGCCTTCTCCAGGAGGAACTCTTGCTGCTCTCCGGCAAGCCTCTCGCGCTCCTCCGCCAAGTCGCGGAGGGCCGCCTGGTTGGCGGCACGGAGCTCTGCGGCGCGTTTCTCCAAGTCTGCTCCAGCCTTGGGGGCGAGGGCTTCTCGGGAATCCAGCTTCGCCTGCCTGGCCCGGTAAAGGGCCAGGAGCCGGCGAAGCAGCTTCTCCTCCTCGGGCTCGTCGCTCCCGCCAGGCGCATCAACGATCTTCAACCCCGCGGAGGCGAGGACCTCCCCATCAAAGGTCTCTCCCTCCACGGGGGCTCGCGACGAGGACCCCCACGGCACTTGTATGAAGACGCCATTGGGGGCCTCAAGATAGAAGCCTGGCTGCTCCTTAGCGGCGGAGGGGTCGGCGGCCGGTGCAGCGCTCGACGCTCCTGCTGCCTCCGGGCCGGCAGTGTGGTCGCCGTCCCCCTCCCCGGCCGCGGCGTCTGCGGTTGGAGCAGTCTCCTCAGCGGCGGGCTCGTCGGCTCCTGCCATGTCCTCAACGATAGTGTCAGTGCCGGCGTCGCCTTGCGCGCCCTCCTCCTCGACGATGACCTCCGTCTCCATCCGCTCCGGGGGAGGAGGATCTAGCGGAAGAAAAAGAAAAGAAACGATCAAGCAAATATCCAAAAAGACAAGTCCAAGAAGACGAAGCTACAAGACTTACCTTCGCGGGCTTCGTCGACGACTGGCTCCCTCGCCGGGGAGTCCTCCCTTGGTGGGGTGGCCACCCTCGTCGGGCTGCTCGCCCTTGGCGGGGAGCCCGCCCTTGGCGGGGAGCCCGTCCTTGGCGGAACGTCCTCCCTCGCCGGGGAGTTCATCCTTGGCGGGGAGGGTGGAACCTGTGGCTCGCCGGAGGCAGTCTCCGGGCGCTCCTGCAGCTGCGGCTCCGTTTCTGCACAAGGCAAACAAGACGACAAAACATTAGTACCAAGCAAAAACCTCAAGCGCGCCCGACGAGCAGAAAGTTCAAGACCAGACTTACGCTGGGGGCTGCGCTGGGGGCTGCTCCTCGGAGCAGCGGGTTGATCCGGCATGACCGTCGTCGGCGCGTCCTCTGTTGCCGCGACGGGCGAGTCATCCTCGACCTCGACCACGGGGACCTTGGCCCTCTTCGCCATCCGCTGGGTCAGGGTCCTGCAAGCAAATCAAGAAGCAAGATCAGAATCATCAAAGAAAGGATCAAGACAAAATCGAAGAAATAACAAATTACAGACACTTACTCCTCTTCCTCGTCGTCGTCGCTGAGGGCGGAGAAATCGAACTCCACCTGAGGCGCTCCCGCGCGAGGAGCAGGAGGAGAAGGCTCCCTCGGACGCTTGGCGGTCTCCGGGGCTGGGGGCTGCGAAGACCCAGCCTCTGTTGACGCCGAAGCCCGAGGAGCAGGCGGAGCGGCCGTTTCGCTCCGGGAGGATCCCCCTCCACTTGGCGCTGGTGCGCGGGGCGCCTCCGTCGCGGTTTGGCTCGCTCTGGTGGCGCGCGTCGCCCGGCGAGTAGGCTGCTGTCGGGGTGCCTGCGTCCCTGTCGCTGTAGCCACCTTGTGGAGGCGCTTCAACGGTGTTCGCTTGGGACTTGCGCGAGGCGGGGAGTTTTCCGATGATGAGGAGGCGTCGTCGTCAAGCCCCAGAGGTCCACCAGTATCCTCGTCGGCCCCGGCGTCCTCCTCCTCCTCCTCGGCGGGCTCGCTGGGCCCAGCACTTTGCCCTGCGGCTCCGCTCCCTCCGGTGGCTCCGCTCCCTCCGGCACCTCTGCTCCCTCCGACAACCTCGCCTCTTGCGGCGGCCTCGCTCACAACCCCGGGGATCCCGGCATGCCTCAGGGAGGGAACCCCGGCAAGCTCGTCGGGCGGAAGCTTGAGCAGTCTGTGGATCTCTGCCTCCTCTGCTTGGCACGACGCGTCCTCAGCCTCTGCCTCGTCGACGGTGAATCCGAAGTCACCTGCCGCTGCAGCTGCGGTGGCCTCTTCCATCCGGGAAGCAATATAGGCTATATCCCGCTCTGTGGTGGCCCGGGTGAGACCTCTGTTCTCATCGGCGTTCTTGGGCACCTCGACCAGATTATCGAAGAAACTCATAATTGCGTCCGGCGAAGGCACTATCCAGGTGGGTCGACGCCGTGAGAGTCACACGCGGGCATCATTGTGCGCAAGGAGTCCCGGGCGGTGCTGTTGCATAGCGGCACCACTCCCCGGGGAGGTCTAAACCACTCCGGATGGGCCGGGTCGTGCTTGAAAAGCTCCCGGACCATCCCCTTCAGCTCCAGCGCCATGAAGTTGAAGTTCAACCCCGGGCGCAACCTCATAATGTCCGCCGCATTGCCAAACTCCCGTGCTGGCCTTTTCCTTTCTTGTAAAGGAGCGATGCAGCGGCGGAGGAAATCTGCCCCTACCTCTCCGATGGTCAGTTTAGCTACCCGGAGACGGAGTATCCTGATGAGGGCGACGTTGAGCTTGACGTCCTCCGGGGCCAACTCGCTCCAGTCCCTGCCGCGCACTATGGCTGTTGTGCGCGGCGCAGTAAAAGGCTCCGGCTGGTCCTCCACTACCCAGCACCAATCTGCGCGCCATTCTTCCCACTTGCCGCGGAGTTCTCCTTTCATATATGATTCCTTCTTATTCAAGCGGAAGATCCAGGAGATACCTACGGAGAGGGGAGGGCCAGCCTCTACTCTAGGCATGAAGAAATGGCGAAAGAGTGCTACGTTTGGATAGATCCCTATGTAGTTTTCGCACAGATGTGCGAAAACCGCCATCGTAAGGATGGCGTTGGGGGTGAAGTCTAAGAGATGGAGATTGTATGTGTTCATGATATCACAGAAAAACTCCGAGAACGGAGGGCACAAGCCGCAGTGAAAGAAGACAGCGAAGAAGAAATACCCGCCGGGGTACAGATCTTTGGTGACGGCGGGGTAGACTCTGGTCCGGGGATGCGCCTTGGTCTCCTTGGCCCATAAGAGGTAGTACTTGTTCCAGAGCTCCCTCGCGCTGAGCCTCGGGGCGAAGACCACGTTCCTCTTCCGCAGGGCGGCAAGCTTCGCCGCCTGCTCGGATTTCTCCCTCTTGGCCTTGTCCGCTTTCGCCTTCTCGGCCTTCGGAGCCATGGCGGAGGCGGCGGGGGAGGGGGCGAGAAGCTCGACGGCGCCGCGGATGCGGAAGACGGCGGAGGAGGAGATGTGGAGGCAAAGCGCAGCGGGGGATTTCTGGAGGTTGAAGAAGCAATGAAGGTGAAGGAGGGAAACTGCCCCTGCTTCCTGTGCTTTTAAGGGGGAGTGGGGGACGTTTCGCATTTTCCATTAAAGAACGAGGCCACGATCTCCCCCACGACGCCGCAATCGACGCGTGCCATTGGGGGAGGGGATGCGGCGGATACGGAAGGGGATTCGGCGTGCCGTGGGCCGCGCGTGCCCGTGCACTGTCTTGGGCCTGGCCCAACAGCGCTCGGCACCGTGTGTGGCCCAGGCCCGGGGGCTCCTGTCGGTGTACTAAGATAGGGGTACCTTAGTACCCCAACTTGTGCACGGGCAGTAGCAGCTTCCCGCGGCAGTGCTCACCACGTGCTCGCCGGAGACCTTTCTGGTCCCTTTTTAAGCCATTCAAAAACAAAGTATACAAGACAGAAGATCAAGACCCCGGCAAGTGGAACTTGCCGGGAAGGCCGTGCCAGGCTCGAGTTTATCACGTTAACGCGAGACCCTGGCAAGAGGAGCTTGCCAGGAAGACCAGAAGACTGCATATCAGAAGACATGCCTCGGCGCACCCTGCGCCCCGGCAGGGCCCGGGGAGCGACAAGCTTCCGGGCCCGGCAAGATCAAGACCCCGGCAAGGTGCTTGCCGGGGAAGCCTGCGCTGTGTGCCCGCGCTCCAGCTCATCGGCCCACGCGTCGCCCTGAGGCCCTTCCAGGGACGCGTGGCGGATGGCTGTGCAGCCTGGGGGACACGGTGGCGCTCCACGGTGACGAGGCTACCGCCGTGGCGAACGGAGACGCATGGACGGGTGCTTTTGGGGTCGACGGTGACGGGCATTTAATGCTCTTGTCCCCCACTGTCAAAGTAGATGAAGACCACTGTTCATCCACTGTTCATGCACTATTCCCGCACTGTTACAACTACCACCAAAGTTACATTTTTACCCTCCTCTACGTTGACACCTGTCGGTGACCCCTTGAGCTATAAAAGGAGGCCCATGCGCAACGTAGAAAGGGTTCGGAACCTAGACAGCTTTCTTGCTCAGTGTAGCTAGTTCTTCAAGCTCCCGAGCCCAAGAACTTAATACAATCCAAGCAGGAGTAGGGTTTTACGCGTCCATCGCGGCCCGAACCTGGGTAAACTGCCCGCGTGTGTTCTACGATCTGCTCTTTGTGCTCCCTCCGCTCCCTTACCGCAACGTACAAGGGGCTCCGGTCCCATAGGTGCTCGTGGTGGACAGTTTCCCCCGACAATGCTCCAAGCAAAACACATATCATGTGGTGAATAAAAATATAGTCTCAAGTAAAGTTATTGATAGACAAAGATGAAAGAGGGGATGCCTTCCCGGGGCATCACCAAGCTTAGGCTTTTGGGTGTCCTTGAATTTTACCTTGGGGTGCCTTGGGCATCCCCAAGCTTAGGCTTTTGCCACTCTTTGTTCCATTGTCCATCAAATCCTTACTCAAAACTTGAAAAGTTCACAACACAAAACTTAGCCAAAAATCTCGTGAGCTCCGTTAGTATAAGAAAACAAACCACCACTCAAAGGTACTTTAATGAACTCATTCTTTGTTTATATTGGTGTTAAACCTACTGTATTCCAACCTCTCTATGATTCATACCCCTCGATACTACTAATAGATTCATCAAAATAAGCAAACAACACACGAAAAACAGAATTGGTCAAAAACAGAACAGTCTGTAGTAATCTGTATCTTTCGAATACTGTGGTAACTCTAAAAAAATTGAAATAAATTGGTGGACGTGAGGAATTTTTCTATTAATCATCTGCAAAAATAATCAACTAAAAAGCACTCTCCAGTAAAAAATGATAGCTAATCTAGTGAGCGCTAAAGTTTCTGTTTTTTACAGTATGATCACATAAACTTCACACAAGTCTTCCCAAAGGTTCTACTTGGCACAAACACTAATTCAAACACAAAACCTCATGTAAACAGAAGCTAGATGCAATATTATTCCTAAACAGAAGCAAAAACAAAGAAAATAAAATTGGGTTGCCTCCCAACAAGCGCTATCGTTTAACGCCCCTAGCTAGGCATGATACTAGAATAGATCTAGGTATTGCCATCTTTGGTAGGCAATTCTTTGATTAAGCACATATAATTCTCAGGAACTTCTTCATTCCTATTAATAATCAAACATCTAGGCAAGAAATCAAGAAATTCATTTGTAGCAAAAGGTTCCCTTACGGAAGTGAGAAAGTTAGGATGAACACTTATGGATTTGAGATCCGCAGTTTCCTTACTAGATGATTCACCCTTATTTTTAGGAACATACATAAACTTGGACAATTTAGTGATAGAGGGATTCTAAGTATTTTTCACAGTAGACAAAGCAAACCCTACATTAGTAATAATATCCTCAAGTTTATCAATTCTAGTGGAATCTTGATCTATCCTCTCATTAACTATAGGTTATTTTTCCTTAAAGTTTTTCAGAATGACTCCTACTTTAGATCCATATTGGGTGATTTGGTTATGGATCTTTTTATCCAAACTCTCAACCAACTCTACCATGGCAACTTTGTTCTCAATAATTTCAAGCCTCTACATAACATGTTCTAAAGTCAAAACAGATCCATTAACCAGAAGAGGTGGTGGGCCAAACAATTCTGTCCTAGCATTATAAGAATCAAAAGTATGGCTACCCAAGAAATTCCCTCCGGTAATGGTATCAAGAATATATCTATATCATGGAGTGATGCCAACATAAAAATTGCGAAGAAGCACGGAAGTGGAAAGCTTCCTAGTAGATATGTTTTGAGCATTGCAAATTCTATACCAAGCATCTTTTAGATTTTCTTCCTCCCTTTATTTAAAATTAAGCACCTCACTCTTGGGAGTATTGATAATGATAGGCGTTCTAGCCATGCCGGCAAGGCAAAGCGATAAAACACTCAGAATAAGAAGGGCAAATAAAACGGCAATGGTGATGTGGGGGAGAGGAAAACGAGAGGCAAATAATGTAGTGCGAGGGATAAGGGTTTGTGATAGGTACTTGGTATATGACTTTTGCGTAGATCTCCCCGGCAACGGCGCGAGAAATTCTTCTTGCTACTTCTCGAGCTTGCGTTGTATTCCCTCGAAGAGGAAAGGGTGATGCAACATAGTAGCGTAAGTATTTCCCTCATTTTTTGAGAACCAAGGTATCAATCCAGTAGGAGACCACGCGCAAGTCCCTCGCACCTGCACAAACAAATAAGAACCCCGCAGCCAACGCGATAAGGGGTTGTCAATCCCTTCACGATCACTTACGAGAGTGAGATCTGATAGATAGGATAGGATAATGATACGTCTCCAACGTATGTATAATTTTTTATTGTTCCATGCTATTATTTATGATGTTTTGGATGTTTAATGGGCTTTGTTATACACTTTTATATTATTTTTGGGACTAACCTATTAACCCTAACGCCCAGTCCAGATTACTCTTTTTTTGCCTATTTCAGGGTTTTACAGAAAAGGGATATCAAACGGAGTCCAAACGGAATGAAACCTTCAGGAGAGATATTTTCGGAGAGATGTCTGTATGGGAGACTTGAGAACCACGGAATAGGGCTGACGTGGCGTCCACGAGGATGGGGGCGCGCCCCCTGCCTCGTGGGCCCCACGTCTGGCCCCCGGTGCCCTTCTTCCTCCTATATATACCTACGTACCCCGAAACCATCAGAACAACACAGAAAACCCTAGTTCCACCGCCGCAACCTTATGTTCCCGTGAGATCCCATCTTGGGGCCTGTTCTGGAGCTCCGCCGGAGGGGGGATCTTCCACGGAGTGCTTCTACATCATCATCATCGCCTCACCATGAGTTGTGAGTAGTTTACCACAGACCTTCGGGTCCATAGTTAGTATCTATATGGCTTCTTATCTCTCTTTGGATCTCAATACCAAGTTCTCCTCGGTCTTCGAGGAGATCTATTCGATGTAGTCTCTTTTTGCGATGTGTTTGTCGAGATCCGATGAATTGTGAGTTTATGATCAATATTATCTATGAGAAATATTTGGTTCTTTTCTGAACTCTTTTATGTATGATTATAATATCCTTGCAAGTCTCTTCGAATTATTGGTTTGGTTTGGCCTACTAGATCTATAGTTCTTGCAATGGGAGAAGTGCTTGGCTTTGGGTTCAATCTTGCGGTGTCCTTTCCCAGTGACAGTAGGGGCAGCAAGGCACGTATTGTATTGTTGCCATCGAGGATAAAAAGATGGGGTTTATATCATATTGCTTGAGTTTATCCCTCTACATCATGTCATCTTGCTTAAGGCATTACTCTGTTCTTATGAACTTAATACTCTAGATGCATGTTGTTTAGCGGTCGATGTGTGGAGTAATAGTAGTAGATGCAGAATCGTTTCGGTCTACTTGTTTTGGACGTGATGCTTATATATAATGATCATGCCTAGATATTCTCATAATTATTCGCTTTTCTATCAATTGCTCGACAGTAATTTGTTCACCCACCGTAGAATTCTGCTATCATGAGAGAAGCCACTAGAGAAACGTATGGCCCCCGGGTCTATTCTCAACATATCAATCTACAATCTACTTTACTTTTCCGCTTTTACTTTCTGTTCTTATACCCAAAAAATAACAAAAATATCAAACTATCCTATCTATCAGATCTCACTTTCGTAAGTGACCGTAAAGGGATTGACAACCCCTTATCGCGTTGGCTGTGAAGTTCTTATTTATTTGTGGAGGTGCAAGGGACTCGCGCGTGGTCTCCTACTGGATTAATACCTTGGTTCTCAAAAACTGAGGGAAATGCTTACGCTACTGTGCTACATCACCCTTTCCTCTTCGAGGGAGTACAACGCAAGCTTGAGAAGTAGCAAGAAGAATTTCTGGCGCCGTTGCCGTGGAGGCTTACGCAAAAGTCATATACCAAGTACCTATCACAAACCCTTATCCTTCGCATTACATTTATTTGCCTCTCGTGTTCCTCTCCCCTACTTCACCCTTGCCGTTTTATTTGCCCTTCTTTTTGCCATGTGTTTATCGTTCGCTTGCTTCTTGTTTGCTTGTGTGTTGGATTGCTTGCTTGTCACTATGGCTCAGAACAATACCAAATTGTGTGACTTCTCCCATACCAACAATAATGATTTTATTAGCACTTTGATTGCTCCTATTACCGATGATGAATCTTCTGAGATCAATGCTGCTCTTTTGAATCTTGTCATGAAAGATCAATTTTCCGGCCTTCCTAGTGAAGATGCCGCTACCCATCTAAACAACTTTGTTGATTTGTGTGATATGCAAAAGAAGATACGGATAACTATATTGTTAAATTGAAGTTATTTCCGTTTTCACTTAGAGATCGTGCTAAAACTTGGTTTTCTTCTTTGCCTAGAAATAGTATTGATTCATGGAATATGTGCAAAGATGCTTTTATCTCTAAGTATGTCCCTCCTGCTAAGATCATCTCTCTTAGAAACTATATTATGAATTTTAAGCAACTAGATCATGAGCATGTTGCACAAGCTTGGGAGAGAATGAAATTAATGATACGTAATTGCCCTACACATGGTTTGAACTTATGGATGATTATTCAAAACTTTTATGCTGGCTTGAATTTTGCTTCTAGGAATCTTTTAGATTCGGCCGCAGGAGGCACTTTTATGGAAACTACCTTAGGAGAAGCTACCAAACTCCTAGATAATATTATGGTTAATTATTCTCAATGGCACACCGAAAGATCTACTAGTAAAAAAGTGCATGCTATTGAAGAGATTAGTGTTTGGAGTGGAAAGATGGATGAACTTATGAAATTATTTGCTGCTAAGAGTGCTTCTTCTGATCCTAATGATATGCCTTTATCCACGTTGATTGAAAATAATAATGAATCTTTGGATGTGATTTTGTTGGTAGGAATACTTTTGGTAACAATGCTTATAGAGGAAACTTTAATCCTAGGCCTTTTCCTAGTAATTCCTCTAATAATTATGGTAATTCCTACAATAAGTCTTATGGAAAGATGCCTTCTGAATTTGAAACTAGTGTTCAGGAGTTTATGAATTCGCAAAAGTGTTTCAATTCTTTGCTTGAATTAAAATTGCTTAAGATTGATGAATTGGCTAGAAGTGTGGATAGAATTACTCTTGATGTTGATTCTTTGAAACTTAGATCTATTCCACCTATGCATGGTATCAATGAGGCTCTCAAAGCCATGAGAATTTCCATTGATGAATGCAAAGAAAGAACCGCTAGGATGCGTGCTAAAAAAGAGAGTTATATAAAAGCATGTTCTTCTAGTTATCATGAAAATAAAGATAAACATCTGAAAGTTATTGATGTGTCTCCTATTAGATCCTTGTTTTCTACTATGAATCTTGATAAATATGGGATTGGAGATGAGTCTACTTTAATTAAAAGGTGTCCCAATGATTCAGAGTTTTTAGATCTTGATGCTAAAATTATTAAAAGTGGGATTGAAGAGATTAAAACAAACTCACTACTTTGGATTTCAAGGGATTCAATTATGATAATTTCTCTTTGATTGATTGTATTTCCTTGTTGCAATCCGTACTAAACTCTCCGCATGCTTATAGTCAAAATAAGGCTTTTACCAAACACATAGTTGATGCTTTGATGCAATCTTATGAAGAAAAACTTGAATTAGAAGTTTCTATCCCTAGAAAGCTTTATGATGAGTGGGAACCTACTATTAAGATTAAAATTAAAGATCATGAATGCTTTGCTTTGTGTGATTTGGGTGCAAATGTTTCCACTATCCCAAAAACTTTGTGTGAATTGTTAGGCTTCCATGAGCTTGATGATTGTTCTTTAAATTTGCATCTTGCGGATTCTACCATTAAGAAACCTATGGGAAGGATTAATGATGTTCTTATTGTTGCCAATAGGAATTATGTGCCCGTAGATTTCATTGCTCTTGATATAGATTGCAATCCTTCATGTCCTATTATTCTTGGTAGACCTTCCGTTAGAACGATTGGTGCAATTATTGATATGAAGGAAGGAAATATTAGATTCCAATTTCCGTTAAGGAAAGGCATGTGACACTTTCCTAAGAAAGAAAATTAAATTACCATATGAATCTATTATGAGAGCCACTTATGGATTGCCTTCCAAAGATGGCAATACTTAGATCTATCCTTGTATCGTGCCTAGCTAGGGGCGTTAAACGATAGCGCTTGTTGGGAGGCAACCTAATTTTATATTTTTTAGGAATAAATTTGCATCTAGCTTCTGTTTAGATGTGGTTTTGTGTTTTAATTAGTGTTTGTTCCAAGTAGAACCTTTGGGAAGACTTGTGTGAAGTTTATATGATCTTGCTGTGAAAAACAGAATCGTTAGCGGTCACTAGAATAGTCACCAGATTTTACTGGAGTGTGCTATTTAGTTGATTCTTTTTGAAGATGATTAATAGAAAAATTCCTCATGTCTACCAATTTATTTAATTTTTTTTGGAGTTAGAGAAGTATGCGAAAGTTACAGATTACTACAGACTGATCTGTTTTTGACAGATTCTGTTTTTCGTGTGTTGTTTGCTTATTTTTATGAATCTATCAGTAGTATTGGGGAGTATGAATCATAGATAAGTTGGAATACAGTAGGTTTAACACCAATATAAACAAATAATGAGTTCATTACAGTACCTTTGAGTAGTGGTTTGTTTTCTTATACTAACGGAGCTTATGAGATTTTTGTCTAAATTTTGTGTTGTGAAGTTTTCAAGTTTTGAGTATTGCTTTGATGGACTATGGAACAAAGAGTGGCAAGAGCCTAAGCTTGGGGATGCTTGAGGCACCCGAAGGTAAAATTCAAGGACAACCAAAAGCCTAAGCTTGGGGATGCCCCGGGAAGGCATCCCCTCTTTCGTCTTCATCCATCGGTAACTATACTCGGGACTATATTTTTATTCACCACATGATATTATTTGAGTCATGTATTATTTGAGTCTTTGCTTGTTAGTTTTCCACCATTATCCTTGCTGGACACACCTTTTTGAGAGAGATAAATATGGCCTAGGAATTGTTAGAACACTATATGTGCTTCACTTATATCTTTTGAGTTAAATAGTTTGCTCTAGTGCTTCACTTATATCTTTTAGAGCACGGTGGTAATTTTATTTTGTAGAAATTGTTGATCTCTCATGCTTCACTTATATCCTTTTTAGAGTCTATTAGAACAGCATGGTAATGTGCTTTGGCTATAAAACTAGCCTTCACATGATAGACATTCAAGATCAATGTAGTAAAAACTTTCATACTAAGTGCATTGAATATGAAGAGAAGTTGGATGCTTGATAATTGTTTTGAGATATGAGGATAGTGATATTAGAGTCATGCTAGTGGAGTTATTATGAAATTGAGAAATACTTGTGTTAAAGTTTGTGATTCCCGTAGCATGCACGTATGGTGAACCGCTATGTGACGAAGTTAGAGCATGAGGTATTTGTAGAGTCTCATCCTTTGTGTGGAGGTCGGGGGCGCGCGATGGTTAACTCCAACCAACCTCCCCCATAGGAGCATGCGTTGATTTCTTTGTTTTGATGACTGGTAAATTTTTGCAATAAGTATATGAGTTCTTTTTGACTAATGTTGAGTCCATGGATTATACGCACTCTCACCCTTCCACCATTGCTAGCCTCTCTAGTACCGCGCAACTTTCGCCGGTACCATACACCCACTATATACCTTCCTCAAAATAGCCACCATATATCTTCCTCAAAACAGCCACCATACCTACCTATCATGGCATTTCCATAGCCATTCTGAGATATATTGCCATGCAACTTTCCACCGTTCCGTTCATATGACACGCTTCATATTGTCATATTGCCATGCATGATCATGTAGTTGACATCGTATTTGTGGCAAAGCCACCATGCATAATTTTTCATACATGTCACTCTTGATTCATTGCACATCCCGGTACACCGCCGGAGGCATTCATATAGAGTCATACTTTGTTCTAGCATCGAGTTGTAATATCGAGTTGTAAATCAATATAAGTGTGATGATCATCGTTATTAGAGCATTGTCCCAAAGAAAAAGAAAAAAGAAGAAGAAAAAAAGGAAAGGCCAAGAAAATGAAAGGCCCAAAAAAAGAGAAAAGAAAAAGGGACAATTGCTACTATCTTCTTCCACACTTGTGCTTCAAAGTAGCACCATGTTCTTCATGATAGAGAGTCTCATGTTTAGTCACTTTCATATACTAGTGGGAATTTTTGTTATAGAACTTGGCTTGTATATTCCAACGATGGGTGATGACCCACAAGTGTAGGGGATCTATCGTAGTCCTTTCGATAAGTAAGAGTGTCGAACCAACGAGGGGCAGAAGGAAATGATAGGCAGTTTTCAGTAAGGTATTTTCTGCAAGCTCTGAAATTATAGGTAATAGATAGTTTTGTGATAAGGTAATTGGTAGCAAGTGACAAAAGGTAAAAGTAAATAAGGTGCAGCAAGGTGGCCCAATCCTTTTTGTAGCAAAGGACAAGCCTGGACAAACTCTTATATGAAGGAAAGCGCTCCCGAGGACACATGGGAATTATCGTCAAGCTAGTCTTCATCATGATCATCTTATTCGCGTTCGGTACTTTGCTAATTTGGTATGTGGGTGGACCGGTGCTTGGGTGATGTCCTTACTTGGACAAGCCTCCCACTTATGATTAACCTCTAATGCAAGCATCCGCAACTACAAAAGAAGTATTAAGGTAAACCTAACCATAGCATGAAACAAGTGGATCCAAATCAGCCCCTTACAAAGCAACGCATAAACTAGGGTTTAAGCTTCTGTCACTCTAGCAACCCATCATCTACCTATTACTTCCCAATTCCTTCCTCTAGGCCCAAATAATGGTGAAGTGTCATGTAGTCGACGTTCACATGACACCACTAGAGGAGAGACAACATACATCTCATCAAAATATCGAACAAATACCAAATTCACATGACTACTAATAGCAAGACTTCTCCCATGTCCTCAGGAACAAAAGTAACTACTCACAAGACATAATGTTGTTCATGATCAGAGGGGTATTAATTTGCATAATGGATCTGAACACATGATCTTCCACCAAATAAACCAACTAGCATCAACTACAAGGAGTAATCAACACTATCAACACTACTAGCAACCCACAGGTACCAATCTGAGGTTTGGGTACAAAGATTGGATACAAGAGATGAACTAGGGTTTGAGAGGAGATGGTGCTGGTGAAGATGTTGATGAAGATATCCCTCCCCAAGATGGGAGAGTTGTTGGTGATGACGGCGGTGACGATTTCCCCCCTCCCGGAGGGAAGTATCCTCGGCAGAAAAGCTCTGCCGGAGCCCTAGATTGGTTTCCGCCAAGGTTCCGCCTCAAGACGGCGGCGTCTGGTCCCGAAAGCCTCCTTATGATTTTTTTTCAGGTCAAAACACCTCATATAGGAGAAGATGGGCATCGGGGGGCCCACGATGCTGGGGGGCGAGCCCAGAGAGGGGGGGCGCGCCCCCCACCCTCATGGACATGTGGTGGCCCCCCTGGTGAACTTCTTTCGCCGGATATTTTATATATTTTCTGAAACGGTGTCCTGTGAAGTTTCGGGGCTTTTTGAGTTGTGCAGAATAGGTTTCCAGAGTTTGCTTCTTTTCCAGCTGAGAATTCCAGTTGCCGTCATTCTCCCTCTTCATGTAAACCTTGTAAAATAAGAGAGAAAAGGCATAAGTATTGTGACATAACGTGTAATAACAGCCCATAATGCAATAAATATCAACATATAAGCATGATGCAAAATGGACGTATCAACTCTCCCAAGCTTAGACCTCGCTTGTCCTCAAGCGAAAGCCGATATTGAAAAATATGTCCACATGTTTAGAGATAGAGGTGTCGATAAAAATAAAATACGAACATGAGGGCTATATATATATATATATATATATATATATATATATATATATATATATATATATATATATATATATATATATATATATATATATATATATATATTGTCATATGATTCTTATGCTAAAGTAACAATTCATTCACAATATCGAGCATGAACAATAAACTTCATTGAAAACCAACAAACTTATGATCTTGGTCATTGAAGCAATTGCAATTTATCGTAACATCGGAAAGAGTCAATATAAGAGCTTTTCAGCAAGCCTACATACTCAACTATCATATAGTCTTTCACAATTGCTCACACTCACGCAATACTTATGGTTATGGAGTTTTAATCGGACACAGAGAAAGATAGGGGCTTATGGTGTTGCCTCCCAACCTTTTACCTCAAGGGTAATGTCAACAGTAATAGACCATGAAAACTTACATCCATGTGGGCATATATATCAAGATCTTTCCAACACAATGTGCTTGCCAAAGGATAAAATGTAAAAAGAAAAGGTGAATTTCACCTTGACTCTTATAAGGCAAGAATAATAGATAGGCCCTTCGCAGAGGGAAGCAGAGGTTGTCATGTGCTTTTATGGTTGGATGCACAAAGTCTTAGCACAGAAGAACGTCACTTTATATTGCCACTTGTGATAAGGACCTTTATTATGCAGTCTGTCGCTTTTATTACTTCCATATCACAAGATCGTATAAAGGTTATTTCCTCCACACTAATAAATCATACATATTTTAGCGAGTTTGTGTCGGGGTATTTGGATCGACACCTATGGGATCACAAGAAGCCCTACTACGGTTGCGGGGCGCGGGGTTGAGAGAAGAGCGGATCTAACGATCAGGACACTGTTCCTTTACCCAGGTTCGGGCAGCAAAGATGCGTAAAACCCTACTCCTGCTTTGGTGGATTATATGTTGGTGTTCTTCAGCTAACGAGGAGCTCCAAAAGAGTCGTGAGGGGTCTCAAAAAGCCGAATCCCCCTCCTGGTCGCCTCGGGCCTCCTTTTATAGGGAAAAGGGGTTGCCACAGTGGCACACATGAGGTGGAAAGGGTACAATGATGCTTGGTTATCCCTCGCATTACAGGACAAGGTGCATTTAATGCGCCTAGCTTAGGTGCCCTTGCTTTATCGGGGACGAGGGGAGACGCCCGTCTTGTCCATCGCCGCTCCTCCTCGTGTCGACACGCGCCCTAGCCAGCGGTGCCCGAGGTGCCATGTAGGCAGACAGGCAGCTAAGGTGGCGCAACGGCGGGTCTCCATGAAGATCTGTGGGTTGCCACGTAGGAGCCTGTCCAGCTGGTTGGGTCGGCATCTGCGTGGGTCGGTGGAAACCCAGTTGGTGCGGGCCTGATGGTGGCCCCGTGGGTGTCCTCGGCAAGGGCCTTGCCGGGGCCCCAGCAAGGGTCTTGCCGTGTGATACGTCCAAAACGTATCTATAATTTCTGCTTGCTCCATGCCTCTTTTGGGTGATATTGCTATGATATTTATACACTTCCATACACTTTTGATCATATTTGGACTAACCTATTAACTCAGTGCACCCCAGTGCCAGTTTCTGTTTTCTGTTGTTTTTGTATTTCAGGTTTTCCCATTACGAGAACTGCCAGAAAAATCCCGGAAAAATTATATAAAAAATCAGCGTTCCAGAAGCTTCCCGGTAGCCAAAGTACAGCCCGAGGGGGGCCACCAGGGCTCCAGGCGCCCTGGTGGCGCGGCCCCCCTAGCCGCGCCGGGGGGCGCCTGGGCCCCCCAGGCCTCCGCTGATGCCCCCCTTTGGCATATATTTATATCGTGGCCCGAAACCCTCGAGACGGGAACCCTTTTTCGCGATCTCATCTCTGTTCCGTCGCCGCCGCGCTTCCAAGATCGGGAGCACCAGGAGAACTCTTCCCGGCACCCTGCCGGAGGGGAGGATCACCACCGGGAGCCTCTCTACCACTATGGACGCCTCCCGGATGAGTTGTGAGTAGTCTCCCTTGGACCATGGGTCCATGACCAGTAGCTATGTGATGTTCTCCTCCCGTTCTTGTGCTTCACTAATCAGTCCTCGTGAGCTGCCCTACATGATCGAGGCACATATGTAATCCTTATGCTGTTGCTATGTTGAGTTTGCTGGGATCCGATGGATTGTGAGATTATGTTCAGATTGTGTTTGAGTAATATATTTGATCTACCTCTTTTATATTTATGTTCGTAAGTAATTCTTGCATGTTCTCCGTTGTTATTTATTGCTTTGGCCAAGTAGTAGGTAGTGACTCCAAGAGGGAACGTTATGCTTGATTGTGGGTTCATGCCCCTCGATGACTAGCTTGAGTGACAGAAACATGAGTCTAGGGGATGTGTTGTTGCCACAAGGGGGAAAACAACGGTGCTTGTGCCCGCGGGTGCAAGGATTGTTTACTTTACGCAAAGTTCTTTTAATGCGGTTGTCTGTTGCTTTGAGTTTACACTATGGGTGGGACTCGCAACTTAATACCAGCGAGATGTTCTGGATAGATATCTCAAGGTGGATGATTAGTAGTAGATGCAGATGGATTTCGGTCTACTTGCCTTGGCGTACCGCCCATGCTTTGAACCTCTACCTTTCTTGCAACATAGTTAGCATTGGTTTGCGCACATAATTATGTCAATTGCCCAGCTGTAATTCGTTTACCTCACATAGCTGTTTTATCGTCTTTTGGGAGAGAGACATCACTAGTGAACATCATGGGACCCCGGTCCATATTACCATCATTGATCACATCCGCTATTTACTTTCCGCTTTTACTTACTATTTGCAGCAATACCTATCACTATTATCACTTGCGTTTGATCCTTTGTAAACGACAAGGCCGGAGGGATTGACAACCTCTCTGTACTCGTTGGGAGCAAAGTTATTTGTATCTGTGTGCAGGTCCACGTTGATTGCTAATATCTGGCGCCGTTAGCAGTTGACACCTTCTTGTTGAAACTGGGAGTCTCAGGGAAATCAATCCTTGGTATCTTTGCCAAGGGAAAACTTCCGCTACACTGCATCTCAAACCTTCCACTTGGGGTAACCAACGAGGAGCGAGAAGCCATCACCGTGGCGCCTGCTGTCATCCCCGGCAAGGTGCTTGCCGAGGGCCTTGTGGACCTCCTTGGCTGGGATCCCGCCAAGGGTCGTCGTCTTCTTATCTTGCATTTGATCTGGAAGGTCTTCACAAAGATCTGCATGCCACCACGGGGATATCTCCCGAATCCTCGCCCCATGGGGGCGGTGGACTCAAGGGTGATTCGCTCCGTAGGCGCGGGGCGAGCTGTCGCGGCAAGGGTCTTTCCGGGGCTGCCAGAGCCAGCCCCGGCAAGGATCCTGCCGGGGGAAGCCTCTTCGTCCCTTTGCTCTTCGTGGTCTTGTTCTTGGCGTCGCTCCAGTCTCCATCAAGCTTCAGTCTTGCCCCGGCTTGCCTCCCTTGCCATGCTTGGTGCGATGGCGCCGTGGCTCAGACTGCCCGTGCACAGTCATAGGGGTACAAAAAGTGTACCCCTCTTTTTGTAAACCGACAGGAGCCCCCGGGTTTGGGCCACACATAAGCGCGGCACGTTGTTGGGCCAGGCCCAGATCAGTGCGTGGGCAGGCGGGGTGGTTTTCACCGTGGTAAAATTTCGGCGCGCTGCGCCTCCCACGGCCCACGCGCGCAGCTCGGGGTGGAGGGGCGTGCGTGACGTGGGCGGCATGCGTGGGGCGGTTTCCACACTCATGCGTCACGTCGCAGTAAATGCGAAAGGACGCGGCCCGCGCCTTCCCCATAAATAGGAATAACCGCGAGCGCGCTGCTCACTTCCTCCACTTTCCTCGCGCCTCTTCCAATCTCAGAGCCGCTGTTCCCTTGCTTCCTTCTTGACTTCGTTTCCCCCGTCACGGCCCATGCCCTCCTCCAACGGATGTGGAGGACGTGGACGCCGTCATCGAGGAGGTTACTGAGGAGGTCGCGGCGGAGGCCGACGAGATCGCCGCCGGAGAGGCCGCCAAGGACGCCGCCGGGGCCGCCGTGGACGAGACTGTCGAGGATGCCGCCAAGAGTGCCGCCGAGGGCGCCGGCGGTGGGCCTGCTGGGGAGGCCGGCAAGGCCACAGCTGAGGAGGAGGCGACTGATGACCAGCCCTCTTCCTCCGCGACCCCGGGCCCCGACAAGTATCTGAAGGCGAGCGACAACCTCTTCGTCCACCTTGCTGGGGCGTCAAGCTCCCTGGCGCCCGCCGGGGAGGAAGCCTTCGACGGCGAGGTGTTCGCCGCTGCTGGGCTCGAGGTTGTTGAAGAACCGAGCGCCGGCGGCGATGGCTCCCTAGAGGAGAAGCTCTTCCGGGCCATGGGGGCCAACTTCCAGAAGCTCTAGGCACTCTACCGCGCCCGTTTGGACAAGGTTAAGTCCAGGATGGCAGCGGTGGACGAGGCAGAGGCGGACTTCCAGGCACGCGTCGCTGAGGCGCAAGCCTAGTTCCACCAGTGCCGCGAGGAGCAGAGGGCCTCCCAGGAAGATCTGGCCCAGCGCAATGTGGAGCTCATCATGAAGATGGCCGCCATCGAGAAGGCCTAGGAAGAGGCGGCGAATTCGGCTGCCGCGGCGGAGGCCGCCCGGAACCAGCATCAAGCCGCCCTTGATTCCCAGGAGGAAGACCTCTCCGCACGTGAGGCGAAGCTTGCCGCGACACTCCGCGGCAAGGATGAGAAGCTTGAGGCTCTTGTCGAGCGGCGGACTCACGAGCTGGGGCAGAGGCACAAGGAGGCGCTCGATGCCCAGGCTCTGGCTCACGCCGGCAAGTTACAAGGGCTAGAAGTGGAACGGGACGGGGTGAAGGAGCAGGCCCTCAGGCTGTCTGACGAGAAGACCATACTCAACTGCGCCTTGACAGAGGCGTAGGGAGTGGTCATCAGCAAGACTGGGGAGCTCTCCGAGGCGCAAGGCTCCATCAGAGATCTCAGGCTGAGGCTAGAGAATCTCGAGAAGACGTTGGCAGAGAGCTCTGCTCGGCAGGGGGCCTTGGCCAAGAGCCTGGAGGAGGAGAAGCAGCTGCGGGCAGATGAGGGCGCCTCCCACCAAGAATACGTGGTGGAGGAGAACAGGTGGATCAGCCGGCTGGAGGACATCGTCGGCAGGGTTACCTCACAGTTGACCCTCATGGTGGTGCCGAACGTGAGGTATGCCCCTGAATGGAGCGGGTCCGTCAACGCCAAGCTGACCCTGTTCTTCGAGGGCGTCCTCAGCGCCTTGACTGATCTTCACTCCAACAGAACGGCCACGCTTGCCGGTGAGTCATGACCAAGGTCCTCACCAAGGTGGCGTTCTGGAACCCCGCCCTCGACTTCGAAGCCGCGATGGACAGCTTGCCGGAGGATGCCAACCTCACGGCGCTCAAGGAGCGCATCAAGCCTGTCATCAGCCGCATCGACGAAATCAAGAGGGTGGAGGGCCAGCGCTGGGATTAGATATCCCGTTCTTCTTTGCCGCTACGAGTTCATGCCCAAGACAAATTTTATCTTTAGTTAGAACCGCATCGATGGCATGATGTAAAAATATAACTTTGAAATATCTTCAGAACCATGCACGTTATTTTCCTGTTTGCTGCCTCCCTGTGTTTCCACCCTACGTTAACTGGGTAGGCTTGCCGGCGCAAAATACCCAAAGCGGCGTCTTGGGGACCGGTCCCCATTGGCCTGTCGGGTGAGCGTGCTACTGGGTTTGTCACCTTGCCACTCTTAACGCATCCACTCGAACTATCGAGTTTGACTCGAGCCAGAGTCGATAACTTTGTCAATTACGAAAGGGTCTGCCACCTTGCCGCTCTCAACGCAGCCGCTCGAACTGTCGAGTTTAACTCGAGTCAGAGTCGAGAGCTTTGTCAATTGCGGAAGGCTACCCTACCATTTCAACGCAGCCGTTTGAACTGTTGAGCTGACTCAAAACAGAACAAGGCGTTGCCGATCGAGAAGGGCCCCATCCGCGTGCAGGTTTCTTTTTTCACAAGGAACGACAGCTCCGAGGATAATAACTTTAAATGATAGGATGGAAATATCCAAACTTCGATGTAACTTAGCTTTTATTTGCAGCCGCTCGAAAGCAAGTCTTCTGGCTCCCTCAAAGGGCCACGGAGACGAGAGAGCGTCGGGCCGATCACCAGAGCCGATTCTCACAACTAGGCCCCCTACCTGGCGCGCCAAAGATGTCGGGGTATTTGGATCGACACCTATGGGATCACAAGAATCCCTACTACGGTTGCGGGGCGCGGGGTTGAGAGAAGAGCGGATCTAACGATCAGGACACGGTTCCTTTACCCAGGTTCGGGCCGCAAAGATGCGTAAAACCCTACTCCTGCTTTGGTGGATTATATGTTGGTGTTCTTCAGCTAACGAGGAGCTCCAAAAGAGTCGTGAGGGGTCTCAAAAAGCAGAATCCCCCTCCTGGTCGCCTCGGGCCTCCTTTTATAGGGAAAAGGGGTTGCCACAGTGGCACACATGAGGTGGAAAGGGTACAGTGATGCGAGGTTATCCCTCGCATTACAGGACAAGGTGCATTTAATGCGCCCAGCTTAGGTGTCCTTGCTTTATCGGGGACGAGGGGAGACGCCCGTCTTGTCCGTCGCCGCTCCTCCTCGTGTCGACACGCGCCTTGGCCAGCGGTGCCCGAGGTGCCATGTAGGCAGACAGGCAGCTGAGGTGGCGCAACGGCGGCTCGCCATGAAGATCTATGGGTTGCCACGCAGGAGCCTGTCCATCTGGTTGGGTCGGCAGCTGCGTGGGTCGGTGGAAACCCAGTTGGTGCGGGCCTGATGGTGGCCCCGTGGGTGTCCTCGGCAAGGGTCTTGCCTTGGCGCCTGCTGTCATCCCCGGCAAGGTGCTTGCCGGGGGGCCTTGTGGACCTCCTTGGCTGGGATCCCGCCAAGGGTCGTCGTCTTCTTATCTTGCATCTGATCTGGAAGGTCTTCACAAAGATCTGCATGCCACCACGGGGATATCTCCCGAATCCTCGCCCCATGGGGGCGGTGGACTCAAGGGTGATTCGCTCCGTAGGCGCGGGGCGAGCTGTCGCGGCAAGGGTCTTGCCGGGGCTGCTAGAGCCAGCCCCGGCAAGGATCCTGTCGGGGGAAGCCTCTTCGTCCCTTTGCTCTTCGTGGTCTTGTTCTTGGCGTCGCTCCAGTCTCCATCAAGCTTCAGTCTTGCCCCGGCTTGCCTCCCTTGCCATGCTTGGTGCGATGGCGTTGTGGCTCAGACTGCCCGTGCACAGTCATAGGGGTACAAAAAGTGTACCCCTCTTTTTGTACACCGACAGTTTGCAACATGACAACTTACTTGAAGGATCTTACTCAATCCATAGGTAGGCATGGTGGACTCTCATGGCAAAATTGGGTTTAAGGGTGTATGGAAGCACAAGTAGTATCTCTACTTGGTGCAAGGAGTTTTGGCTAGCATGAGGGGGAAAGGCAAGCTCAACATGTTGGATGATCCATGACAATATACTTTATTTTAGATATAAGAAAACATAACCCATTATGTTGTCTTCCTTGTCCAACATCAACTCTTTAGCATGTCATATTTTAATGAGTGCTCACAATCATAAAAGATGTCCAAGATAGTATATTTGCATGTGAAGCCTCTCTTTCTTTATTACTTCCTATTAATTGCAACGATGACCAAAACTATGTTTGTCAACTCCCAACATCTTTCATTCATCATACTCTTTATATGTGAAGTCATTACCTCCCATAAGATCAATATGATCTCTAGGATACTCTTTATGTTTTCTTTCTTTTTGTCATGACCAAAGTGAGGAAATCAAGCCCTTGATTCAACACTAATCTTTATTATATAGCTCACGGACTCAATTACAAAGGGTAAAGATCATAAGGCAAAAGCTCACAACTAGATCATGCTAACTTTATTCTACTAGATCAAGATACTACCAAAAGGATCGAACTAAGAAAAACAGTAAAGATAGGAGTGATGGTGATACGATACCGGGGTCACTCCCCCAAGCTTGGCAGTTGCCAAGGGGAGTGCCCATACCCATGTGATTATGTCTCCTTCTTCGGAGGTGGTGATGATGGCTTCTTCATTAACTTGCGCTTAAAGGCAGAATTTTGCTCCCTTAGGTCATTGATCTCCTGCTCAAGGTTTAATATTTTCTTGCATAGTGCCTGCTTGTTTTCCTGCAAGAGGTGAAAAATGATAAATTCGATCTTAGATTTGTTTGCTCTGTCGAGGAGGCTTGACTTTTTGAACTCCACATGCATGTCTCCAGGTTGAGGTAGTGGGACTTCGTCTTCATCTGAGCTAGTCCAATCCTTCCCCTTGGAATCATGGTCTTCTTCTTCCTCCGTGGTCCAACCATAATGCTCCCAGTCCCCATAGACCTTAGGGTCAGCAAGGGAATCAGCCACATACCTTTCTCCTTCCGAATTCTGGGACGACATGTTGCGTTTATCTGCGACAGAAACAGCTCGAAAAAACCAGAGGATTTTTGCGTGATACAGAGGTCAAAACCTTCGGGGGTATATATAATGATTTTTTACCGACGAAAAGGAGTAACATACAAGAAATCGGAGTCCGGGAGACACACGAGGTGCCCACGAGGGAGGGGGCGCGCCAAGGGGAATGGGGCGCGCCCTCCACCCTCGTGGACGCCTCGTGTCTCTTCCGGACTGCCACTTATTTTTCTATTTTTCTAAATATTCCAAAACGGTGAATTTTTTTCTTTAGAACTATTTTGGAGTCGGTTTACTTACCGTACCACGTACCTCTTCCTTTTCGGAGTCTGAATCGTTCTGGAAAGTGTCCCCTATGTATTCCTCCGGGGTTACGGTTTCAATAGCATTGGTTTCAACATTTATTGGATTACCTGAGATATAATGTTTGATTCTTTGACCGTTCACCACCTTCGCATTTGTGCCTTCGAAGTTGTTGATTTTTATGGCACCGGAACGATAGACCTCCTCGATAACGTAGGGTCCTTCCCACTTAGGGAGAAGTTTTCCTGCAAAAAATCTTAAACAAGAGTTGTATAGCAAGACATAATCACCTACGTTAAACTCACGCTTTTGTATCCTTTTGTCATGCCATCTTTTAACTTTTTCTTTGAACAACTTGGCATTCTCATAGGCTTGGGTTCTCCATTCATCAAGAGAGCTAATGTCAAATAACCTTTTCTCACTGACAAGTTTGAAATCATAATTGAGCTCTTTAATAGCCCAATATGCCTTATGTTCTAGCTCAAGAGGTAAGTGACAAGCCTTACCATAAACCATTTTATATGGATACATACCCATAGGATTTTTGTATGCAGTTCTATAGGCCCATAATGCATCATTAAGTTTCTTGGACCAATTCTTTCTAGACCTATTAACTATCTTTTGCAAAATTAATTTCAACTCTCTATTACTTAGTTCTACTTGACCACTAGTATGTGGGTGATAAGGGGATGCAATTCTATGATTTACATCATACTTAGCAAGCATTTTACGGAAAGCACCATGAATAAAGTATGAACCACCATCAGTCATTAGGTATCTAGGGACTCCAAACCTCGGAAAAATAACTTCTTTAAGCATCTTAATAGAGGTGTTATGATCAGCACTACTAGTTGGAATAGCTTCTACCCACTTAGTAACGTAATCAACATCAACTAGAATATGTGTGTACCCATTAGAGGCAGGAAATGGTCCCATATAATCAAAGCCCCAAACATCAAATGGTTCAATAACAAGTGAATAATTCATAGGCATTTCTTGACGTCTACTGATATTACCAATTCTTTGACATTCATCACAAGATAAGACAAACTTATGGGCATCCTTGAAGAGAGTAGACCAATAAAAACCGGATTGCAATACCTTATGTGCAGTTCTATCTCCAGCATGATGTCCTCCATAAGCTTCGGAGTGGCACTTGCGTAGGATCTATTCCTGTTCATGCTCGGAGTGGCACTTGCGTAGGATCTATTCCTGTTCATGATCAGGTACACAACGTCTAATAATACCATCTACCCCTTCTTTATAAAGATGTGGATCATCCTAGAAGTAATGCCACAAATCATAGAAGAACTTTTTCTTGTGCTGGTATGTGAAGCTAGGAGGTATAAACTTAGCAACAATATAATTAGCATAATCAGCATACCATGGAGCAGTACGAGAAGTATTTATGACAGCTAATTGTTCATCAGGAAAGCTGATACGTCTCCAACGTATCTATAATTTTTGATTGTTCCATGCTATTATTTATGATGTCTTGGATGTTTAATGGGCTTTGTCATACACTTTTATATCATTTCTGGGACTAACCTACTAACCCAAAGGTTCAGTCCAGATTGTTGTTTATTGCCTGTTTCAGGGTTTTGCAGAAAAAGAATATCAAACGGAGTCCAAACGGAATGAAACCTTCGCGAGCGATATTTTTGGAGAAAATCACGCACAGGGGACTTGAGAACCACGTTAGGGGAGCCTCGGTGTGTCCACAAGGGTGGGGGGTGCGCCCCCTACCTCGTGGGCCCCTCGAGCACCCCCCCGGTGTCCTCCTTCCTCCTATATATGTCTACGTACCCCGAAACCATCGACAACAGAGAGAAAACCCTAATTCCACCGCCGTAACCTTCTGTTCCCGTGAGATCCCATCTTGGAGCCTGTTCCGGAGCTCCACCGGAGGGGGATCCATCACGGAGTTCTTCATCATCATCATCATTGCCCTCACCATGAGTTGTGAGTAGTTTACCACAGACCTTCGGGTCCATAGCTAGTATCTAGATGGCTTCTTCTCTCTCTCTAGATCTCAATACAAAGTTCTCCTCGGTCTTCGAGGAGATCTATTCAATGTAATCTCTTTTTGCGGTGTGTTTGTCGAGATCCGATGAATTGTGAGTTTATGATCAAGATTATCTATGAGAAATATTTGGTTCTTCTTTGAACTTTTTATGTGTGCTCATAATATAATTGCAAGTCTCTTCGAATTATTGGTTTGGTTTGGCCTACAAGATCTATAGTTCTTGCAATGGGAGAAGTGCTTGGCTTTGGGTTCAATCTTGCGGTGTCCTTTCCCAATGACAGTAGGGGCAGCAAGGCACATATTGTATTGTTGCCATCGAGGATAAAAAGATGGGGTTTATATCATATTGCTTGATTTTATCCCTCTACATCATGTCATCTTGCTTAAGGCGTTACTCTGTTCATATGAACTCAATACACTAGATGCATGTTGGATAGCGGTCGATGTGTGGAGTAATAGTAGTAGATGCAGAATCGTTTCGGTCTACTTGTCTCGGACGTGATGCCTATATACAATGATCATGCCTAGATAGTCTCATAATTATTCGCTTTTCTATCAATTACTCGACAGTAATTTGTTTACCCGCCGTAGAATATCGCTATCATGAGAGAAGCCACTAGAGAACACTATGGCCCCCGGGTCTATTCTCAACATATCAATCTAAATCTACTTTACTTTTTCTGCTTTTACTTTCTGTTCTTATAAACAAAAATACCAAAAATATAAACTATCATCTCTATCAGATCTCACTTTCGTAAGTGACCGTAAAGGGATTGACAACCCCTTATCGCGTTGGCTGCAAAGTTCTTATTTGTTTGTGCAGGTGCGAGGGACTCGCACGTGGTCTCCTACTGGATTGATACCTTGGTTCTCAAAAACTGAGGGAAATACTTACGCTAATGTGTTGCATCTCCCTTTCCTCTTCGAGGGAATACAACGCAAGCTCGAGAAGTAGCAAGAAGAATTTCGGGCATCGTTGCCGGGGAGGCTTACGCAAAAGTCATATACCAAGTACCTATCACAAACCCTTATCTTTTGCATTACATTTATTTGCCTCTCGTTTTCCTCTCCCCCACTTCACCCTTGCCGTTTTATTTGCCCTTCTTATGCCGTGTGTTTATCGTTCGCTTGCTTCCTGTTTGCTTGTGTGTTATGTGCCCTCAATTAGCTTGCATCTTCGCTTGCTAAAGTATGGATCCTCATCCACTTGCTAATCTCTTTAAGAGATCCAATTATGTTGAACCTATTACTAGTGAGCTGCGTGCACTAGATTATCTTTATGGGGTTTTGCTTGAAATTTATGAATCTGAAAATTGTGTGGAATTGTTAAAAGAAAGAGTAATTCATGATAGCTTGTTAAATAAAAAGCATGATTGCAATGATGTTAGTGTAAATTCTATTAATGTCAATTGTGTTAATGACATGCAAAACCCTAAGCTTGGGGATGCTTATTTTGCTATGTACACTACTTGTTGCAATGATCATGATTGGGGTGATGATTCTTACGATCTTGAAAATTTATTTAAACCCCATGATGAATATGCGATTGATAATAAGGTTTGCAATAATATTGAAAGTGGGTTTGGAAGAGTGTCAACTTTAGATCCCATATATTTGGAGTATGATCAATCTTACGATTTTTTTGGTAAAAGTGGGTTTGGACAGGTCATGACTTTAGTTAATGATATCCCACTATTTTGGAAGAGTGTCAACTTCGTATGCATGTGGATCGTATTGAGAATATGTTTTGTGATAGCTATATTGTTGAATTTGTTTATGATCCTACATTAAATTATTATGAGAGAGGAAAATATGGTTGTAGAAATCTTCATGTTACTAAATTACCTCTCGTTATGTTGAGATTGCTATCGTTTTTGTCTTCTTCCTTGCATATGCTAGATCTTGTTTGTCTTGCTAATTTCTTTTCCTAAAAAAAGCCTATGCATAGGAAGTATGTTAGACTTAGATGTGTTTGTCACATATTTTATGATTCTCTCTTTGTGCTTCAATTCTTATCTTTCATGTGAGCATCATTGAAATCTCATGCCTAGCTAGGGGCGTAAAACGATAGCGCTTGTTGGGAGGCAACCCAATTTTATATTTATTTTTTGTTTTTGCGGCTGTTAGGCAATAAATGTTACATCTAGCCTCTGTTTAGATGTGGTTTCATGTTTTGTTTAGTGTTTGTGCCAAGTAGAACCTTTGGGAACACTTGTGTGAAGTTTATGTGATCTTGCTGTGAAAAACAGAATCGTTAGCACTCGCTAAAGTGGTTGTAAGATTTTACTTGAGCGTGCTATTTAGTTGATTCTTTTTGCAGATGATTAATAGACAAATTCCTTACGTTTACCAATTTATTTTGAATTTTTTGGAGTTCCAGAAGTAGACGAAACCTGCAGATTACTACAGACTATTCTGTTTTTGACAGATTCTGTTTTTCGTGTGTTGTTTGCTTATTTCAATGCATCTATGAGTAGTATTGGCAAGTATGAACCATAGAGAAGTTGGAATACAGTAGGTTTAACACCAATATAAACAAAGAATGAATTCATTGCAGTACCTTTGAGTAGTTATTTGCTTTCTTATACTAACGGAGCTCACGAGAATTTTTGTCTAAGTTTTGTGTTGTGAAGTTTTCAAGTTTTGAGTATTGCTTTGATGGACTATGGAACAAAGAGTAGCAAAGGCCTAAGCTTGGGGATGCCCATGACACTTCAAGAAATTCAAGGAAAATCAAAAGCCTAAGTGTGGGGATGCCCCGGGAAGGCATCCCCTCTTTCGTCTTCATCCATCAGTAACTATACTTGGAGCTATATTTTTATTCACCACATGATATGTGTTTTGCTTGGAGCGTCTTGTATAATTTGAGTCTATGCTTGTTAGTTTTCCACAATCATACTTGAAGGACACACCTATTTGAGAGAGTTAAATATGGCCTAGGAATTGTTAGAACACTCTATGTGCTTCACTTATATCTTTTGAGTTGAATAGTTTTGCTCTAGTGCTTCACTTATATCTTTTAGAGCACGGTGGTAATAATATTTTGAAGAAATTGTTGAACTCTCATGCTTCACTTATATCCTTTTGAGAGTCTATTAAAACAGCATGGTAATTTGCTTAGGCTAAAAGAAAACTAGTCTTCACATGATAGACATCCAATGTCAATGTAGTAAAAAAATCACACTAAGTGCATTGAATATGATAAGATGTTGGATGCTTGTTAATTGTTTTGAGATAAGAGGATAGTGATATTAGAGTCATGCTAGTGGAGTTATTATGAAATTGAGAAATACTTGTGTTAAGGTTAGTGATTCCCGTAGCATGCACGTTTGGTGAACCGCTATGTGACGAAGTTAGAGCGTGAGGTATTTGTAAAGTGTCAACCTTTGTGTGGAGGTCGGGGGCGCGCGATGGTTAACTCCTACCAACCTCCCCCCTAGGAGCATGCGTTGATTGCTTTGTTTTGATGACTCGTAGATTTTTGCAATAAGTATATGAGTTCTTATGACTAATGTTGAGTCCATGGATTATACGCACTCTCACCCTTCCACCATTGCTAGCCTCTCTTGTACCGCGCAACTTTCGCCGGTGCCATAAAACCACAATATATCCTTCCTCAAAACAGCCACCATATTATTCCTCAAAACAACCACCATACCTACCTATCATGGCATTTCCATAGCCATTCCGAGATATATTGCCATGCAACTTTCCACCGTTCCATTCATATGACACACATCATATTGTCATATTGACATGCATGATCATGTAGTTGACATTGTAGTTTTGGCAAAGCCACCATGCATAATTTTTCATACATGTCACTCTTGATTCATTGCACATCCCGGTATACCACCGGAGGCATTCATGTAGAGTCATACTTGTTGTAGTATCGAGTTGTAAATCAATAAAAGTGTGATGATCATCGTTATTAGAGCATTGTCCCATGTGAGGAAAGGCCAATAAAAAAAGGAGATGGCCCAAAAAAAGAGAGCGGCTAATATAAAAAAATAGAGAAAGACCCTCCAAAAAAATGAGAGAAAAGAGAGAAGGGACAATTGGTACTATCTTTTTACACACTTGTGCTTCAAAGTAGCACCATGTTCTTCATGATAGAGAGTCTCATGTTTAGTCACTTTCACATACTAGTGGGAATTTTTATTATAGAACTTGGCTTGTATATTCCAACGATGGGCTTCCTCAAATGCCCTAGGTCTTCGTGAGCAAGCAAGTTGGATGCACACCCACTAGTTTCTTTTGTTGAGCTTTCATTCATACTTAGCTCTAGTGCATCCGTTGCATGGCAATCCCTACTCACTCACATTGATATCTATTGATGGGCATCTCCATAGCCCGTTGATACGCCTAGTTGATGTGAGACTATCTCCCTCCTTTTTTGTCTTCTCCACAACCACCTCTATTCCACCCATAGTGCTATGTCCATGGCTCACGCTCATGTATTGCGTGAAAGTTGAAAGGTTTGAAAGAATAGAGTATGAAAACAAGTGCTTGGCTGAAATCGGGGTTGTGCATGATATGAATTTTTTGTGTGACGAAGAGGGAGCATAGCCAGACTCTATGATTTTGTAGGCATAACTTTCTTTAGCCATAGTATTTTGAGAAGACATGATTGCTTTGTTAGTATGCTTGAAGTATTATTATTTCTTATGTCAATATAGACTTTTATCTTGAATCTTTCAGATCTGAACATTCATGTCACAATTAAGAGAATTACATTGAGAAACTATATCGGTTAGTATTCCACATAAAAATTCTTTCTTTATCATTTACCTACTTGATACGTCTCAAACGTATCTACTTTTCCAAACACTTTTACTATTGTTTTGCCCTCATTCTTGCATGATTTGAACTAAACTAACCCGGACTGACGCTGTTTTCAGCAGAGCTGCCTGTATGGTTTTATTGTGTGCAGGAAAATGGATTTTTAGGTGTCTCAGAAAATTTCAAAAAAAATCACAGAAAATCCACGCACCCGAAGGGCCATTGTGCCAGAAGTGGGGCCAGAGGGCAGCCAGGGGGGCCCCAGGCGCCCTGCTGGCGCGGCCCCACCCCTGGCCGCGCCAGGAGGCCGCCTGGGAGGGTCCTCCCCCCTCTGGTGCCCTACCTTGGCTCCTATTTATTCCCGTGGTGAGGAAACCCCAGAAGAGAAGTCGTTTTTCCAGTTTCCGTCGCGGAGCCGCCGCCACCCTCTGTTCTTCTTCGGGAGGGCTAATCTGGAGGCTGATTTGGCCTCCGGAGAGGGGAGATCGTCGCCATCGTCATCATCATCACCACTCCATCCTCCCTCCATGACTTCTCCTTCCATGTGTGAGTAATTCCCTGCTGTAGGCAAAGGGGATGGTAGGGATTGGATGAGTTAGATCATGTAATAGTTTATCAGATTATTGGGGGCATGTTGCCTATCATCTACTTTGGTGTTTATCATCTTTGCTTCAACTTGTTGCTCTTAATGCTTGTCACTTTGGGCCCGAGTGCCATGTTTTCAGATCTGAACCCTATGTGTTTGCATGAATATATTTGTGTTCTTGATCCTATCTATGAGTTCTTTGCACCTATTATGGTCCGGAACCGGCGATCCCAAAGGTGACAGCTTGGGACACCAAAGGGGATGGTCCATAATTTGAGGATTCCATGTATCCATTGAGTTTATTGCTTTGTTCCGGTGCTCTTTGACAGGAGCACCTTAATCTCCATAAGTTCCTTTTGGCCCCGTTCGTAGCGGGATGGTAGGACAAAAGATGTTGTGCAAGTTCTTATTGCAAGCACGTACAACTACCTGTGGGATACATGCCTAATGTTTGATATTTGCCTAGATGATCATTACTTTTTTGTGTGCCTTGCCCCAAGTTAGATTCATGATGTATCTCATCCATGCAGCGCCCAACCATCCATCTCCCTAGCCTACAGTGTTTCAATCCTGCTGGTTATTAGTTGTTACTTTTGTTGTTTACTTTTGCTGTCACCACCATCACTATCATATCACCGTTACCACTTATCTTTTGTTGCAAGTAAGTATATTTCAGGTGCGGTTGAATTGACAACTCAACTGTCAAAGCTTATAAATACTCTTTGGCTCCCCGTGTGTCGAATCTATAAATTGGGTTATTCTTACCCGCGAAGACTATCTCGATCCCTTACGGTTGAGGGTTATCAAGTACCGTTTTTTGGCGCCGTTGCCGGGGAGCATAGCAATATTTACAAGTCTACTTGAAGTATCCTACCTGCTGCACTTCATCCGCTATGGGTAAGAAAGGAGACCCCAAGGTTCCGATCTTACTATCCACAACAAGAAGAGGTACTGTTCTGAACACTAGTGCAACACTTGATTCACCTTCTGTTATGAGTAAGTTTGCCTCACCACCACCACATGATGCTTCTACTGAATCTGTTACTATGTCCGATACTTTTGATGATGCTTCTACTACTCTTGATGATATTGGTTCACTTGGTTATGCTCTTGAGAAACAGATCGCTGCTGCAAAAAAAAATCTGGAATTGAAATTCCTGTTACTCGCTACCCTATTGGTGGAACTTATGATTATCCTGATTTGAGTAAACTCAAGGAGAGACTCCTTGATGATGATTACATTATGCTTGATGATGATTTATGCAGGGAACTGACAGAGTTTGCCGACTCTGACCCTGAAGCTATTAAGAAGCTGCTTGAAAAACACTCCTTGAAGAACAAGACTGTAACTGATCCTGAATTTGCTACATCTCCTATATGCATCAATGATCCTGATTATGATTTCTCTGTTGATCTTTCACTTATATCTATGGTTGAAGCTGACCCCTTTTATGGCAGAGAAAATGATGATGCTGTTGCACACCTGACCAAACTCACTGAGTTGGGTGGCTTGTTTACCACGAATGAAAAGATACGAAACTTTTATGTGACTAAGCTTCTTCCTTTCTCTTTGAAGGAAGGTGCTAAAACATGGTATGATTCACTACCATGTGGTTCCATTAAGAGTCCTCAAGACTTAGCTCACTCTTTTGTTGATAAGTACTTTCCTGCTCATATGCAACATGCTGCTTTACAAAGAATTTATAACTTTAAACAGTTGCAGGATGAGCACCTCCCTAAAGCTTGGGGGAGGTACTGTAGTCTGATCCAGGCTAGACCAGGACATGGAGTCCCTAAGAATGAATTAATCGATATATTTTATGCTGGTCTAACTGATGAATCCAGGTCCTATTTGGATAGTTGTGCTGGTTGTGTTTTCAGGAAAAGAACACCGGACGATGCAGAAGAATTGATGGGCAGGGTTGCCAAAAACCATGAAGATTGGTCCGTCCCTGAACCACCTCCACCACCAAAGAAGAGGGGCATGCTTGTTCTAAGCCCCGAAGATATGCAAGAAGCAAAGAAGTCTATTAAAGAGAAGGGTATTAAAACTGAAGACGTGAAGAATCTACCCCCTATTGAGAAGTTGTGTGAGCCTACCACTCACCCTCCTATGGTAGAGGTACACTCTCTTTTAGATTTCAACGCAAGTGACATCCCTCATGGTAAGCCTCCTGATCAATGTTTAGATGAGCTTGATAATTTTATTATGAAGCAAAGTCATTTTAATGAGAGGATACAAAGTCAATTGCATGATAATTCCCTTGCTATCAAAAGTTTGCTTGATGTTCTAGGTAGAACAGTTAATGATGTTAAATGTCTTGTGAAGCATTTTCATATGGTTCAAACTCAGCTTGAACAAATTTCTAATGTGCAAAAAGATTTGCTTGCTAACAATGCCAAACAAGATGATTTACAGGCCTTCGGGATTAAGACCCGAGGAGGAACTAGCACTCAAGATCCTCTCTATCCAGAGGGGCATCCGAGGAGAATCGAGCAAGATTCTCTAATGCAGGAAGAAGAAATTTTTGGCTCTCCAAAGAAGAAGAAGAAGAAACACAAGGAGGCTGACAATTCCAATGATCCTATTACAAGTGAAGAGCCAGCTGTTGATCCCAACAGTATATCTACCTCCGATGCTGAGACTGAAGACGGTGCCGAACCTGAAGATAAGGATAAGGAGAAGAATTATCCGCCTGAAGTTCGAGAAGAAGAAGCACCTGACAAACGCAAGAAGTACACTAGAGAAGACTTCGTCGCAAGAAGACATGGGAAGGAAAGAGAACCATGGATACAGAAACCCATGCCCTTTCCAGGTAAGTCTCTCAAATCTAAAGAAGAAGAGCATTACAATAAGTTTTATGAGTGGATGAAACCTCTTTTTCTTCAAATCCCTTTGACTGATGCTATTAAGTTACCTCCCTATTCAAAATATATGAAAGATATTGTTACTAATAAAAGAAAAGTTCCTAATGAAGCAATATCTACTATGCTTGCTAACTACTCTTTCAGTGGCAAGATTCCTGAGAAGCTTGGTGATCCAGGTATACCCACCATTCCTTGCTCCATAAAGAATAATTATGTCAAAACTGCTTTATGTGATCTTGGAACAGGAGTGAGTGTTATGCCTTTCTCTCTTTACAAGAGGCTTTGTTTAGAGAAGCTAATCCCTACAGATATCTCTCTTCAGATGGCTGACAAGTCAACCGCTGTCCCGATAGGTATTTGTGAGGATGTTCCCGTAGAAGTTGCTAATTGTTTGATCCTTACTGATTTTGTCGTGCTTGACATGCCCGAGGATGGGAGCATGTCCATTATTCTTGGTAGACCTTTTCTTAACACCGCAGGTGCTATTATTGATTGCAATAAAGGAAATGTTACCTTCAATGTGAATGATAAAGAACACACGGTGTATTTTCTAAAGAAGACCGACAAGAGGCATGGCCTCAACTCTATAGAAAATATCGAGATCGTGAAGATTGGAGAATGGGACTGTCCACTACATGTGCACCACAAATACAAAACTATTATGGTGGGGACAATGTCCATTAAAGTAAAGGTGCAATGATCACTTCGTAAGGGGTGGGACTTTTTGCTCTATATATCGCCGGTTTGTTGGTAAGACTTGATCAACCTTACTAGTGAGCATGTTTTATATAGGTAAAAAGTTGAGCTTGTTATGTTTTCATTTGTTTTAGCTTTTGTTCTCCTTGTTGTACCAAGTGTTTATGTTTTTGAAGCTTCACAATACTAATCACTGCTTTAAGTTTTCAGAAAGTTTTGCAGCTTTTTGAACTTCGAAAAAATTTCAACAGTGAAGTTTTCAGAAAAATTTCAGAAAAATAAAAAGTAAATTTTCCATGCCGGGAGTGATCCAGAGGCACCTGGGGCTGACCAGGGAGGGCCACCAGTGGCCCAGGCGGCCAGCTGGCGTGGCCTGCCCCCTGGTCGCGCCCATAGGGCGCCTGGGGCCCACAGGTCCCGCCTCCAGGTGAGTCTTCTTCCTCTCTCTCTCTTTCTCTCCAAAAACACGAGTTCTGCACCTGTTATTGCGTTCTTGCTGTTCTTGGAGGCAATTTTCGATCTCTCTCTACAGCCTATCATTCGAGCTGAGATTTTGAACAAATACTCCCTGGTATGTAACTCCTCCACCCCTCCAATTAGATTTTTGGTTGGTGGCTTCATTTGTGAGTATTTAGTAGTTCTTGGTGCTGTGTAGATGAGCTTGCATGCATGTGTAGAAATTTATTTTCCAAGTTTTGATGCAAGTTTATGCCTTAGGTAAGTGAGTTGAGTAGTTTGCCTTAACCCACTTTGTTTAAATCCTTGTTTTTGTAATTTGCCAAAAAATTCAGAAATGAGTTTGTTAGGAAGGGCAAAGGGGTGGCTTGAGAAGAAGAAGCCCGCGCGCTCCGATCGAGTTACTAGAGCCGCAGCTTCACCCTCGACTGCTAGGGTGAGCTACAATGAAGATCATGTGCCCCTAGAGTTGTTGGAAGACACAAATCCAGCACGTGCGATGATGTTCCCATGTGATGAATTCCTTGAAGCTGCAGGAATTAAGGATGAGTTTTATAATCTTTGTGCTAATGCAGGTCTGACACGGCTCGTCACGTGCCGTGTTGCTCAGTATCAAAAACTCACCTCCGGTTTCATTAACAGTTTTAGATATAACCTTGATACTGGTTCTATTGAGTTTAAAATTTACAATAATCTTTTGACCATGCCCTTGGAAAAGTTTTGCGAAATAATAGGTGTGCCAAACGTTGGGCGGACGGCGAAGATGACCTCTCAGCCCTCCGAGCTGAGAACCGTCTTCAACTCTCTGTGCAGCATGGATACGAGGGATATTCATCGGTCAAAAATCTCCAGCATCTTATTCCCTCACCTCAGGTATTTTGCTTATTATGTTGCTAGAGGGGTGTTAGCTCGTGACAACACGAGCAGCATTTCTGCGCCGGATATTGCTATCCTGGCAACCGCCCTCTCAGGGAGGTTTGATTATAATGTGGGTGCCTTAATTGCTCGACGCCTTGCTATGAACGGTAACAAGGGAGATTTATTTGGTGGCGTTTATGCCACACTTATCTTAGAGTATCTTAAAGGCACCCCACACCCTGATGATAAGCCTTTTACTTATTTAAGTTTTGATCTTGCTGCTATGAAAAGGCATAAGTTTGTTACCATGACTTCTGAGTTTGGTAACCTTGTTTATATCTTGCGTTTCGGAACTACCGCGGAACGCAAGATCCGTCTACCTGCACCTCTTTTGTTTGATTTTTCTCGCGGGAACGGATGGTCCTTTGATGTTATCCAGTTCGATGAGTTCATGGTCCAGCATCAGTTTCATAACCCCATGGAGGGGGTTGTGCCCGACGAGGAGGAGCACGGTGAGTTACCACCTTTTCAGGGGGAGACCGTCAACCAGTTTGGTGAAGGGTCTTCCTCTGCTTGGAGTGCGGACCCTTCTTCGTGGGAGGATCCGAGGACTTCGGTGTACGCGCCGGAATCCTTATACGACCCTTGGACTCACCAGTACCACCCCGGGGCAGGAGGCTCCTGGGGGCAGTAGCTACTACCAACTTAGGCCAAAAGCCTAAGCTTGGGGGAGTATGTGCCCTTCTCACTTTTCCATTGTATTATCCGTTTTATTTTTGTTCGCTTTGATCTTTTCGAAGTTTTTGCCCGTTCTTCTTTGTTTCTTTCTTTGCAAAAACAACAAAAAGATTTTCTCTTTCTTTTGCTTTCGTTCAACCTTTGAAAAAACCCAAAAAGATTTCCTTTCTCTCTTTAGTTTGCTTTGTTTTCAGAGTTCAGCCCGTGATGGCATTTAATTATATTTCCTATGTTCGATCGTGCAAGTGACAAGGCAGTAATGACGAAGATCGACGGAAGGGAAGCAACAAGGAAAACCGGTATGAACTCTTCTTGTTTCTACTTTTGTACATATGCATGTACTTATGATCTAGAGACCAGCTTGTAGCGACATAGTGCTATGTTTACAATGCCTTCCCAGTGGTTCATGCTTTCCTTGTGGCTAATCTCAAATAGCTAGAGTATATAATGTGTTATTGAAATGATTTACATGCATTGCATTGTTCATAGTTTGGTATACTAAGGTGGTATTTCCCTTTGGAGAATTCTTGGATTGACTTGGCACATGTTTACACATGTTTAAGACTAAAAAGTCTGCTTTGCCTTGATGATCTTTGAGTTTCAGAATAGTTATATCACTTTCATGCCCAATTCAATGTTGCTTTGTCCCTCTGCATGATTATGACCGTTATTGCTCTCTAGTTGGTCGCTTCCCAGTCTCTTGCTAGCCTTCGCTCGCACTAAGCGGAATTCTGCTTGTGCATCCAAATTCTTTCAAACCAGTTATTCCATATTAGTCCACCATACCTTCCTATGTGGTATTTACCGGCCATCCTAACGAAGACTTTCTTGTACCATCTCGAAATTATTCAAATTTACTCCTGTTTTGTGCCTTTGTTTTAGCTCATGAGGAAGTAGTAGGTAATTCATGATCTTCTTATGTTGGACATGTTTTATCCCGGGGTTGCATGTCTAATCTGCAAACCCCTAATACGAGGAGGGACTGGCATGAGTGCGCCCAGCTCACAAAAGATAATCACAACCAACAAACCCTCCTTCACGCTTTGTTTATGAGAAATCAGAAAACTTTGGTAGTGATAAACAAAGGAGATTAAGGGGATGTGATCGTCCCCATCTTGGGAGCCGTTCCTTGAAACATGTCTAGCATAAGAAGTGATTGGGTTGTCTACTAGCATTCGTTGACGAAATATGCACCTCCCAAAATCATTTTATCTCTGTTTTCAAAACCAAGAGCTCTGGTACATGTTTAGTCTTTGCTTCCAACCACGGTTTTTCAACCTCACCATCAAATTCCACGGTTCGAGAGTCTCCACCTTCTTTCTTCAAAGCACCAACTAGGAGAGCATAATTGTCATTCTGAGTGTAATGTGCATTGTCCCAAAGTATTACATTGTCTTCTGCATGCTTGTGGTATTATTTATTCTGAAATTCTTAGTTCTAGTCTCCTTTAAAACTCTGGAGGAGTTTCTGCATTTATGTTTTGCTTCACTCATGGAGGCTAGCGAGATACCACTCTAGTATGTTCAAGCTATGTGCAATGTAATCTTGTCTTGATTTTCAGTAGCATATTATTTACTTTTAGTTATTTGTGATTGGTCACTTGAAAGAAGGATTGCTTCATGCATTGTCCTCATAGCATTGTTTCAATACTTGCTAGACTCTTTTCTTAGTACATGCTTATATACATCTAATGAAGCAAAAGAGTTTGTCAAAGTTTTCTTTGTCGCGTCCAGTTCATTGAACTGAATTGCTTGAGGACAAGCAATATGCTAAGCTTGGGGGAGTTGATACGTCTCAAACGTATCTACTTTTCCAAACACTTTTGCTATTGTTTTGCCCTCATTCTTGCATGATTTGAACTAAACTAACCCGGACTGACGCTGTTTTCAGCAGAGCTGCCTGTATGGTTTTATTGTGTGCAGGAAAATGGATTTTTAGGTGTCTCAGAAAATTCCAAGAAAAATCACAGAAAATCCACGCACCCGAAGGGCCATTGTGCCAGAAGTGGGGCCAAAGGGCAGCCAGGGGGGCCCCAGGAGCCCTGCTGGCGCGGCCCCACCCCTGGCCGCGCCAGGAGGCCGCCTGGGAGGGTCCTCCCCCCTCTGGTGCCCTACCTTGGCTCCTATTTATTCCCGTGGCGAGGAAACCCCAGAAGAGAAGTCGTTTTTCCAGTTTCCGTCGCGGAGCCACCGCCACCCTCTGTTCTTCTTCGGGAGGGCTAATCTGGAGGCTGATTTGGCCTCCGGAGAGGGGAGATCGTCGCCATCGTCATCATCATCACCACTCCATCCTCCCTCCATGACTTCTCCTTCCATGGGTGAGTAATTCCCTGCTGTAGGCAAAGGGGATGGTAGGGATTGGATGAGTTAGATCATGTAATAGTTTATCAGATTATTGGGGGCATGTTGCCTATCATCTACTTTGGTGTTTATCATCTTTGCTTCAACTTGTTGCTCTTAATGCTTGTCACTTTGGGCCCGAGTGCCATGTTTTCAGATCTGAACCCTATGTGTTTGCATGAATATATTTGTGTTCTTGATCCTATCTATGAGTTGTTTGCACCTATTATGGTCCGGATCCGGCAATCCCAAAGGTGACAGCTTGGGACACCAAAGGGGATGGTCCATAATTTGAGGATTCCATGTATCCATTGAGTTTATTGCTTTGTTCCGGTGCTCTTTGACAGGAGCACCTTAATCTCCATAAGTTCCTTTTGGCCCCGTTCGTAGCGGGATGGTAGGACAAAAGATGTTGTGCAAGTTCTTATTGCAAGCACGTACAACTACCTGTGGGATACATGCCTAATGTTTGATATTTGCCTAGATGATTATTACTTTTTTGTGTGCCTTGCCCCAAGTTAGATTCATGATGTATCTCATCCATGCAGCGCCCAACCATCCATCTCCCTAGCCTACAGTGTTTCAATCCTACTGGTTATTAGTTGTTACTTTTGCTGTTTACTTTTGCTGTCACCACCATCACTATCATATCACCGTTACCACTTATCTTTTGTTGCAAGTAAGTATATTTCAGGTGCGGTTGAGTTGACAACTCAACTGTCAAAGCTTATAAATACTCTTTGGCTCCCCGTGTGTCGAATCTATAAATTGGGTTATTCTTACCCGCGAAGACTATCTCGATCCCTTACGGTTGAGGGTTATCACTACTCGAGGACGAGCAGGAATTAAGCTTGGGGATGCTTGATACGTCTCCAACGTATCTATAATTTTTTATTGTTCGATGCTATTATTTATGATGTCTTGGATGTTTAATGGGCTTTTTCATACACTTTTATATCATTTTTGGGACTAACCTACTAACCCAAAGGCCGAGTCCAGATTGCTGTTTTTTGCCTGTTTCAGGGTTTTGCAGAAATAGAATATCAAACGGAGTCCAAACGGAATGAAACCTCCGCGAGAGATTTTTTGGAGAAAATCACGCACGGGGGGACTTGAGAACCACGTCAGGGGAGCCTCGGGGTGTCCATGAGGGTGGGGGGCACGCCCCCCTTCCTAGGGCGCGCCCCCCTGCCTCGTGGGCCCCTCGAGCACCCCCCCCCCCGGTGTCCTCCTTCCTCCTATATATGTCTATGTACCCCGAAACCATCGACAACCGAGAGAAAACCCTAATTCCACCGCCGTAACCTTCTGTTCCCGTGAGATCCCATCTTGGATCCTGTTCCGGAGCTCCACCTGAGGGGGATCCATCACGGAGTTCTTCATCATCATCATCATCGCCCTCACCATGAGTTGTGAGTAGTTTACCACAGACCTTCGGGTCCATAGCTAGTATCTAGATGGCTTCTTCTCTCTCTCTCTCTGGATCTCAATACAAAGTTCTCCTCGGTCTTCGAGGAGATCTATTCGATGTAATCTCTTTTTCCGGTGTATTTGTCGAAACCCGATGAATTGTGAGTTTATGATCAAAATTATCTATGAGAAATATTTGGTTCTTCTCTGAACTTTTTATGTGTTCTCATAATATCCTTGCAAGTCTCTTCAAATTATTGGTTTGGTTTGGCCTACTAGATCTATAGTTCTTGCAATGGGAGAAGTGCTTGGCTTTGGGTTCAATCTTGCGGTGTCCTTTCCCAGTGACAGTAGGGGCAGCAAGGCACGTATTGTATTGTTGCCTTCGAGGATAAAAAGATGGGGTTTATATCATATTGCTTGAGTTTATCCCTCTACATCATGTCATCTTGCTTAAGGCGTTACTCTGTTCTTATGTACTCAATACACTAGATGCATGCTGGATAGTGGTCGATGTGTGGAGTAATAGTAGTAGATGCAGAATCGTTTCGGTCTACTTGTCTCGGACGTGATGCCTATTGTCGGGGAAACTGATCTACCCACGAACACCTATGGGGACGGAGCCCCTTTCAGTACGGCAGGGGGCGGAGATCGCGCGAAGAGCAGATCGAGGCGAGGCACACGAGCAGTTTACCCAGGTTCGGGCCGCACGGATTCGTAAAACCCTACTCCTGCTTTGGTTTGTATTGAGTTCTTGCTCGGGAGCGCTGAGAGCTACAGTACACTTCAGCAGCTAACGAGACCGAGCGTGAGAGTGTTCGAATGTCTAACCCCCTTCTACGTTGCGCATGGGCCTCCTTTTATAGGCTCAAGGGGTCACCGACAGGTGGGAACGCAGTTGAGGGTAAAAATGGAAAAGGCGTGGTAGTTGGTACAGTGTTCCATACCTAACCCTGACGGCAGGGGACAAGGGCATTAAATGCCCATCGACGTCGCCCAAACAGTGCAAAAAGGGCCGTCAGGGGCGCCACCGTTCGCCACGATGGCTACCTTGTCAGCACCGCTTGCCACCGCGTACCCCTGGCTGCACAGCCGCCCGCCACGTGCGTCTGGAAGGGTCCCAGAGTGACACGTGGGTGGATGCGCTGGAGCGCGGGTACTGAGTGGAAGCTTGCCGCGGCAAGCGCCTTGCCGCGGTCGCTAACTTGTTGCTCCCGGGAGCTTGTTGCTCACCGGGCCTTGCCGGGACGCGTGGCGCGTCGCGGCAAGTTTCTTGAGATGCCTTGGTTGGCCTTCCCGGCAAGCTCCTCTTGCCAGGGTCTTGCGCCTTGAGTGGCCTTGTGCCTTGAGTGACCTTCCCGGCAAGCTCCTCTCGCCGGGGCCTTGTCTCCTTGGCTTGGATACTTTGTTCTTGAATGGCTCCAAAGGAACCACGGAGGACCTTGGCGATCACCCGGCAAGCCTTGCAGCGGGACGCTACGACTACCCGTGCACAAGTTCGGGATTCTAAGGGTACCCCTACTTTAGTACACCGACACCTATATACAATGATCATGCCTAAATAGTCTCATAATTATTCGCTTTTCTATCAATTGCTCGACAGTAATTTGTTTACCCACCGTAGAATATCGCTATCATGAGAGAAGCCACTAGAGAACACTATGGCCCCCGGGTCTATTCTCAACATATCAATCTACATCTACTTTACTTTTTTCCGCTTTTACTTTCTGTTCTTATAAACAAAAATACCAAAAAATATAAACTATCATCTCTATCAGATCTCACTTTCGTAAGTGACCGTAAAGGGATTGACAACCCCTTATCGCGTTGGCTGCGAAGTTCTTATTTGTTTGTGCAGGTGCGAGGGACTCGTGCGTGGTCTCCTACTGGATTGATACCTTGGTTCTCAAAAACTGCGGGAAATACTTACGCTACTGTGCTGCATCTCCCTTTCCTCTTCGAGGGAATACAACGCAAGCTCGAGAAATAGCAAAAGCTATCATCAATAGGTTGTGGGTCATCAAGTATATTCTCTAACCTAGACAAGTTATCTGCAACGGAGTTCTCAGCTCCCTTTCTATCAATAATATGCAAGTCAAATTCTTGCAGCAAGAGAACCCATCTAATAAGTCTAGGTTTAGCATCTTTCTTTTCCATAATGTATTTGATAGCAGCATGATCAGTGTGAATAGTTACTTTAGTATCAACAATATAAGTACTAAACTTATCACAAGCGAATACAACTGCTAAAAATTGTTTGTCGATAGTAGCATAATTTCTCTGGGCACTGTCTAGGGTTTTACTAGCATATTGAATAACATTCAATTTCTTATCAACTCTTTGCCCTAGAACAACACCTACAGCATAATCACTAGCATCACACAGAATCTCAAAAGGTAAATTCCAGTAAGGAGGCTGGACAATAGGTGCAGGGATCAATGCTTTCTTAAGTATTTCAAATGCTTCTAGACAATCATCATCAAAGACAAAAGGAATACCTTTTTGTAAGAGATTAGTAAGAGGCCTGGAGATTTTGGAGAAGTCCTTAATGAACCTCCTATAAACCCCGGCATGACCAAGGAAACTTCGTATACCTTTGATGTCCTTGGGGCACGGCATCTTTTCAATAGCATCAACTTTAGCCTTGTCAACTTCAATACCTCTTTCAGAAATTTTATGTCCCAAGACAATGCCTTCATTAACCATAAAGTGTCACTTCTCCCAATACAAGACAAGGTTAGTGTCTTCACATCTCTGCAAAACTCGATCAAGGTTGCTTAAGAAATCATCAAAAGAAGTTCCGTAAACATAGAAATCATCCATGAAAACCTCAACAATCTTTTCACAAAAATCAGAGAATATAGCCATCGTGCATCTTTGAAAGGTAGCAGGTGCATTACATAAACCAAAAGGCATACGTCTATAAGTAAAGGTACCAAAAGTACAAGTAAAAGTGGTATTTTCTTGATCTCCTTTTGACATGGGTATTTGAGAGAAACCAGAATATCCATATAGAAAGCAAAAGTGAGTATGTTTGGATAACTTTTCTAGCATTTGATCAATAAAAGGCAAGGGGTAATGATCTTTCTTAGTAGCTTTATTTAATTTGCGGAAATCAATTACCATCCTATAACATGTAACTATTCTTTGCGGGATCAATTCATCTTTATCATTAGGAACAACAATCATACATCCTTTCTTAGGGACACAATGGACAGGACTTACCCACTGGCTATCAGCAATTGGATATATAATACCTGCCTCTAGAAGCTTTAGAATTTCCTTCCTTACCACTTCTTTCATCTTAGGATTTAACCGTCATTGATGATCAATAACCGGTATAGCGTTTTCTTCTAATTTTATCTTGTGTTGGCATAAAGTGGGACTGATGCCCTTAAGATCATCCAGAGTATATCCAATAGTAGCACAGTGCTTCTTCAGAGTTTTCAATAATTTTTCCTCTTCCTGCTCTGAAAGGTTAGCACTAATAATAACAGGATATATCTTCTTTTCATCAAGATAAACATACTTAAGATTATCAGGTGAAAGGTTTAAGTTCAAACACGGGATCACCCTTGGGTGGAGGAGGATCCCCTAGGATTTCAACAGGTAAGTTGTTTTCAATACGGGTCCCTGATTAAAGAATATTTCATCTAGTTCCCTTCTCTCATTCATATGCATATCATTTTCATGATCTAGAAAATATTGTTCTAAAGGATCATTAGGAGGCACAACAATAGAAGCAAGACCAATAATTTCATCCTTACTACGTAATACTTTATCAAGGGGTTGTCTACAAAATTTAGCAAAGTTAAAATCATGAGACATATCCCCTAAACCAACGGTGACAATATCTTTCACGCAGTCTATCTTAGCATTAACAGTATTCAAGAAGGGTCTACCAAATATAATGGGACAAAAGTCATCTTGTGGGGAACTAAGAATAAGAAAATCAATAGGGTCTTTAACTTTTCCACACAAAACTTCAACATCTCTAACAATCCCAACTGGTGAAATAGCGTCTCTATTAGCAAGCTTAACAGTGACATCAATCCCTTCTAACTCAACAGGTGCAATGTCATGCATAATTTCTTGATATAAGGTATGAGGGATAATACTCGCACTAGCACCCACATCACATAAACCATGATAGCAATAATCTCCTATTTTAGCAGAGATAACAGGCAAGCCTACAATAGGTCTATGTTTATTCCTAGCATTGGGTTTGGCTATTCTAGCAGATTCCTCTTGGAGGTAAATAACATGTGCATCTAAATCTTCTACCAAGAGGTCTTTAACCATAGCAACACTAGGTTCAACCTTAATTTGCTCAGAGGGTGTAGGTGTTCTAGTATTACTCTTACAAACTACAGTTGAAGCTTTAGCATGATCCTTTATCCTAACAGGGAAAGGTGGTTCCTCAATATAAGCAGTAGGAACAACAGGATTAACATTATAAGTGATAGTCCTTTCTTCAACTTTAACAAGTTCGACTAATTTTACTTCAATAGGGGGATGGTATTTAAACCACTTCTCCTTGGGAAGTCAACATGAGTAGCAACTGATTCACAGAAAGAAGCTACTATCTCAAAGTCAAGTCCATATTTAGTGCTAAACTCACGGAAAACATTGGTATCCATAAAAGCTTTAACACAATCAAACTTAGGGGTCATACCTGACTCCTTACCTTCGTCGAGATCCCAATCTTCAGATTTGCGTTTAGTTATTTCCAATAAATCCCATTTGAATTCAACAGTCTTCATCATAAAAGAGCCAGAACAAGAACTATCGAGCATGGAGCGATTATCAAGAGAAAGTCGAGCATAAAAATTTTGAATAATCATTTCTCTGGAGAGCTCATGATTGGGGCATGAATATAACATTGACTCAAGCCTCCCCCAAGCTTGAGCGATGCTTTCTCCTTCGCGAGGCCAAAATTTATAGATATAATTACGATCACGATGAACCTGGTGCATAGGGTAGAACTTCTGATGAAATTCCAACTTCAGACGATTATAGTTCCATGATCCAATATCATCACAGAGCCTAAACCATGTCAATGCACCTCCATTCAAAGATAGAGGGAAGACCTTCTTCTTGATAACATCCTCGGGCATACCTGCAAGCTTAAATAATCCACAAACTTCATCCACATAGATTAGGTGTAAATCGGGATGTAGTGTTCCGTCTCCTGTAAAAGGATTATCAAGCAGTTTCTCTATCATACCCGAAGGAATTTCAAAGCAAACATTTTCAATAGGTGCAGTAGGTTGAGGAGCAACTCTTTGCTCTTCTGGTCGGGGTGAAGATACCCCGAACAAGCCCCTCAAAGGATTATGAGCCATAGTAACAAGTGACAATAAATTTCAGCACACTATATAAATTTTTCCTTACCAAATTCCACTTACCAAAGGCGCTTCACTCCCCGGCAACGACGCCAGAAAAGAGTCTTGATGACCCACAAGTTGTCGGTGTACTAAAGTAGGGGTACCTTAGTATCCTGACTTGTGCACGGGCAGTAGCAGCGTCCCGTGGCAGGGCTTGCCACGCGCTCGCCAAGGCCCACTTTGGTTCCTTTGGAGCCATTCAAGAACAAAGTATTCAAGTTAAGAAACAAGGCCCCGGCAAGAGGAGCTTGCCGGGAAGGCCGCTCCAGTCTCAAGACCACCCCTTTAGCACAAGACCCTGGCAAGAGGAGCTTGCCAGGAAGGCCAAAACATGGCATTTCAGGAGACTTGCCGTGGCGCATCGTGGCGACAAGCTTCCGGGCGCGGCAAGGTGCTTGCCGCGGCAAGCTTTCACTGTGTGCCTGCGCTCCAGCTCATCTGGCCACGCGTCGCCCTGGGGCCCTTCCAGGGGCACGTGGCGGATGGCTGTGCAGCCTGGGGTACATGGTGGCAAGCCACGATGACGAGGCTACCGTCGTGGCGAACGGAGACGCCCGGACGGACGCTTTTTGCACTGTTTGGGGCGACGGCGACGGGCATTCAATGCCCTTGTCCCCCACCGTCACGGTTAGGTACAAAACACTGTACATTCACTGTTACAACTACCACCACTTTTACGTTTTTACCCTCAACTACGTTGCCACCTGTCGATGACCCCTTTGACCTATAAAAGGAGGCCCATGCACAACGTAGAGGAGGTTCCAAACTTCGATCACTCCGATGCTCGGTGTAGCTAGCAACCAGTACTGTAGATCTTCTTGCTCTCGAGCCAAGAACTCAATACAACCAAGGCAGGAGTAGGGTTTTACGCATCCGTGCGGCCCGAACCTGGGTAAACTGCCCGCGTGCCCGCCTCGATCTGCTCTTCGTGCACCCTCCGCTCCCTTGCCGTATCGAAAAGGGGCTCCGGTCCCATAGGTGTTCGTGGGCGGTCAGTTTCCCCGACATCTTTGGCGCACCAGGTAGGGGGCATCGAGGTTGTGCGAACCTGATCCGGCATTCACGCGAGCGCAATCTTCAGCAACTTCACAAACTTCGATAACTTCGTCGACATGCCGCCGAAGAAGAAAGCTTCGGAGGTAGGAGGCCCGTCCGCGTCGAACCCACCACCACCAGAACCAACGGTTGGTGGGGTAGACGCTGGCGGAAGGGCGGACGCCGGCGAGGAAACTCCCGGCGCCGCCAAGTCCAAGGACAAGACGGACGACCGAGCGCACTCCAAGACATCGGTGTCCGTACACGCACCGCGCCCCTCTCAGGAGGTGCCGGAGCGGCAGCGGTGTGGTACGCAGGGTACCATCCGCCTGCTGGGACAAGGCCAAGCTGGCGGGTCGCGGGACGCTCAAGGCCAACGCGCTGGCACGAGCAAGGCGCGGTCGCCGGGGCGAGATCCTGCTCCTTCTAACGCTGTTAGAAGTCCGAGCATATCTCGCTCCTCGCACCGCTCGCCACCGCTCCCCTCCACTCCAGCAAAAGCTCTAGCTAGAGCCCAGCTACTCCTCGACTTCCCTCCAGCAGTAGACAAGGCCGAAGACTGGATGGCCACCATCCAAAGCCTCATCGCCTTCACCAACAACGACACGCCGCAGCAGCCGGCAACGTCACGGCCGCGGCAAGTCAGCCAGGCGCGGGCTGATGGAGACAAGACCGCCGGGGGTGCAACTACCGTGCACTCCCCGCCGCGGAAGCAGAAATCGCCGACTCGCCGGATCAACGTCGACGACGACTCCACGGCGTCGTCGGATCCGCGAGCCCGCCGTGATCAACGCCAAGTCCTCGACGACAGGCGACAAGAAGACGCTCGAACTCGCATCGAGCGTCGAAGAGAAGCGCGACGACAGTCCGACCAACGCGCTGGGACCGCTGTTGACATGCGCGCGCCCGGCGAACCAGGTGACTTGCCGTACGCGGCAGGTTGCCCTGCGTTCACCCGTGAGCTGCGGCAAGTCCAGTGGCCCAGCATGAAGAACTTCAAGCCCGACGTACCCGAGAAGTACGACGGCAAGACCCATCCCTCGGAGTTCCTCATCATCTACACCATTGCGGTGCAGGCTGCCGGGGGACGAGATGAGAAGATACTAGCAAACTACTTCCCGCTTGTGCTCAAGCAAAATGTCAGATCTTGGCTCATGCACTTGCCGGAAAACTACATCTCTTCTTGGGGCGACCTGTGCCACCAGTTTGTCGGCGCCTTCACGGGCGGCCACAAGCCCCATGGCCAGGAAAGTGATCTCCACATACTTGCCCAGAAGGAAGGAGAGTCCCTGCGAAAGTACATCCAGAGATTCAGCCGCGTCCAGCACAACATCCCAGATGTCCACCCTGCCGCGGTTATTAGCGCGTTCCACCAGAACGTGCGTAACCGCCCGATGAGGGAGGAGATGGCGATGTGTAAGATACGAGACGTCAGCGAGCTTTATGCTCTGGCTGACAAGTGTGCGCGCGCTGAAGATGGGAGGAGACTCCCCGGAGAGGACGCTGGAGCAGGAGGAACGGATAGTGAGGATGCCGCCCCGGCAAGGAAAAACCAGCGGCGGAATAACAGGAAGAAGAAGAACAAGGAAGTACTAGCTGTCGAGCAGTCCGGCAAGGAGGCTGACGCCAAGAAAACTCAGGCTGGTGGCTCCGGCAAGGAAGCCGCCACTGTAGCGGCCGCCGACAAGCAAGACGGCTCCGACAAGCAGTACTGCAAGATCCACCGCACCAAAGGCCACGATCTCCAGAACTGCAAGAGGGTCGAATACCTCGTCGAGCAGCAGAAGGCTGAGTACGAGCGACGCGACAAGGAGAAGGCCCAAGGAGGCGGAGGAGAGTCCGGCAAGAAGCGGCCATTCAATGGCCGAGGAGGACGCCGCGGCAAGGCCAAGCAGCGGCAAGGAGATAGACCTCCCCGCGGCCGCGACAAGGACGAAGACGAAGACGACGACGAGGACATGGACGACGGAGACAACAGCGAGCAGGAGTTCCAGAAGGCCACAGAAGTTCTGTGCGTCGATGGAGGTGCCTCTCTGCATACTTCCCACCGCCAACTCAAACAATGGGTGCGGGAAGTTAATGCAGCAGAGCCACCCGTCGAGTCGCGCAAGCTCCTGAAGTGGTCCAGCACGCCCATCATCTTCGACCTTGAGGACCACCCTGACCGCACAACGGCGGTCGGGTGCTTGCCGATGTTGGTTTCGCCAACTATCCGCAACCTCAAGGTCACCAAGATGCTGGTTGACGGTGGGGCCGGCCTAAACCTAATCTCCTCGGCTGTAGTCTGAAAGCTACAGATCCCCGACAGTGAGCTCGAGGAGACCGGAACTTTCCAAGGAATTAACCCGGGAAGTAGCAAGCCGAAGGGGAAGATTACACTGCCAGTAACCTTTGGCGGAGAGCTAAACTTCAGGACTGAGAGGATCACCTTCGACGTTGCCGATATCCCATTACCATACAATGGGATACTTGGCCGTCCGGCGCTCGCCAAGTTCATGGCAGCCTCTCACTATGCCTACAACATGCTCAAGATGTCGGGGCCGATAAGCGTCATCTCTGTCCCCGGCGACAAGAAGGACGCGCTTATCTGCGCCGACAAGATCTACCGGGATGCAGCAGCCGCAACAGATAGAAAAACACTTGACGCTGAAGCTCCCGGGGGGAAGAACAAGACCAAGTTAGGCAAGAGCTTTGGGGCCCACTCCGGCAAACGCACCTCCTCAGAGTGCTGCGCTGTCGTCGAGGATGCACCATCGAGCTCCACCGGCAAGTGTAAGAAAGGAATGGCAGCTCCACCTGCAACCAAGAAGGTGTCCGCCAAAGAGGACGGCACTGGTGGTACTTTCACCATCAGTGCTACGCTCGATCCTAAATAGGAAAGCGCGCTCATTGCTTTCCTGCGGGCGAATGTCGACGTGTTTGCATGGCAACCGTCTGACATCCCCGGCGTTCCCAGGAAAGTAATTGAGCACAAGCTTGCCGTTTGTCCTCACGCGCGGCCCGTCAAGCAAAAGGTCAGGAAGCAAGCGGTGGAGCGCCAAGAGTTTATTGCCGAGGAAATCAAGAAGTTGGAAGCAGCAGGCCTTGTTAGAGTGTCGGTGTACTAGAGTAGGGGTACCATAGTATCCCGACTTGTGCACGGGCAGTAGCAGCCTCCCGTGGTCTGGCTCACCACGTGCCCGCCAAAGCCCATCCTGGACTCCTTTGAAGCCATTCAAGAACAAAGTATACAAGTCAGAAGGACAAGACCCCGGCAAGAGGAGCTTGCCGGGAAGGCTGCTCCAAGCACAAGACCACTCTATTCTCACGAGACCCTGGCAAGAGGAGCTTGCCAGGAAGGCCGAAGAACAACACTTTAGAAGATATATCGTGGCGCATCGTGCGCCCCGGCAGGACCCAGAGAGCGACAAGCTTTCGGGTCCGGCAAGGTTGCGACCCCGGCAAGGTGCTTGCCGGGGGAAGCCTGCGCTGTGTGCCTGCGCTCCAGCTCATCGGGCCACGCGTCGCCCTGGAGCCCCTCCAGGGGCACGTGGCAGATGGCTGTGCAGCCTGAGGAACACGCTGGCGAGCCGCGGTGGCGAAGCCATCGCCGTGGCGAACGGAGACGCATGGACGGGCACTTTTGGGGCGACGGCGACGGGCATTCAATGCCCTTGTCCCCCGCCGTCAGAGTTAGGTGAAGACCACTGTTCGTGCACTGTTACAACTACCACCAAATTTACATTTTTACCCTCCTCTACGTTGACACCTGTCGGTGACCCCTTTGAGCTATAAAAGGAGGCCCATGCATAACGTAGAGGGGGTTCGATCCCAGAAACTCGCTCACTCCCTCGCTCGGTGTAGCTGGTACTGTAGATTTTCAAGCTCCCGAGCCCAAGAACTCAATACAACCAAAGCAGGAGTAGGGTTTTACGCGTCCGCGTGGCCCGAACCTGGGTAAACTGCCCGCGTGTGCTCCTCGATCTGCTCTTCGTGCTCCCTCCGCTCCCTTACCGCAACGTAGAAGGGGCTCCGATCCCATAGGTGTTCGTGGGTGGTCAGTTTCCCCGACATCTTTGGCGCAGCCCCCAGCGTAAGCTTTGTGTTCATTTTTCTGTTTAACGGGCGCGCTTGAGGTTGTTATCCTTATTGATGTCTTGTTGTCTAGTGCAGAAGTGGAGCCGCAGCCGCAGGAGCACCAGGGGGTCGCCCCCGACGAGCCGCTTGTCCCACCTTCCCCGCCAAGGATGAGCTCCCCGGCGAGGGACAGCGCTCCGCCAAGGGCGGGTACTCCGCCAAGGGCGAGTACCCCGCCAAGGGCGAGCAGTCCGACAAGAGTGAGCACCCCGCCAAGGGAGGGCGCAAGCGGCCCTCCGCAAGCGGGAGCCACTACTACGCCGCCAAGGGAGAATTCCCCGGCGAGGGACCCCGTCATCGAAGAGGCCCGCGCAGGTAAACCCTTGTTCTTTCTTCTTCTTGCATTCTTCTTTTTTTGGATATTTGCTTGACAAATCTTTCTTTTCTTTTTCTTCTGTTGCCAGACCCGCCCGCCCCGGAGCCGATGGAGACGGAAACCATCGCTGAGGAGGAGGTGCACGGAAAAAACTGGCGACGGCGCTGCCGCGGAAGGAATGGCCGGCGCCGACGAGCCAGCCGCCGAGGAGACTGCCCCAACCGCCGACGCCGCGGCTGGGGAAGGGACCGGCGACCATACCGCGGGCCCGGAGGCCGCGGGAGCGCCGGACGCTGCACCGGCCGCCGACCCCTCCGCCTCCGCACCTGGGTCGGGCATCTATCTGGAGGCCGCCAACGGGGTCTTCATCCAAGTCCCGTGGGCGTCCTCATCAAGGGCACCAGCGGAGGGGGAGACCTTCGACGGAGAAGTTCTCGCCTCCGCCGGGTTGAAGGTTGTCGACGCGCCCGGCAGTAGCGACGAGCCCGAAGAGGAGAAGCTCCTGCGTCGACTCCTGGGTTTGTACCGGGCCAGGCAAGCCAAGCTGGAATCCCGAGAGGCTCTGGCTGCCAAGGCCGGTGCTGATCTGGAGAAGCGCGCTGCGGAGCTCCGTGCCGCCAACCAGGCGGCCCTCCGAAACTTGGCGGAGGAGCGCGAAGAACTTGCCGGAGCACACCAAGCATTCCTCCTTGAGAAGGCCGAGGTGGAGGAGCAGCAGTGACTGGCCGCCGAGGAGCTGTCCCGACGGGAGGGAGTGCTCAACCAGCGGAAAGTCGACCTCGACAGTCACGAGGACGACCTCACCGCTCGAGAGCAGGCCATTGGCGGGGCTCTGCAGGAGGCGAGGGATGCTGCCACTGCCGCAGAAACCGCCAAGAGGGAGCTGGAGGCCAGGGTGGCGCAGCTGGAGATGAATTTGAAGGCGAGCGAGGACAGGGTCGCCGCGCTCAACGTGGCGCGGGAGAAGGACGCCCACACCAACTCTGATCTGCAAATCCGCCTCTCCAAGAAGGGCAAAGAGCTCACCGACGCCAGGGACTCCATTGCTGATTTAGAGCTGAAGGTTTCCACCCTCACCGACTCGCTCGACGCCGCCCGGGACCGCGAGACGAAGCTGAAGGACGAGCTCCGCACTGAGAGGCTCTTGCTGGAGAGCGCCGCCGTCTCGCAAAACAACTTCCAGCGGACGGTGGAGCAATGGACCGAGGAGCGGAAGGAACGCCAGAGCCGCTCCGGGAAGATCCTCCTCCGCTTGTCGCTCGAGCACGGGGCGCCTCCTTGACGACCTTGCTCGTCGCGGGGGCGCGCGTCGCACGGCGCCTTGGCTGCTATCGGGGCGCCGGTGGCCTCGTTGTCTCAGCGGCCTTGCGGGGGCGCTTCTTCTGTTGTTGCGGAGGGCTTGGTGGTGGCGGAGAATTCTCCGAGGATGAGGAAGCGTCGTCGTCGAGGTTCAGTGACCCGCCCGAGTCTTCATCGGAATCGCCCGATTCAGCGTCCTCCTCGGCGGGCTCACTGGACTCAGAGCCTTGCCCGGCAGCCCCGCTCGTCCCGGCAGGCTTCCCGGCAGGCTCCCCGGCAAACTCCTCGGGCGCAATCTTCAGCAGCTTGAGGATTTCCGCCTCTTCTGCTTGGCTCACTGCGTCCGCTGCCTCTGCTTCGTCCACAGTGTACCCGAACTCACCCGCAGCAGCAGCTGCGGCGGCCTCCTCCAGTCTGGAGGCAATGTATGCCATATCCTGGTCGGTGGTCTCCCGGGTGAGGCCCTTCTTCTCCTCGGGATTGCGTGGCCGTTCAACCAGATTATCGAAGAAGCCCTGCATGGTCTCCGCTGAGGGCACCAGCCAAGTGGGGACGACCCCGTGGGAGTCGCACTCAGGCATTGCCGCACGGATGGCACTGAGGGCGGTATTGTTGCATAGAGGAACAACTCCTTCCGACGGTCTGAACCACTCCGGGTGTTTGGGGTGATGCTTAAACAGCTCCCGGACCATCCCCTTCAGCTCCAAGACGGTGAAATTATAGTTCAGCCCGGGGCGCAGCCTCATGCGATCTGCCGCGTTGCCGAACTCCCAGGCAGGCCTCTTCCTTTCCTGCAGGGGGCAATGCGGCGGCGGAGGAAATCGGCCCCAACTTCACCCACAGTCAGATTGGCGGCCCGGAGGCGAAGGATCCTATTGAGGGCAATCTCCAACTTGTCGTCCTCCGGGGCCAAATCGCTCCAATCCTTGCCGCGCACTATCGCAGTCTTGCGCGGCGAGGTAAACGGCTCGGGCGCATCTTCCAGAACCCAGCACCAATCGGCCCTCCACTCCTCCCACTTGCCGCGAAGCTCTCCCTTCAAGTACGCCTCTTTCTTGTTCAACCTAAAGATCCAGGAGATGCCGCCGGAGAGTGGGGATCCGGACTCTACTCTAGGCGTGAAGAAGTGGCGGAAAAGAGCTACATTTGGGTGGACCCCGACGTAGTTTTCGCACAGATGTGCGAAAACGGCAAGGGTGAGAACGGCGTTTGGGGTGAAATCTAAGAGATGGAGCCCGTACGTGTTCATCACATCACAGAAGAACTTCGAATACGAAGGACAGAGACCGCAATGGAAGAATGCAGCGAAATAGAAGTAACCTCCCGGGAACATGTCGACGGCGACGGCGGGGATGACTCTGGTGCGGGGATGAGCTTTCGTCTCCCTCGCCCAGAACAAGTAATACTTGTCCCGCAGCTCTCTCGCGCCGAGCCTCGGCGGGAAGACCACCGTCCTTCTCCGCATGGCTGCCAGCTTCGCCGCCTGCTCGGACTTCTCCTTCTTCGCCTTGTCGCTCTTCGCCTTGTTGCTTTTCGGAGCCATGGCGGGGGCGGCAAGGAGGGAGGCGGGAAGGTCGACGGCGCCGCGGACGCTGGGGACGGCGGAGGAAGGGTGGAGCTCGGCTCTCTGTCGACCTGAGGGGAGGCAGAGAGCGGCGGGGGTTTCTGGAGATTCAAGGCGCAATGAAGGTAATGGAGGGAAACTGCCCCTGCTTCCTCTGCTTTTAAGGGGGAAGTGGGGGACGTTTCGCATTTTTCATTAGAGAAGCAGGCCACGATCTCTCCCACGACGCCGCAATCGACGCGTGCCGTTAGGGAGAGATGTGGCTGAGGCGGAGTGGGAAGCGGCACGCCGTGGGCCGCGTGTGCCCGTGCACTGTTTAGGGCCTGGCCCAACAGCGCTCGGCACCGTGTGTGGCCCAGGCCCGGGGGCTCCTGTCGGTGTACTAGAGTAGGGGTACCATAGTATCCCGACTTGTGCACGGGCAGTAGCAGCCTCCCGTGGTCTGGCTCACCACGTGCCCGCCAAAGCCCACCCTGGACTCCTTTGAAGCCATTCAAGAACAAAGTATACAAGTCAGAAGGACAAGACCCCGGCAAGAGGAGCTTGCCGGGAAGGCTGCTCCAAGCACAAGACCACTCTATTCTCACGAGACCCTGGCAAGAGGAGCTTGCCAGGAAGGCCGAAGAACAACACTTTAGAAGATATATCGTGGCGCATCGTGCGCCCCGGCAGGACCCAGAGAGCGACAAGCTTTCGGGTCCAGCAAGGTTGCGACCCCGGCAAGGTGCTTGCTGGGGGAAGCCTACGCTGTGTGCCTGCGCTCCAGCTCATCGGGCCACGCGTCGCCCTGGAGCCCCTCCAGGGGCACGTGGCAGATGGCTGTGCAGCCTGAGGAACACGCTGGCGAGCCGCGGTGGCGAAGCCATCGCCGTGGCGAACGGAGACGCATGGACGGGCGCTTTTGGGGCGACAGCGACGGGCATTCAATGCCCTTGTCCCCCGCCGTCAGAGTTAGGTGAAGACCACTGTTCGTGCACTGTTACAACTACCACCAAATTTACATTTTTACCCTCCTCTACGTTGACACCTGTCGGTGACCCCTTTGAGCTATAAAAGGAGGCCCATGCATAACGTAGAGGGGGTTCGATCCCAGAAACTCGCTCACTCCCTCGCTCGGTGTAGCTGGTACTGTAGATTTTCAAGCTCCCGAGCCCAAGAACTCAATACAACCAAAGCAGGAGTAGGGTTTTACGCGTCCGCGCGGCCCGAACCTGGGTAAACTGCCCGCGTGTGCTCCTCGATCTGCTCTTCGTGCTCCCTCCGCTCCCTTACCGCAACGTAGAAGGGGCTCCGGTCCCATAGGTGTTCGTGGGTGGTCAGTTTCCCCGACATAGAGGTGTACTTCATCCCACGTGGCTGGCCAACCCTGTTGTCGTGCGCAAAGCTAATGGGAAGTGGAGGCTTTGTATAGACTTCACTGATGTGAATAAAGCTTGTCCTAAAGATCCATTCCCCTTGCCGCGCATTGACCAGATCGTTGACTCCACGGCTGGATGTGAGTTGCTTTCATTCCTTGATGCATACTCCGGATACCACCAGATATTCATGGCTGAAGAGGATGAAGAGAAGACCGCATTCATTACTCCATGTGGCACTTACTGCTTTATACGCATGCCCTTTGGATTGAAGAATGCGGGTTCGACGTTTGCAAGGGTAGTCCACGCTGCTTTTGAGCCACAGATACACAGGAATGTAGAAGCCTACATGGATGATATAGTGGTCAAGAGCAAGGACAAAGATACCCTCATTCAAGACCTAGAAGAAACATTTGCGAATCTGCGCAAGATACAACTCAAGCTGAACCCCGAGAAGTGCGTGTTCGGAGTCCCCTCCGGCAAGCTTCTCGGGTTCTTCGTGTCCCAGAGGGGGATTGAAGCCAATCCCGACAAAATCAAAGCCATCGAGCAAATCGAAGCTCCGAAGCGCGTCAAGGATGTACGGAGGCTTGCTGGTTGTGTGGCTGCTCTCAGCAGGTTCATTTCAAAGCCTGCAGAACGCGCCCTGCCGTTTTTCAAAATCTTGAAAAAGGCAGGTCCAATGAAATGGACTCCGGAAGCGGAGGCAGCGCTACAGGACTTGAAAGGATACATGTCCTCCACTCCAATACTTGTCGCACCTAAGCCGCAAGAGAAGTTGCTGCTATACTTAGCAGCAACCAATCAAGTGGTTAGTGTTGTGTTAGTAGCGGAAAGGGAGGCAGATGAGGAGCCCACAGCCCCGGCAAGCGCATCCAGCGACAAGCAGGGGGCTTCCCCCACAAGCTCTGGCCTCGACAAGGATGAGTCTGCGCAGATGCAAGGAGAAGTGCGAAAGAAGATGGTGCAGCGCCCAGTTTATTTTGTTAGCTCCCTCTTGCAGGGGGCTAGGTCAAGGTACTCCGGGGTGCAGAAGCTGCTTTTAGGCCTCCTCATGGCCTCGAGAAAGCTGCGCCATTACTTCCAAGCACAAGAGATAACAGTGGTCACTCGCTTTCCGCTGAAGAGGATATTGCAAAATCCAGAAGCAACAGGCAGGATTGTGGAGTGGGCACTCGAGCTGTCAAGCTTTGGTCTCAAGTTTGAAAGTACTTCAACTATCCAGAGCAGAGCCTTGGCAGAGTTCATAGCAGAATGGACACCAACGCCAGATGAAGAAGTTCCAGAGACAAGCATCCCCGTCAAAGAAGCAAGCAAAGAATGGGTAATGTACTTCGACGGTGCCTTCTCGCTGCAAGGCGCCGGTGCTGGTGTGCTGCTTGTCGCACCCACCAGAGAACACCTCAAGTACGTTGTCCAAATGCACTTTCCTAAGGAGCAAGCAACAAACAACACTGCAGAGTATGAAGGCTTGCTTACCGGCCTCAGAATTGCAGCAGAACTTGGGATCAAGAAGCTGATTGTGCGGGGAGATTCGCAGTTGGTTGTCCGTCAAGTGAACAAGAGCTACCAGAGCCCATTGATGGAAGCTTACGTCGACGAAGTGAGGAAGCTTGAAGAGCACTTTGAAGGCATACAGATGGAGCACGTTCCAAGAGCTCAAAATGACGTCGCAGATGGCCTGTCAAAGTGTGCTGCACTAAAGCTACCTGTGGAACCAGGGATCTTCGTGCTCAAGCTAACTCAACCATCCGTTACACCATCAGTTGGGCAAAGCAAGAAGAGAAAGTTGGTCTCCGGCGACTACTTGCCGGCGGATCTTCCTGAAGCCGCCGCCAAGGTCCCCAAGATCAACGACCAAGTTGCTGAGGAACGGTCTGCTCCTGCGGACCCCAGGGTTCGTACAGTTGAAGCAGACGTTCCTGACAAGTCTTGCCCCGGCAGGCTTGCCGGGGGGTGTCTAGCTCCGGCAGAGCCGCGGGTTCTTGTCGTAGAAGCTGACGTTCCCGCAGCAGCACTGATGCCTTTAGTCCTTGTTGTTGAGCCTCAAGCTCCAACCTGGGCACAGCAAATTGTCCGTTTTCTTCAAACTAGAGAACTTCCCGAAGAACCAGAAGAGATAGAGAGAATAACCAGGCAGTCAAGTATGTACCAGTTCGTCGGCAATGAACTGTACAGAAGAAGACTCAATGGTGTCAGATTGAAGTGCATTTCCCGGGAAGATGGACAGAAGCTGTTGGCAGAAATACATGGGGGCATATGTGGCCACCACATTGGCGCAAGAGCACTTGCCGGGAAGGCGTTCCGGCAAGGTTTCTTTTGGCTAGAAGCTCTCCAAGATGCAACTGCACAAGTAACCAAGTGTGAAGCGTGCCAGTTCCATGCCAAGCAAATACATCAGCCAGCTCAAGCTCTCCAGACGATCCCTTTGTCCTAGCCCTTTTCAGTCTGGGGGCTCGATATCCTCGGCCCCTTTCCCCGCGCAGTCGGGGGCTTTGAGTACTTGTACGTTGCCATTAACAAGTTCACAAAGTGGCCGGAAGTGGAACCAGTGAGAAAGGTGACCGCACAGTCAGCAGTCAAGTTCTTCAGGTCAATTGTTTGCCGTTTCGGAATCCCTAACAGGATCATCACCGACAACGGCACACAGTTCACAAGCCGCACCTTCATGCAGTACGTCCAAGACCTTGGCGCCAAGGTCTGCTTCGCTTCTGTTGCTCACCCGAGAAGCAATGGTCAAGCGGAGAGGGCAAATGCTGAAGTGCTGCGCGGACTCAAGACAAGAACTTTCGATAGGCTGCACAAGTACGGAAGAAACTGGATTGAGGAGTTGCCGGCGGCTCTTTGGTCAATCAGGACGACACCAAATCGAGCCACCGGACAGACACCCTTTGCTCTTGTCTATGGAGCAGAGGCAGTTCTCCCCACGGAACTCGTGTACGGGTCTCCTCGAGTGCTCGCTTACGATGAGCTCGAGCAAGAGCAGCTGCGGCAAGATGATGCACTGCTCCTCGAGGAGAACCGTCTTCAGGCTGCTGTACGAGCTGCTCGATACCAGCAAGCTTTGCGCCGCTACCATAGCCGCAAGGTCAAGGCCAGAAGTCTCGAGGAAGGCGACCTTGTTCTTCGGCGTGTTCAGTCCGCCAAGAATTCCAACAAGTTGACGCCGAAGTGGGAAGGCCCTTATCGGGTGAGACAAGTCACAAGGCCCGGCGCTGTCCGCCTTGAGACCGAAGAAGGCTTACCGGTGAGCAACTCCTGGAACATTGAGCATCTTCGCAAGTTTCACCCATAAGGCGCGGTTGCCGTGATCCACTTCGGCAACCACCTTTTGTACAAGTCTTGCCGCTGTTGCATGTAAACCTTTGTACAAGGCCGGGCGCAGACCCCGTGCATCAGTAAAACTTTTGTGCCTTGCACAGCTTGTCATTTCATGCCTCTTCTTTTCTCTTGCATGTATTATCTGACACCTTGTGCAGCACACACCCCCGGTAAGCAATAACGGGCCGCAAGGCTCCATGCCTATGTTTCCTCCGTTTTTCTTTCTTTTCTCAAACAGAAGAAGGATTCCTCGTGCACAAGTTTGCCGGGGGGGAAGGAGACAGTGGTCTGGACCAAGTACCGTTCAAGAAAGCCTTGCCTTGCCGGGAAGCAAACCGCACACAAAAGCTAAGTTGCCAAAGTTTGAGCATTCAAATTTTTAAATTTTAAAGTTATCTTCCTTGAACGACCACACTTTGTATGGAAAACCTGTGCGCGGAGGAACCTACCCATGGCTAGCCATGCCCTTACTTTGTTTCGAGCACGCTCAACGGCTTAATGTGAGATGCGACAAGTGTCGCGCCCTTACTTCGTTTTCGAGTCCGCTCAACAACCTAAGTGTGCTGCGACTAGCTGCGGCAAGGTTTCTTGCCGGCAGAGGTGTTGCCAGCAGGCTGCTGAAGTTCCGCACTCAGCGCTCGCGGCAAGGGTCCCTTTGCCGGCAAGTTCCCTAAAAGCGTAGGGTAAAAACATACAAAGTAAAAGAGGTTGAGTAAAGGAAATAACACTGCACCGACTACCCAAAACAAAGTTATATTACAAGATGACTTGTCGATGTTCTAATAAACTACTGTCCATGACTTAATTGGCAGCGACAAGGGAAGCGGAAAGAAAATAACCTAGTCTACACGGTCGCCGTCAACTCTCCTGATCTTGCCCACCTTGGCCACGATGTGGGCGACAAGAGCCTTCAGCGCTTCCTGGTCAGCGTCGGGCGGCAAGGTCCGGAGGACGTTGTCAAGATTGATCCCGGGGTTGCGGTAGACTATCTTCGTCAGCACTCTCTCCACAACTCCCGTGCAAAGCCTTGCGCCTCGTCCGCCAGCTGCGTTGGGATCCTTGCCCGGAGCTGCTCGAGGGCCAGCGCTATTCCCTTGAAGAATAAGCTCAGCTTGGCGCTGTGAGGGAGGTTTGCGTCGGGGGAGTACCCGAGGTGCTCCGTCCCCAGCGCCGTCATCTCTCTGTCGATGTCAGCGGCGGCGGCGACGAGCCCCTCGGTCCACTGCTCCACCGTCTGCCTGAAGTTGTTCTGCATGAGGGCGGCGCTGTCCAACAGTGCCCTCTCAGCCCGGAGATCTTCCTTCAGCTTCGTCTCCCTGTTCCTGGCGCCGTCAAGTGATTCAGTGAGGGTGGATAGCTTCAATTCCAAGTCCGCGATGGAGTCCTTGGCGACGGCGAGTTCCTTGCCCTTGTCGGAGAGACGGACCTGCAGCTCCGAGTGGCTGTGGGCGTCTTTCTCCCTCTCCAATGTGAGCGCGGCAACCTTCTCCTCGCTCGTCTTCAAGCTCGTCTCCAACTGTGCCACCCTCGCCTCCAAGTCTCTCTTGGCGGTCTCTGCAGCTGCAGCGGCGTCCCTCGCCTCCTGCAGAGCCCCGCCAAGGGACTGCTCGCGCGCGGTAAGGTCATCCTCATGAATATTGAGGTCGACCTTCCGCTGCCTCAGCTCTCCTTCCCGCCGAGACAGATCTTCGGCGGCGAGCCGTTGCTTCTCCTCCGCTTCGGCCTTTTCAAGGACGAACGCCTGGTGCGCCTCGGCAAGCTCCTCCCGCTCCTCCGCTAAGGACCGGAGGGCCGCCTGGTTGGCGGCGCGGAGCTCCTCGGCGCGCTTCTCCAGATCGACGCTAGCCTTGGCAGCCAGAGCCTCCCGGGACTCCAGCTTGGCCTGCCTGGCGCGGTACAGGGCCAGGAGCCGACGCAGGAGCTGCTCCTCCTCGGGCTCGCTGCTGCTGCCGGGCGCGTCGACAAGCCTCAGCCCGGCGGAGGCCAGGACTTCCCCATCGAAGACCTCTCCCTTCGCGGGCGCCCTCGACGAAGAAGCCCAAGGGACTTGGATGAAGACCCCGTTGGCGGCCTCCAGATAGACGCCCGGCTCGGTCGCGGCAGCAGGAGGGTCGGCGACCGGCGCAGCGTCCGGCGCTCCTGCGGCCTCAGGGCCGCCAGTACGGTCGCCGGTCCCCTCCTCAGCTGCCGCGTCAGTGGCCGCGGCGGTCTCATCGACGGTGGCCTCCGTCTCCATCGGCTCCGGGGCGGTCGAGTCTGAAGACAAGAAAAGAAGAAGAAAGAAAGAAGAAGTGTCAAGCAAAAATCCAAAAAGGAAAATTCAAGAGAAGAAAAGCACAAGGGTTACCTGCGCGAGCCTCTTCTTCGACGGGGTTCCTCGCCGGGGGGGTCCTCCCTCGGCGGCGTGGTGGTAGCCCCCGCTGGCGGAGGGCCGCTGGCGGAGGGCCGCTGGCGCCTTCCCGTGGCGGAGTACTCGCCCTTGGCGGGGTACTCGCCCTTGGCGGGGTACTCGCCTTTGGCCGGGGGCTCGCCCTTGGCGGGGTACTCGCCCTTGGCGGAGTACTCGCCCTTGGCGGGGTATTCTCCCTCGTCGGGGAGCTCCTCCTTGGCGGGGAGGCTGAGACGAGCGGCTCTTCGGGGGCAGTCTCTTGACGCTCCTGAGGTTGTGGCTCTGCTTCTGCACAAATCAGCAAACGAACAAGACATTAGCAAGGAAAAGAAGCCCACGCGCGCCCGACAAGTGAAGAAGTAAAAAAGAAGACTCACGCTGGGGGCTGCTCTGCGGAGCAGCAGGCTGGTCCGGCAAGCCTGTCGCGGGCGCACCTCCTGCCGCTGCGACGGGCTCGTCCTCGAGATCGACCACCGGGATCTTGGCCCTCTTCGCCGCTCTCTGGGGCCAAGGTCCTGGAAGATAAACAAGATCAGAGTCAGGCAAAGAAAACTCAAGACGAGGGCAACAAAAATCAAAAGAAATAAGAGTTGCAAGTGCTTACTCTTCCTCCTCCTCGTCGAAACTGAGTACGGAGAAGTCGAAGTCCGCCTCGCGCGTCCCGGCACGAGGAGCTGGAGGAGTAGGCTCCCTCGGGCGCTTGGCGGGCTCCGGAGCCGTGGTCTGAGAAGACCCCGCTCCGGTCGTCGCCGAAGCCCGAGGGGCGGAAGGAACACCAGAGCCAGTTCGGGAAGATCCTCCCCCGGCCGCTGCGGAGGCGCGAGGCGCCCCCTTTACGGCCTTGCTCGTCGTGGTGGCGCGCGTCGAGCGACGCTGCGGCTGCTGGCCCGCCGTCTGCCTCGCTGTGTCAGCGGCCTTGCGGAGGCGCTTCTTCGGTTGAGGCGGAGGACTTGGTGGCGGCGGTGAGCTCCCCGAGGATGAAGAAGAGCCAAGATTCAGAGACCCGCCCGAGTCTTCGGCGGAATCACTTGATTCGTCGCCCTCCTCGGCGGGCTCACTCGACTCTGTGCCCTGCCCGGCAGCCTCGCTCGTCCCGGCAGGCTCCCCGGCAGGCTCCCCGGCAGGCTTCAACAATTTGAGGATCTCTTCCTCCTCGGCCCGACTCACTGCATCCGCTGCATCTGCCTCGTCCAAGGAGTACCCAAACTCGCCCGCGGCATCAGCTACGGCCGCCTCCTCCATCCTGGTGGCGATATACGCCACCTCCCGGTCAGTGGTATCGCGGGTGAGACCTTTCTTGTCATCAAGATTGATCGGCAGCTCAACCAAGTTGTCGAAGAAGGTTTGTGCGGTTTTGTCGGAAGGCGCCAGCCAAGTGGGGTCAACCCCGTGGGAGTCGCACAGCGGCATCGCCGCGCGGATAGCACTAAGTGACGAATTGTTACATAGTGGAACTACCCCCCGCGACGGGGCAAACCACTCCGGGTGCTTGGCGTCGTGCTTGAACAGCTCACGGAGCATCCCCTTTAGCTCCAAGACAGTGAAGTTATAGTTAAGGCTGGGGCGCAGCCTCATACAGTCTGCCGCATTGCCGAAATCCCAAGCAGCCCTCTTCCTCTCCTGCAAGGGGGCAATGCGGCGGCGAAGGAAATCTGCCCCGACCTCACCTACAGTAAGGTTGGCTTGCCGGAGGCGAAGAATCCTAGTGAGAGCTATCTTCAGCTTCTCATCCTCCGGGGCCAGATCACTCCAATCCTTGCCGCGCACTATTGCAGCTCGGCGCGGGGAAGTAAACTGCTGGGGTCCATCCTCCATGATCCAGCACCAGTCAGCCCTCCACTCCTCCCACTTGCCGCGGAGCTCTCCAATCAAGTATGCCTCTTTCTTATTGAGCCTAAAGATCCAAGAGATCCCGCCGGACAAAGGAGATCCAGACTCTACCCGAGGCGTAAAGAAATGGCGAAAGAGGGCTACGTTGGGAGTGACTCCGACGAAGTTCTCGCACAGATGTGCGAAAACGGCCATGGTCAGGATTGTGTTCGGGGTAAAATCAAGGAGGTGGAATCCATACGTGTTCATGACATCGCAGAAGAACTCAGAGTATGGAGGGCAGAGTCCGCAATGGAAGAACATGGCAAAGTAAGGATAACCTCCCGGAAACATGTCGCAGGCTTCGGCGGGGAGAACTCTGGTGCGCGGGTGAGCTTTCGTTTCCCTCGACCAGAAGAGGTAGTACTTGTTTTTCAGCTCCCTCGCGTCGAGCCTTGGCGGGAAAACCACCATCCTCTTCCGCATTGCCGCAAGCTTCGCCGCCCGTTCGGTCTTCGCGGCTTTCGCCTTGTCGCCCTTCGGGGCCATGGCGGGGACGGCGAGGGGGGCCGGCGGCGCTGGAGAGGCTGGCGGCGGCGGAAGAATGGTGGAGCTCAGCTCTCTTTCGACCTTTGGGGAGGAGGAGAGCGGCGGGGGTTTCTGGAGGTTGAAGACGCAATGAAGCAATGGGGGAAACTGCCCCTGTTTCCTCTGCTTTTAAGGGGGAGAGGGGGACGTTCCGTATTTTCCCATTAAAGAAACAGGCCATGATCTCTCCCACGACGCCGCAATCGACGCGTGCCGTTAGGGAGGGATGCAGCGGATACGGAGTGGGATACGGCGCGCCGTGGACCGCGTGCGCCCATGCACTGTTTTGGGCCTGGCCCAACAGCGCTCGGCACCGTGTGTGGCCCAGGCCCGGGGGCTCCTATCGGTGTACTAAAGTAGGGGTACCTTAGTATCCCGACTTGTGCACGGGCAGTAGCAGCGTCCCGTGGCAGGGCTTGCCACGCGCTCGCCAAGGCCCACTTTGGTTCCTTTGGAGCCATTCAAGAACAAAGTATTCAAGTTAAGAAACAAGGCCCCGGCAAGAGGAGCTTGCCGGGAAGGCCGCTCCAGGCTCAAGACCACCCCTTTAGCACAAGACCCTGGCAAGAGGAGCTTGCCAGGAAGGCCAAAACATGGCATTTCAGGAGACTTGCTGTGGCACATCGCGCGCCCCGGCAAGGCCCGGAGAGCGACAAGCTTCCGGGCGCGGCAAGGTAGCGACCGCGGCAAGGTGCTTGCCGCGGCAAGCTTTCACTGTGTGCCTGCGCTCCAGCTCATCTGGCCACGCGTCGCCCTGGGGCCCTTCCAGGGGCACGTGGCGGATGGCTGTGCAGCCTGGGGTACACGGTGGCAAGCCACGATGACGAGGCTACCGTCGTGGCGAACGGAGACGCCCGGACGGACGCTTTTTGCACTGTTTGGGGCGACGGCGACGGGCATTCAATGCCCTTGTCCCCCACCGTCAGGGTTAGGTACAAAACACTGTACATTCACTGTTACAACTACCACCACTTTTACGTTTTTACCCTCAACTACGTTGCCACCTGTCGGTGACCCCTTTGACCTATAAAAGGAGGCCCATGCACAACGTAGAGGAGGTTCCAAACTTCGATCACTCCAACGCTCGGTGTAGCTAGCAACCAGTACTGTAGATCTTCTTGCTCCCGAGCCAAGAACTCAATACAACCAAGGCAGGAGTAGGGTTTTACACATCCGTGCGGCCCGAACCTGGGTAAACTGCCCGCGTGCCCGCCTCGATCTGCTCTTCGTGCACCCTCCGCTCCCTTGCCGTACCGAAAAGGGGCTCCGGTCCCATAGGTGTTCATGGGCGGTCAGTTTCCCCGACACAAGTGTAGAGGATCTATCGTAGTCCTTTCGATAAGTAAGAGTGTCGAACCCAACGAGGAGCAGAAGGAAATGATAGGAAGTTTTCAGTAAGGTATTTTCTGCAAGCACTGAAATTATAGGTAACATGTAGTTTTGTGATAAGGTAATTGGTAAGAAGTGACAAAAGGTAAAAGTAAATAAGGTGCAACAAGGTGGCCCAATCCTTTTTGTAGCAAAGGACAAGCCTGAACAAACTCTTATATGAAGGAAAGCGCTCCCGAGGACACCGGTGCTTGGGTGCTATCCTTACTTGGACAAGCCTCCCACTTACGATTAACCTCTAATGCAAGCATCTGCAACTACAAAAGAAGTATTAAGGTAAACCTAACCATAGCATGAAACAAGTGGATCCAAATCAGCCCCTTAAAAAGCAACGCATAAACTAGGGTTTAAGCTTCTGTCACTCTAGCAACCCATCATCTACCTATTACTTCCCAATGCCTTCCTCTAGGCCCAAATAATGGTGAAGTGTCATGTAGTCGACGTTCACATGACACCACTAGAGGAGAGACAACATACATCTCATTAAAATATCGAACAAATACCAAATTCACATGACTACTAATAGCAAGACTTCTCCCATGTCCTCAGGAACAAAAGTAACTACTCACAAGACATAATATTGTTCATGATCAGAGGGGTATTAATATGCATAATGGATCTGAACATATGATTTTCCACCAAATAAACCAAATAGCATCAACTACAAGGAGTAATCAACACTACTAGCAACCCACGGGTACCAATCTGAGGTTTGGGTACAAAGATTGGATACAAGAGATGAACAAGGGTTTGAGACGAGATGGTGCTGGTGAAGATGTTGATGAAGATAGACCTCCCCAAGATGGGAGAGTTGTTGGTGATGACGGTGGTGACGATTTCCCCCTCCCGGAGGGAAGTATCCCCGGAAGAAAAGCTCTGCCGGAGCCCTAGATTGGTTTCCGCCAAGGTTCCGCCTCGAGACGGCGGCGTCTGGTCCCGAAAGCCTCCTTATGATTTTTTTTTCCAGGTAAAAACACCTCATATAGGAAAAGATGGGCATCGGGGGGCCATCGGGGGGCCCACGAAGTAGGGGCGCGCCCAGAGACGGGGGGCGCGCCCCCCACCCTCGTGGATAGGTGGTGGCCCCCCTGGTGATCTACTTTTGCCAGATATTTTTTATATTTTCTGAAACGGTGTCCTGTGAAGTTTCGGGGCTTTTTGAGTTGTGCATAATAGGTTTCCAGAGTTTGCTTCTTTTTCAGCCCAGAATTCCAGTTGCCGGCATACTCCCTCTTCATGTAAACCTTGTAAAATAAGAGAGAAAAGGCATAAGTATTGTGACATAACGTGTAATAACAGCCCATAATGCAATAAATATCAACATATAAGCATGATGCAAAATGGACGTATCAATGGGCTTCCTCAAATGCCTTAGGTCTTCGTGAGCAAGCAAGTTGGATGCACACCCACTTAGTTTCTTTTGTTGAGCTTTCATACATTTTTAGATCTAGTGCATCCGTTGCATGGCAATCCGTACTCACTCACATTGATATCTATTGATGGGCATCTCCATAGCCCGTTGATATGCCTAGTCGATGTGAGACTATCTCCCTCCTTTTTGTCTTCTCCAAAACCACCATTCTATTCCACCCATAGTGCTATATCCATAGCTCACGCTCATGTATTGCGTGAAAGTTGAAAGGTTTAAAAGAATAGAGTATGAAAACAAGTGCTTGGCTGAAACCGGGGTTGTGCATGATATGAATATTTTATGTGATGAAGAGGGAGCATAGCCAGACTATATGATTTTGTAGGGATAACTTTCTTTAGCCATAGTATTTTGAGAAGATATGATTGCTTTGTTAGTATGCTTGAAGTATTATTATTTCTTTTGTCAATATAGACTTTTGTCTTGAATCTTTCAGATCTGAACATTCATGCCACAATAAAAAGAATTACATTGAAAATTATGTTGGTTAGCATTCCACATCAAAAATTCTGTTTTTATCATTTACCTACTCGAGGACGAGCAGGAATTAAGCTTGGGGATGCTTGATACGTCTCCAACGTATCTATAATTTTTTTATTGTTCCATGCTATTATTTATGATGTTTTGGATGTTTAATGGGCTTTGCTATACACTTTTATATTATTTTTGGGACTAACCTATTAACCCAAAGGCCCAGTCTAGATTACTGTTTTTTGCCTATTTCAGGGTTTTACAGAAAAGGAATATCAAACGGAGTCCAAACGGAATAAAACCTTCGGGAGAGATATTTTTGGAGCGATATCTGCAGGGAAGACTTGAGAACCACATAATAGGACTGGCATGTCGTCCACGAGGGTTGCCCCCCCCCCCCCACAGGGTGCGCCCCCTGCCTCGTGGGCCCCATGTCTGGCACCCGGTGACCCCTTCCTCCTATATATACCTACGTACCCTGAAACCATCAGAACAACAGAGAAAATCCAAGTTCCACCACCGCAACCTTCTGTTCCCGTGAGATCCCATCTTGGAGCCTGTTCCGGAGCTCCGCCAGAGGGGGGATCTTCCACGGAGTGCTTCTACATCATCATCATCATCACCTCACCATGAGTTGTGAGTAGTTTACCACAGACCTTCGGGTCCATAGTTAGTATCTAGATGGCGTCTTCTCTCTCTTTGGATCTCAATACCAAGTTATCCTCGGTCTTCGAGGAGATCTATTCGATGTAATCTCTTTTTGCGGTGTGTTTGTCGAGATTCGATGAATTGTGGGTTTATGATCAAGATTATCTAAGAGAAATATTTGGTTCTTTTCTGAACTCTTTTATGTATGATTATAATATCCTTGTAAGTCTCTTCAAATTATTGGTTTGGTTTGGCCTACTAGATCTATAGTTCTTGCAATGGGAGAAGTGCTTGGCTTTGGGTTCAATCTTGCGGTGTCCTTTCCCAGTGACAGTAGGGGCAGTAAGGCACGTATTGTATTGTTTCCATCGAGGATAAAAATATGGGGTTTATATCATATTGCTTGAGTTTATCCCTCTACATCATGTCATCTTGCTTAAGGCGTTACTCTGTTCTTATGAACTTAATACTCTAGATGCATGCTGGATAGCGGTCGATGTGTGGAGTAATAGTAGTAGATGCAGAATCGTTTCGGTCTACTTGTTTCGGACGTGCTGGCTATATATAATGATCATGCCTAGATATTCTCATAATTATTCGCTTTTCTATCAATTGCTCGACAGTAATTTGTTCACCCACCGTAGAATTCTGCTATCATGAGAGAAGCCACTAGAGAAACGTATGGCCCCCGGGTCTATTCTCAACATATCAATCTACAATCTACTTTACTTTTCCGCTTTTACTTTCTGTTCTTATATCCAAAAAATACCAAAAATATCAAACTATCCTATCTATCAGATCTCACTTTCGTAAGTGACCGTAAAGGGATTGATAACCCCTTATCGCGCTGGCTGCGAAGTTCTTATTTGTTTGTGCAGGTGCAAGGGACTCGCGCGTGGTCTCCTACTGGATTGATACCCTGGTTCTCAAAAACTAAGGGAAATACTTACGCTCCTATGCTGCATCACCCTTTCCTCTTCGAGGGAGTACAACACAAGCTTGAGAAGTAGAAGATAATATTTTTGGTATTTTTGGTATAGGAACAGAAAGTAAAGAAAGCAAAATATACAACGGCAACATAAATTGGCTAGTTGACGGAAAAGTAATATGATAAAGATAGACCCGGGGGCCATAGGTTTCACTAGTGGCTTCTCTCATGATAGCAGAATTCTACGGTGGGTGAACAAATTACTATCGAGCAATTGATAGAAAAGCGCATAGTTATGAGAATATCTAAGCATGATCATTTTATATAGGCATCACGTCCGTGACAAGTAGACCAAAACGATTCTGCATCTACTACTATTACTCCACACATCGACCGCTATTCAGCATGCATCTAGAGTATTAAGTTATTAAGAACAGGGTAACGCCTTAAGCAAGATGACATGATGTAGAGGGGTAAACTCAAGCAATATGATATAAACCCCATCTTTTTACCCTCGATGGCAACAATACTATGCGTGCCTTGCTGCCCCTACTGTCACTGGGAAAGGACACTGCTAGATTGAACCTAAAGCCAAGCACTTCTCCCATGCAAAAACTATAGATCTAGTACGCCAAACCAAACCAATAATTCGAAGAGACTTGCAAGGATATTATAATCATACATAAAAGAATCCAATATTGTTCATAGATAATCTTGATCATAAACCCACAATTCATCGGATCTCGACAAACACGCCGCAAAAATATTACATCGAATAGATCACCTCAAAGATCGAGGTGAACTTTGTATTGAGATCTAAAGAGAGAGAAGAAGCCATCTAGCTAATAACTATGGACCCGAAGGATTGTGGTAAACTACTCACAACTCATTAGAGAGGCTATGGTGTTGATGTAGAAGCCCTCCGTGATCGATGCCCCCTCCGGTGGAGCTCCGGAACAGGCCCCAAGATGGGATCTCACGGGGACATAAGGTTACGGCGGTGGAATTAGGGTTTCTTCATGCTCCTCGATGTTTTCAGGGTATATGGGTATATATAGGAGGAAAAAGTACGTCGGTGGAGCAACATGGGGCCCATGAGGGTGGGGGCGCGCCTACCCCCCTGGGCACGCCCTGCCCCCTCGTGGGTACCTCGTTTCTTCTCTGACTTGTACTCCAAGTCTCTCGTGAAGGTATCGTTCCAAAAATAACTCTCCTGAAGGTTTCATTCCGTTTGGACTCCGTTTGATATTCCTTTTCTGCGAAACACTGAAATAGGCAAAAAAAACAGCAATTCGCACTGGGCCTTGGGTTAGTAGGTTAGTCCCAAAAATAATAAAAAATTGTATAATAAAGCCCATTAAACATCCAAAACAGAATATATATAATTGCATGGAACAATCAAAAATTATAGATACGTTGGAGACGTATCACCAGTTAAACACTATAGTGATTTTTGCGGGATCAACACTAACTAGAGATGACATGTCCCAAAGATCCTAATTCCTAAAGTCAGAACTCACAGTTACTACAAATACCATATAGCAGGAGTTTCTTGAGTTTTTCTCCACTACCCGATTCAAGATATGAGCGTATTGCTCGATGATGATGTTATCTATGAATACCATGATGAAATATAAATGTACTGCATGTATACTTTGTTCATAAGGTTTAGAAAGTACACTATTGTGAGGCACGTATGTATCATTTCTATTACGGATAATAGGATGGGGTCTATTCCTACACGAATAGATCTTGTCTACATCATGCCACCGTTCTTATTGCATTACTCCATTTCTCCATGAACTTAATACACGAGTGCATGTTGAATAGCGGTCGACGTGTGGAGTAATATTAGTAGATGCAGAATCGTTCCGTTCTACAAAGCTTGGACGTGATGACTATATATTGATTATTGCCTTGGATATCATCATAATCATTTGATATTCTATCAGTTACCCAATAGTAATTTGTTTACCCACCCTATTTTCTCAAGGGGTCGATTTTTTTCGAGTGGGTGCATTATGGTAACATATTGTGTACGGCAAACATCTCTCTTCTCAATAACTATTTGCCACACGGAATCCTCATCTCCCATGTGCATGAACATGACAAGTCTTAAGTCTAGTCTCTTATATTCACGCAAGCGCACGGGCTATTTACTTAATTATGTGCATTTCTTGTATTTATTTAGAACGCACCAAGTGCTAAAGGTTATAAAGTGCTCTTCTACCTCTTACTCGAGCGAGGTGGGACTAAACCCATGCTTCATGCACTACCTTTCCTCATACTACTCCACATGGGTTACACGTGAGGGGGCAATTACCGGGCCACATGGCTTTGTTGCTGCCCCAAAAAACTAGACCCATCAGCCTAGCATGTATTCATTTTTATTATAAATAGTCCACGCACCATGCATGGTACATGCAACACATGCTAGTAGCTATATGCACGGTAAACCATGAATACTCGTCTACCCGTCTTATATTGTTCTAGCCATGTGTTAAACTATTATGCACGGTAAACCATGAAATTGCTTATATGGTATGAAACCACCTCAAAGTTATTCTTTCTGGTCGATTTATTGGGCTATCCCTATAAGTGCCACAAACATCCATATAGTTCGTACTAAAATAACACCACATGACACACATCAATCAACCCTAATGTCACCTAGATACTCCAATGTCACCACAAGTATCCGTGAGTCAATTATACAATATGCATCACATAATTTCAGATTCATAATATTCAGTCCAACACAAGGAACTTCAAGAACATCCCAAGATTTCTATCGAAGAAAAGAATATGAAAACGCGTTCCAATGTCACCACGGGAATCCACAAGTTGATAACCAAGACATACATCAAGTGGATCAACAGAACATCCCATTGTCACCACGGATATCCCATCGCAAGACATGCATCAAGTGCTCTCTCATCCAAAGATTCAATCCGACATACCAAAATCTCAAAGGAAAAAGACTCAATTCATCACAAGGTAGAGAGGGGGAGAAACACCATATGATTCAACTATAGTAACAAAGCTCGCGGTACATCAAGATCGTGCCAAATCAAGAACACGAGAGAGAGAGAGAGAGAGAGAGAGAGAGAGAGAGATTGAACACATAGCTACTGGTACATACCCTTAGCCCCGAGGGTGAACTACTCCCTCCTCGTCATGGAGACCGTCGGGATGATGAAGATGGCCACCGGTGATGGTTTCCCCCTCTGGCAGGGTGCCGGAACGGGCTCCAGATTAGTTTTTCGTGCCTACAGAGGCTTGCGGCGGAGGAACTCCCGATCTAGGTTTCTTTCTAGGGGTTTCTGGATTTATAGGAATTTTTAGCGTCGGTTTCACGTTAGGGGGGGTCCATGTGTCAGCGACAAGGCTGAGGGCACGCCCTCCACCCTTGTTGTTGACTCGGGACTCTTTTGGCCCAACTCTTTTGCTTCGGGGGCTTCTTCTGGTCCATAAAAAATCATCGTAAATTTTCAGCTCAATTGGACTTTGTTTGATATTCCTTTTCTTCGAAACTCAAAAATAAGGAAAAACTAGAAATTGGCACTGGGCTCAAGGTTAATAGCTTAGTCCCAAAAATAATATAAAATAGCATATTAATGCATATAAAACATCTAAAACAGATAATGTAATAGCATGGAACAATCAAAAATTATAGATACGTTGGAGACATATCATCTCTTACCGATTTGCCGCTATCATTTTGGGGTTATGTATTAGAGACAACTGCATTCACGTTAAATAGGGCACCGTCTAAATCCATTGAGACGATATCGTATGAACTATGGTTTGGCAAGAAACCTCAGTTGTCGTTTCTTAGAAGTTTGGGGTTGCGACGCTTATGTCAAAAGGCTTCAGCATGATAAGCTCAAACCCAAAGCGGAGAAGTGCGTCTTAATAGGATACCCTAAGGAAACTATTGGGTATACCTTCTACCACAGATCCGAAGGCAAGATCTTTGTTGCTAAAATGGGTCATTTCTAGAGAAGGAGTTTCACTCAAAAGAAGTGAGTGGGAGGAAAGTAGAACTTGATGAGGTAGTTGTACCTTCTCTCGAATCGGAAAGGAGCACATCAGATAAAATTGTTCCCATGATGCCTACACCAACCAGAGAGGAAGTAAATGATGATCATGAATCTTTAGATCAAGTTACTACTGAACCTCATAGGTCGACCAGAACACGTACCGCACCAGAGTGGTACGGTAATCCTGTCCTGGAAGTCATGTTGTTAGACAATGGGAAACCTACGAACTATGAAGAAGTTATGATGAGCCCAGATTCCGACAAATGGCTTGAGGCGATGAAATCTGAGATATGATCCATCTATGAGAACAAAGTGTGGGCTTTGCTGGACTTGCCCGATGATCGACAAGTTATTGAGAATAAATGGATATTCAAGAAGAAGATAGATGATGATGGTAATATCACTGTCTACAAAGCTCGTCTCGTCGCAAAAGTTTTTCGACAAGTTCAAGGGGTTGACTACGATGAGAATTTCTCACCGGTAGCGATGCTTAAGTCTGGCAGAATCATGTTAGTAATAGCCGCATTATATGATTATGAAATCTGGCAAATGGACGTCAAAACTGCATTCCTTAACGGGTTTATTAAAGAAGAGTTGTATATGATGCAACTAGAAGGTTTTGTCGATCCTAAGGGTGCTAACAAAGTGTGCAAGCTCCAACGATCCATCTATGGACTGGTGCAAGAATCTTGGAGTTGGAATATATGCTTTGATGAGGTGATGAAAGCATTTGGTTTTATATGGACATACGGTGAAGCATGTATTTACAAGAAAGTGAGTGGGAGCTCTGTAGCATTTCTGATATTATATGTGGATGACATATTGCTGATTGGAAATGATATAGAATTTCTGGATAGCATGAAAGGATATTTGAATAAGAATTTTTCAATGAAAGACCTCGGTGAAGTTGCTTACATATTGGGCATCAAGATCTATAGGGATAGATCAACACGCTTAATAGGACTTTCACAAATCGCATACCTTAACAAAGTTCTGAAGAAGTTCAAAATGAATCACAGTGGAGCACATGTGGAGAAATTGGCAGCGACAATGGCAGAAATTGATAGCAGCGAAGGAAGGGGGAGATGGGGCAGGGGAACAACCTGAGGGGGTCGAGACATCGGGCTCGGGGGCTGGGTTGAGAAAGGAGAGCTTGAGTTACTGTGTTGCCGCCACCTCCCCCCGGCACGGCGACCATGGATGAGGTCATCGCCATGCACTCCAGATTGAGCACCGGGACGCGTCTGTCGTCTATGGACCCGCGGCCTGCTCGCTGTCGCCCGCGAGAACCTCGGCCTCCTGGACGGCCACATCGGCAACCGATCTCCGTGCATTGCCACCACGGGCTGCCGCACCACCGCAAAAATCGCGTTTTCTCCATCCTCTGTTGCAAACCGCGGTGAGAAAGTTGGCATTTGTGAGTGTCAGTGGTGGCCAGGGTTTGTTGGGGGCTGCGAATTGGCGGGCAAATGGATTGGACGGAGGTAGGGGAAGGAGGGGGTGGCGACAAAGGTCGGCAGGGCAGGGACTGGCCGGAGTTGACCGGGAGCAGGCCGTTGACCGTGGTGGCCGACAGGGGAAACAGGAAAGAGAGATGCCGTCACGAGTGAACACTGGAGAGAGGGGGCGCGGGTTGTGTCGGGAAACACTGGAGTTTTTTTTTTTTGCAAAATTGTCATCGCGGCATGAATTTCGGGAAGGAGGGAGTATATAAAATGTTAACAACTAAGCTAGGTACTTCATCAACTAATCGAAGAACTAAGCATATAATAGTTTAAGAGTAAGAAATGTACTCCATCAACTAACATAGAAGTTTAACAAAGATAGCTAGTCAATCAGTTTAGCAATTAATGAACAAAGGTAGCTAGCTACGTAGTTGATCACTCTTCAAGGATTGCCTTGATCTGTCGAAGCTTCCACCTATTAGCTTGTCCCTCCTTGAGAAAATGAGCCTTCATAATTTGGAGCTCCTTCCTCTCGGCTCTGAGTTGTTTCCTCTCCTTCTTAAGCTGATCCCTCTCCATCATCCCCTCACCCCTCTTATCGATTAGATCAGCCTTCTCATCAAAAAGTTGATCCCTCTACTACTTCAGCTGATCCATCGGTACTTTTGTTAGCCTCCAAAAGTTGTCGGTTGAGGATGTCCGCATCATAAAACTTTTCTTCAACTTGCCTAGACCCTTGGGTTGGAATCCATACGTATCCATACAAAGAAATGTTTGCAATCACAATTTACATGATTTTGCAATCATATGCATGAGTTTGCTGAATAAGAAGAAGGTTCTGCTCACGAGTTCTTACTCGGTTGCTGCTTGCATAAGTGTCGTCGGCATACATAGCGAAGTCTCCGCTAGATTTGTAGGCTTCGCCATAGGAGTCCATTGGCGCAATCAATAATAGGTAAACATGCAAATCAGATTATAACTACAAAATATTAACAAGTCAACAAGGACTGACTTGTAACCCAAAAACATGATCTATTTATGATCTTGAGCATATCATTATTCATACCAAATTTTCCACGTGTATGGATATACTTACGTTAATATGATAGACCTGGTAAGAATAAAGAGGTGGCAGGGGAAATCAACTAAGCCAAATCTTCATTGAGTTTCATTTGGCCATGCACGGTGGTCCACTTGAATACGTTCGCACGACAAAGAACACTATGGATGGGAAAAATAGCTCACTTGAAGTGTTGTTCACACATAAGACAAGTGCATTTTTCTTCCAAATGTTTTGTCTGAAGGTATACATTCTACCATTTTGTACTTATATGCCTTACATAAGGCTAATTAAGTTGCACATATTTTCCATGTTTAATAAATTAACACCATTTATTTTCTTATTATTCATGTTTGTAATAGTACAACTTTACCATATAAGCAAGGAGGTGCTTTTATCTTCGGCGTATGTTTGCAGATACAACTATGAAAATCTCAAACATGATTGGACAGCTCGACAACATAGCATTATGGGCACCCGGTTGTGTTTATTGCACCTAGTGCCTATGGTGTTTCACAAGTAAATAACTAATGATTTTGTGTCAAAAGCTTTCACCCTTAAATCTCTTTTGTACTTTGTCATCTCAAATCATCCAATAGCCATCCACATCGCAAGGATTTTTTTTCTCTTAATCATCACCTTTTCTACGACATTGCCCTTATTTGGTGTAAACTATCAACACTAATTATGTGAGTGACCTTGGTATAGTGTAACAAGCGGAAAAATACACAGGAAAACAACACATCAACAAGAATGGCATTGTGCATGCTTGACCACTCAGACATATAGTTGTCTCTCAAATAATGAAGGCATGCCTAGGAGGAACTACGGTGTAAATGCAACTAATAACATACATATTCAAGTTAAAGAGAACTTGATTTTATACTTCATATTATCCCTCTCGACACATCATTATCCCACAATGTTGAATTTATACTAAAGCATCACTCAACAATTGGTCGTGACTCAATGAACACATACCCAGAATAGCGGAGGGAGATGCTCACCTAGGAGATACGTCGAGCTACGTCGTCGCCTACCTGCGTCTCCATCACATGTCTTCATCTTCGTCGTCATTGCCAAAACCCTATCCTTGGAAATCAAAGCGGGCTAACCTCAGTGAGGAGGAAAAAACCAATCTATTGGATCTACGAGATAGGGCAGCTAGAGGGGGAGTTGTAGATGTTTACCTTAGCACCGGATCCCACAGGAAATGGTTGGAATCGGCCTGTGACGAGTGTTGGAAGAAGGGGATCGAGAGGGGTGGAGAGCAGGCACAGAGAGAAGAGGAAGAAGGAGATAGGGCGAGGGGGCCGTGGCCACCTCGGTTTTGACCCAGTGTGTCAGATGCAGTCCTGGGCTAGGCCCAATAGGCTAGTGGGCCAGAAAACCAAATAAAGCCCACCAGATCTTATTTTTTATCAACAAAATAAATAAAAAGTTAAACGATTAAAAGGCTTAAAAACATTATTACTTTCAATAAAGGTGATTAAAATATTCTTAACTAATACAATATAAAAATGTTAAACATTTACAAATAATAAAAAGGTACAACAATTAAAGACCCGCAATATATTACGAAAATATTCACCATTTACAAAATAATATTCTTACCTTTATAAAAAGCAGTTACAATCTGACTAGTACTCCCTCTGGTCCTTTTTATTCTCCATATAAGATTTGTCTGAAGTCAAACTTCGTAAAATCGGATCAATTTTATAAAAGCAATATGAACATTCACGATATAAAATCAATGTCATTAGATGCATGATGAATTTAATTTCATATTGTAAAACTTTAGTATTATAGGTGTTGTTATTTTTTATATAAATCTTGTCAATATTTGCGAAATTTGACTTCAAACAAATCTTATCTGAGGAATAAAAAGGACCGGAGGGAGTATAATATAAGAATGTTCACCATTTACCCATAATAAAATGGAAGCCATTAATTACTCAAATATAATTAAAAAATATTTACCTTTTACAAAATAGTATTCTTACTTTAATAAAAAAATCTATAAGAATTTTTACTAATACAGGGTGTTGCATTTTTAATACAAACCCTGGAAAGATAGGGAGTCTAATCCACAGATCTTTTTCTGCTCCTTTTCTACCCAATTTGTATATGTTTGTTCTAATTAAAAAAATCACCATTTATTAAATTAAAAGGTAAAACAACTAAAAATATAAAAACATCCACCATTTACAAAATAATATTCTTATTTTAATGAAAGCAATTTCAAGATTTTTTATTAACATAATTGTTAAAAACATAAAAATATGATAATGAATTAAGAATAAATAATTACAAATAAAAACGATTCCAAATATTATTCTTACTTTAATAGAAAGTCAAAATATATTTCTGGCGTGCCAGGAGTCAGCATGCCACCACTAGCATGATTACCTACGGTGTGCATACACATCGAACGCCACCACTAACTTGTGCCTTGCATATACGACTGGTCACACAAACTTGTGGCGTGACAGAAAAAACCAACGCCATCACTTACGTTGTAAATGTGGTGTACCAAATATGCCAATACAACCACTATTTGGAAAATAAATAGTGGTGATGTTGATTGAAACTGGCGCACCATCAATAGAAGTTGTGTATAAGCCTTTCTCTACTAGTGACATACACTCTTGTTCAATGTACCCTAAATGCCCTTTAAATAAAATGTAGATATCAAATCAACTCCAAAGACGTTATCGACCACAATCGAGACCAGATCGACCTAGCCACGGATTTCTAATTCCTGGAAGCAATCAAATAATAAGCAATAACTATGCTATGCAACATGATTATTGCGAATATAGATGAAGTATAGATGAAAGCTAGGGTTCAGTAAGCGGTTTTTGGCATGGTCATTTAGTAAACGCCTGCATAAGGTTATGGAAGAATATATGAAGTGTCATCCTGAATATTTCGTCGACGTCTTCATGCATCATTATGGTGGCTTCATTGTATTGAAATCCCATCTGAGCTCTCAGCGCTTCTTTCTCCCTTTTTTTTCTTCGTATATACCTCTTTACCTTAATGGAAATTACTGTAGAATGATATGTTAACTTTTTACTATAATGAAAATCCCGTCTGAGCTCTTAACTCTTCTTTCTCTTTTTTTCTGTATACATCTGTTAACTCTTTACTTTAGTGAAAATTACTGCAAAACAATTGTTCTACGGTTTAAGGTTCCAAAACAACATTCCATCATTTCTTATGTGCATGCCTCTGGCTCCATGATTGATCATGTGGCCAGATGTTAAGATGTACATGTAACTAGACCGTGAAGACGTGTATTTGCACGTGTAATTTGTTACACACACACGCGCACATATCCAATCAAAAGAAAACAATTAATTAAACACACGCGGGCGCGCACGCACACACACAAATACAAGCAACCATGCACACATAGCAGACATGCGTGATCTACTACCTAGCAGCAAAGCTCGACCAGATAGACCCCTGCCCGTGATCCATCGACCATCGGCATACTGGTATGTGCATTATACATACGACCCCTTCCTGTGGCTTACACTATCCGTCCTGCTCGTTGGCGAGCATCCGGCGGTGGACCTTGTCGATGAACTCGGAGGCCTTCCCGTCGATGTCGCGTTCAGCGTACCAGTGCCGGGTGTAGTCATCGTCGTCGCTCGGCCGCACCCTGTGATGCTGGTACCTCTGCTGTGGCGCTGCCGCCGCATGCTGCTGCTGCCGCGTCGCCGCCGTGGCCTCCTGCTCCTCCTCCTCCTGCCTCTTGTTCTTGAACCCGAACAGGGACGCAAGCGCCGCCCTCTTCTTCCCACACCCCATCGCACAAACCTCTCTTGCTCTAGCTAAGCTTTAGCTTCGTTGCAGAATGTGCAATGGTAGTTTGCTTGGTTGGCTGCAAGGAGACATGGTGTGTGTATGTGTGTATTTATAGCGGCTAGACATGGCCCACCGCACGCGCGCATGCTCGCCTTGAGTGTTTGATTAAGGCGACAGTCGCCCGCAGTCGTGTGTAGGAGTACATGGTTAGGCGAGTGATTTGAATGATTAGAGGCGGTGCAGCCGCGGTTCTCCGTGGTGCTTTTTGACTGGCCACTCCTCGACCGGGCCGTGTAATCCATCGCCATTTGTTTAGTGAATCCACGGTGATTAGCATTGACAAGCAAGTGATGAGATGGACACTCGAGCAAGCAAACAGAACTTAAGCGGACGACAAAAAGTGGGAGCTGTTGACCTGGTCGATGATACTGTATTGATCTACTCCCTCCGTCCCAAAATAAGTATCTTGACCTTAGTACAACTTTGTACTAAAGTCAGTACAAAGTTGAGACACTTATTTTGGGACGGAGGGAGTAATTGAAAGAACCGTGCATGCATGCATGCATATGCTCAAGTGACACGTAACTGATGACGCGCACAAAGGTGTACCTACATGTTCCGATCAACACGTACGGCATGCATGTTGCGAGCAACCAGCCGTGAGCTGAAACAAAAACGAACAGAGCAATCGATGCGGCCAGCGCTCTGAACTTGTCAAATCTATGGCGTTCTTGCACACTATCAACTGTACATGAGTTGAATTGTTCAACCCGACGTGTACATATATATTTCAAACCAGATCCTACAAGCAGCTGGCTTAAATGAGACGCCGCAAGGACAAAAGGATTCCCGGGAAAATTGTAGTAGCAACATCTGGTCCAATCTTGAAATCGACAGTCAGTCGAGAAAAAGCATCAAGCAAGTGCCATGTTTTTCGTAGTAGGATTCCCTGAGTTGTTGGCTGCATGCCCGCATCTATCTCCATGCATGCATGACTGCGTCGCGACAAGAATTTTCAAAAGGTGTACAATCCCTCGGTGTTCACACCATTGAGCTCACTAACCTTGTGGCTAGTACTCGTATAGTAACACGAATCTACTTACACAACAAATTAACTAACCAATCTATTACTAGCAAGCTCTGGGCAATTGCCAAGTCACCGTTTGGATTGGTACTGGGGACTGGAGAGTGCTTCAGTAGTTGGCAGAAAGGAGCGAGATCAGTCTGCAGTTTATTCGATTTTAAGCGAATAAATGCCTAACCTCACACGCTCCTGCTCGTTCGAGTCTTCCAGATGATTACGACTAGCTAGAGTAGATAGATTATGAGCCTAGGTACACTTTGTTAACCCATGTACGTACGTTTCGTCTTGAGCTAAGCTAGCTTTCACGGAGGGTTGCTAGGCAAGTCCAACAACAAACACACACGAGGACGCAAACGGATGTACTACCAAAGCGAGTTCCGTAAACGCTAGGTTTTTCTTCTCTTTTTGATAAATATAAATCGGCAGGGGCACCATCTTTTCATTTAGACAAAATTTTGTCTGTCCGAAAATACTTATCACAAAAATAATAATAATAGATGTATATAGAACAAAAATTCATCTAGATACAGAGGCGGATCCAGGCCTCAGGGCTAGGCCTGGGGCGTGAGGCCCAAATGGAGTGTATATTGTACTCCCTCCGTCCCATAATTCTCGTCTTAGATTTGTGTAGATATGGATGTATCTAACACTAAAACATGACTAGGCACATCCGTATCTAGACAAATATAAGACAAGAATTTTGGGACGGAGGGAGTAGTTGTTTACTGTAGGCAACTGCAACAGTGTACAAAGCCGCTAAACCATTCACACAATGCCCACAACACGGTCAACCGCCAAAAGCATTGGCACACGCTACTTGATGTCTTCAAAAGCCATCATCAGAGCATCTACAATACAGCCACGGACACTTAATATGAGTTGCCAAACGCCCGCGGACGGCGACCGGGTATACTGCAAATTTCATGTCTAACAACCATAGTATAGTAGCCATTTTCGATTAGCATTTTCATACAAAACCATGCAATGGCATGATCTACGTAAACTACTAGTACCAACTAAATTACTCATCCTCCTCATCGGAGATGTTGACGAAGTTGGTGCCAGAGCCGCCGGCCTCATGGTCATTGGCGTCCGGTCACATGTCCGGCTCCTCAACCTTCTCCAAGTTGGCGAATATCTCATTGATCTTCGCCATTCGCCGGCGTAGGAAGTAGAGGTTGGCCTCCAACCTCGGACTCCGACTGGAAGGACTCGAGGATGGCATGCTGCTCTGCCGCCTCCTTCGTCTGGGCTAGCTCAAACTTCGCGATGACGTTGGCCGTGTCAAAGCCTGTAGGCGTCGGACCTGCCTCTGCCAGCTCATCCTCCTCCGCGTCCTCCTCTGCCAGCCCTGCCTCCTCCTCCACCATGGCGGCATCCTCCTCCTCCATGGCAGCATCCTCCTCCATGGCAGCGTCCTCCTGCTCAGGCTCCACCACCTCCTCCTCCTTTGGTTGTGGCAAATCCGGAGGCAGATCGACAGTGATCGGAGCATCGCGCCTGGCCCAGATTTCCTCAAGCAGATGCAGCCGGTGCTCCGGAGTTAGCATGGCATAGGTGGTGATCCTTTGCCGGGCCATGGCTAGCGGCTATTGAGAGCGGATGGAAGGTGGTGGCGCGGAAGGGAGGGAGAGGGAAGGAATGACTGACTCGCACTCCCATTTCTTGGGCGGCACGCCGGAGCGGCGCCACGCGATGCCATGAATGCGGCTGCACCGAGAACCAGAGGAGGCGCCCATTGGACCGACGCTTTTTGCTGTGATCGTGTTGGCCCTTGTGGTCGTTCCAACAAGGCAAACGCGTCCGGGTTATAGACCCTCTCATCACCTAAATGTGTGTTAGACGAGTGCCCTTGAAAGTAGACCAGCGCAGTCGGTAAATAATGGATGCGGCGCCCGTGTGTTGGGCACTATGGGTCGGCCTGGTTCTTATTTTCTTCTCTACTGTTTTTTCTGTTTCATTTTTTCTTCCTTATTTTTTTCTTCTATTTTTTTATTCTTCACTAGAAATTGGATTTCTTTTTTTTCTCTGTGTGTCGGTTTTTTGTTTCGGCTTTCAATTTCATTTTTATTCGTCAGGTTTGGTTTTTCTTATGTTTTTTATGGTTTTTCTCATTTTGCAGACATTAGTTTTTAGTTATTGCAATATACAGTGAATATCATTACTAATGTACAATGATCGTGTTTTTGAATATATGTTTAACAGTTTTAAAATAGATACTGAATTTCTTTTGGTATATGGTGATTTTTTTAATACACACAAATTAATATTTTTATTATATGATGAACATTCTTTTCATATACATGGAACATTGTTTATATATACATTGACATTTTTAAGTTCAATGCTATTTTAAATATACAATCAATATTATTTAATACGCACTGAACTTTGTTTTTTATATAAGGAAAACTTTTTCTTAATATACAATAATTTTTTTATAAAAACACATAGCGAATTCTTATAAAATTAAATTTTTATTGTAAAATAGGGTTTTAAATGTCTAGCTCCTAAAAAAAATACCAGATTTCTTTGGTGAAAACCAGAAAAGGCTAAAAAAGAAAGAAAATCGCTCACCGACAGAATGGGTCTGCCAAGTCGCGTCTGGCTTCAGCCAAGGCTCCACTAAAATGAAACAATATTTATTTTTATTGTTAAATAGGAAATCAGCAAATGAAATATGAAATGAAACATGGAATAAACCATCCATTATTTTTATAAGTTGTATCATTTTTGTATAATTCAAACTCTTCTAATTTTGAACAAATGTATAGAAAAAACATTAAGATCTGCAATACCAAGCAGCATCATTAGATCCATCATGCAATATATTCTCGTATTTTATTTATTTATTTGCTGAATGCCGATAGCTTCTAGGAACATGTTCAAAGATAGAAAATTTTAACTTTTGAAAATAACAATTAATGCACCTTATAAAGAGGCACGGGAAAATGAACTATTCCTTGCTAAAAAAAGAAGGAACTAATTACCTGCCAAAAGACGTGCATGACCAAATAACGACCTGGCGTTATAATTTCCTACCATTCAATGTCTCCTATATAACCCTTTAATTATCTCCCACACATGTCTATCTAAACCTCTTTATATATAGACCACACCATATACCCGGTTGTCTTGCCGAAAACACAACCAAAGCGCAACAAAAACTCTTGCAACATCTTCATGGAGAAGTGTGTGATGCGCCTCCATGCATTAGCGCTCCTTGTTCTGGTATGCTTTGCTACTCATGCACAAGGTAAGCAGTGCATACTTTACATCTTTTTTTCCGTGTCCCTTCTTAATGTGTTTTTTGTGCAATTTAATTTCATAGTATTAAGGACAACGACTAACATATCCCTAATGTGCATCATTATTTGTCTTAACAATTCCATAGGCAGTGACACAGAGGGTGGTGAGACTGAGGCTTTTGCGTGCTACAAGCTTACCGTTTTCCCATCCTGCAATCCAAAGACAAGTCGATGCTACTGTTGTACAATGGATCAATGCAAAACCCGCTATGGCACAATGGATGAGTGCCAAGCTCACTGTGTAGCTTCGCCTTTGGGCGTAAACGAGCCAGTGGCACCCTCCTCCTATGTACTTCCATGAAAGTGAATGGAGTATCATTTTTGTTTCTTTGAAGAAGAAAAATTTGAAGCCCTACTTTTTATAGAAATCTTTAATATGGTGCTCCACTGGGGACACCACTAACTTTACAACCGAAGAACAAAATATAAACAGCTGGCTCAACCGAGGTGAACAAATTGATGCAACACAGGCTAAAACTAGTACAGGTGGCTGAAGACAGCGAACCTAACCGGCCTACACCCTCGTGCCCCAGCAAGTCGCACCCTTTTCAAAAAAGAAACCTTATCGAAAAACTAACTTCATGCGTACACCCTTGGCTCATTAGGTCGATTGTTACCTAAAACCTACCACTAAAGCACATCAAGTTGAAAATTTGAAATTTCATCTGCTTCACCGCATAGTTTACACCCCGCTTCAATCGACCATATCCTTTGTTCATCTCTACTATTCAGGAGGAGTTGGTCGTTGTACTTTCGACTCCGCATCCACCACTTCCCATGCCCCCTCCCCACATCCTGCATTAACTCAATCTAATCAAATCAAATATTACCAGAATCTCAACTAAATCAATACTTCTCTTGTATTCCCTTACCCACACCCTAATCAAATCAAATCTTACCAACACCTCACCTAATCCCACATTAGATGATTTCTCACCCCCTAGAGGCATGGCCTGGGAGAAAGGAACTTTGACTCCGGGGAATGATATCACAAAATAAAAACTTAAATGGCTTGGGACAAAGGCACTTTGACTCAATGCAATGATGTCGCCAAAGAAAACCTTAAGGCTTTTTTGGTTATTACTTGGGAGAAATGGCGTAGGGAAAAACATGAAGGGGAGATTTTGATGAGCACATGGAATCCCCTTCTCCCATGTGTGTGGGCCCTCACCCCCGTCGAATTTAGCAGCAAGGAGGAAGGGGTAGGTAGGCGTTGTGACTCTTAAATGATTCATTTGGTTTTTTTTTTTTTTTTTGAAACGAGGCAAAAGACTTGCCATTTTCATTGATTAAGAAGAAGAGAATTGCCCGGTTAATTGACGGAAAACCGGTTTAAAACCGATACAACACAACCCACATGACATGGGCACCACCGGCCATCCTGGCCACCGACGTTGAACAGAAGCCACGACGACACATGCCAACGGATGGCCACACGCGCAAGCAACCGACAGCTCCGACTTTGACGACGAGCAACACAGGGGAAATATGCAAGTCTTGCGCCGACCGTGCCCAAAAGAGCACCTCGAACATGCCGGGAAGAACCGACTACCGAAGACCACGCCACGACCCAAGCTCCTCTCGACGCCATCATCGTTGCCCAACAGAAACCAACGCCCCACTCAGCAAACCACGCGGCGAAGATGCCGCCATCGACGGCGAAGATGCCATCATCCTCCAGTCTCTCAGTCGTAGCCGGCTCCGAGAAGATGCCCCCAGGGAGGAGAAAGACGCGAAGACGCCTCCATCGCCCGATCCAGCGGATCTGAGATTTCCCTCCAGAGCCCAAGCCATGGGGAGAAGGAGCAACTCCACGACGACGCTTCCATGAAAGATCACGGCACCCACGGGCGCCGCCGTCGCCGGCTCCGGTGTAGACCAAAGTAAGGATTTCTCCCGGAGATGTGCCGACCACCTACCACCACCGACCGCCGCCAACTAACCACCACCTCTGCCAAAGCCGCCGCCGGAAGGCCACAGTCGAGCCTCACCAGATCTGAATCGCCGGAAGCCGGAGCCGCACGAGCGAGATAGAGCGGTCGCAGCCACCTAGCCTCAACCCACCGCTGGACGTCGCGAGGCCGCCGCCGTAGCCGCGCCTACTCGCCACGCCGCCCAGCCGTCGCGCCGCCGGAGGAGAAGCCGCCGCCGTGGGACCCACAGCCTGGACCACCACCAACCCGAGACAAGGCGCGCCGAGGCACGCGCAGAGCACCGACCGCCGAGCCGCCTAGCCACCCACGCTGCCACCACCGGGCCCAGCCTCGCCGAGCCCTCAATCTGCCAGAACGCGGCCACCTGCCGTCCGCGTCGCATCTGGCCGCCGCGAAGCCACCGCCGCCCCGCCCCTACTCCCGGACCACCAGATCCACGCCATCCATTGCCGGAGCCGCGCCAGCGCGCCCGCCGAACCCCGTCGAGCTCGCACGCCAGATCCGCCCGAGGGCCACCCAGAGAGAAACCCCGCCGCCACCCTCCCTGGGACCTGACCGGGCTTTGCCGGCGGGCACCTCAGGCGGCGGCGAGGTGCTGGGGCAGAGATGGGGAGGAAGTAGCCGGCGCCGGCGGGGTTCCCCCGTGTCACCCGATAGAGGCGATGCGGGGGTCGGGCTGCTTCTTGTAATATTCATTTGGTTTTGAACCAATAAGAACATGCCATGGCTAGGCTTATGAGTAGATGTATTCAACCACTAGAGAACGCCATCAGTGGGGATGGAGTCGCTGGTGTGGAGTTTGCTAGAGTTTGTGTATACTTCTCACTTGTAAGGTTAGAGTCCAATTTGATAGCAGAAGGAAGGTAAGGCATACAGATCGCGAGATCAAGGCAACTGAAAAAGGTTTGAGCGTTTCCATTTTTTATTAAAACTAGGAAATTGAAGCGCTCTCCCGTTTGAAGTTTGGACTCAATTATAGTTGTCTACTCGAGTACTAGAACTTGTAGCATCTCAAGGAACTCGATCCTTGCAAAACAATGGATGATATTAACAAAATAAAAGGGGGGATGAGACATTTATTAATCACATCTATATATCATGTAAGAAGCCAGTAGGTTATGAAATCATCTATTACTCCTACTAACATACCTTCTTCGAGTTGAAGCCCTCTCGAAGCACAATGGAAAAGCCAATGGTTGTCATCCATCATTGCCCATGGTCGACGACCATGTAGCACCTGTTGACCCGGCTATCGCCACACCAGGGACACACCGGATCCATTGATGTGTTCACAACAAATTAGCGTGTTGTTCACATGCATATGTAAGATAATTATTAAACTCGTGTTGTGAAAAACTATTTTAAAATGGAGTCGCGTCATTTTTCTTAATTAATTAACCAATTGCATAATCAAATTGTGATAATTAAATCAAGTTATACATACTAATGAATCAATCTACTACATAGTTATAATCAATCTAAATTATGTATATATAACACAAATTAATTGATCTAACTAATCTAATAAAGTAGGTACACTAGCCAAATAAACTAAATGTAATAATAAACTAGGTATACAAGATCGCTTTTCCTCTTGGTCCTGGCAGCTAGAACCCTAGCCGCCGCCAGAGGACAATCTTCTAGTGCCATCCTCCGGCGGCTCCCCACCGCCGGCGACCTCGGTCGTCGGTCGTGAGGGGGGGTCGTCGGATCCACGCGTGTGGATCGTTTTACACTCTCGTAGTCTAGGTTTTTAGGCTGTTCATCGTCTTGGCTTCGGCGGGGACGATGATGGGGCTGGATAAAAATTCTTCGGATCCATCCCTGGGGAGGCCATCGGTCCTGTGGTTGGGGGTGAATTTGGAAACCAGTCTGTTCAAGCAAGGATGGCGTGACGGTGGCGGTATCCTCGTGGTGGACCTGTGTCATCGGGTTCCGCCGTTGCGACGTCGTTTGCTCCAGCGTCGGCGCGGAGCTTGGGAGGTAGTCCAGGAGCGGATGCAGAGTGTGATATCGACGACATATGGAAGACGGAACGTATGCTGGGTTCGTGGTTCGTGGATGGCAGGTATGGTTTCCTCCTTCGGCGTCTTAGTCGTGGTGGGGTGTCAGATCTGGAGTTCGATGGCATGTTCGGGGTGTTACCCCGGTCTGATTCTTTCAACGACAATGGCTTCAATTTTGGTGAGCCACCTTGGAGGTCCGCAAAGCTGCATATCAACGATGGAGCCGCGTCGAGCTCGGGAGAGGAGGTGATCCGTCATTCTTTTCTTCGGTGGCTGCTATCGTGGTGCCGGAGGCAGATGACGGGCGTTGGTGTCAAGCTCGGAGATGTTCTGCTATCTTTTCAGTTTTGTCATGTCGGTCCTTACGTGACATGTACTTTGATCTTTATAATATGAATAAGACATGTATTTCCATGCAAAAAAAATTAGGTATACGCATTCGTACGATTGAGGGCGGCCGGATTGAACTCACCGCCACATATGGAGCAGATCAAGAGGAGGAGGCCGCCTTGGCCAGTACACATACTAGCTTGGCGCATGCACACCAGCCAGCGGTCTGAATGCCGCCAATAATCATCGGCATTGAAACTCCGACGTTCATGGATTTCACGATTAGAATGGCGGGCGCAGGCCCCAAAGAGATGGGGAGAGGAAGAAGAGAGAGTGAGCATGAGCAAGAAGTTATTAAAACCCGTGCGGGATGGTTTGTATGCACACGAACTAGTAGTGTTTGCAGTAAGCGAACGCTCCTGGAGAACGTGACGGTTAGGACCAGCCACGTGTGGAACAAGCAAACGCGGCTAAGACTGTAGAACTGGCAGCGTGCAACTCCAGAGCAAACACTGCTAATTACTTGACATCTGAATTTTTTTTAAGATTTAAACACATTCTGAAATTCTTGAAACTTGGTGTGTTGTCCTTATATGACCACTTGAATTAGTGGTTAAAATTACAAAATGTTAATCCAAAGTTTAGTATTAACTCCTTCCAAATCGAAGCTAGGTTTCACCACGGTAATCCAAAGAGTTTTGAAAAGTGTGCCTGCTTTGAGAGAGAGAGAGAGAGAGAGAGAGAGAGATGGTGGTGTTGTTGTATATTTCATTTCAAAAGTTTGTTGGCATATCATATGCATCATTTTATAGTTACATACACACTTACGGATTTGTTGAATGTTGTTTTGAATTTTGAAGGGGATTGAATATAGAAAATAACTTGGCAGCATTCGATTGTTAAAACACGCTGCTAGTGTGTGCAACAAGGCGTTTGATCCCACAGAATTGTATAAACTAAACTTTATAAACAAAATTTTTATGAGACATTTCAAACACTACGACATTTTTTGCATTTTTAACAAAATGTAAACGAGGTCTGAAAATGATACTTCCCATGTTTAATTTATAATTTCAAAGTGTTACAAAAAATTATTATTGGGCGCAACAGTTAGCAGCATTCCTATGGAGCTAAACGCTACTAGAAAATGCAAGTTAGCAGCATCCCAGGAGTCAAAATGTAGCTAGATTTGAGCCCCGCATGCTCGCGAGGTTTTGGCTTTAAAAAAAGGAATCGTTTATATCCGACGCGTCGGCCGAGTCTTCGGCCGGTCGCTCGCGACCACTACTCGCGAGGCACCATTAATTTTTCGCATCATGTATCTTCAGGCCCACATACCCTTACTTTTTCGCATCTTATCTTCTACCTCACGCAATGGAAGGCCTCCCGAGCTCGATCCATCCTCTTCTCTCTCCCTCCACTCCTCCTATAGCCATGGGAGCACCCGCTGTTGTTGCCCCGCAGTAGAGCTCTAGGGGAGGCGTGTGTGTTGGCAACGTTGCATGGCAAACAAAAAAATTCTATGCACACGCAGGATCTATCCATGGAGATGCATAGCTACGAGAGGGGAGAGCATCTTCATACCGTTGAAGATCGCTAAGCGAAAGCATTTATCAACGCGGTTGATGTAGTCATACACCTTCACGACCCGTCCCAATTAAGTACCGAACGTATGGCACCTTCGCGTTCAGCATACGTTCAGCTCGATGACGTCCTCGCCCTCTCGATCCAGCAAGAGGGGTGAAGTAGTAGATGAGTTCCGGCAGCACGACAGCGTGGTGATGGTGGTGGAGAAGAACAATATCCGCAGGACTTCGCCAAGCACAACGAAAACTATGACGGAGGATAAAATAGAGGGGACAGGGTTGCCGGCACATGGCTTGGTGAATCTTGATGTGTTCCAGGTGCTAGCACTGCCCCTCTATTTATATGTTGAGCCCTAGGGTCGAAACTTGGAGAAAAAGCCTCGTCAAAGTCGGTTTTGCCCGCAAGGAAGAGTCCTTCTCGGACTTCCAGGACCAGATGCCACAGTCCTTGGTGTATGGCCATGACGCCACGGGCCTCGGCGTCTGGCCCAGGGCCACACGCCAGGGTCTCCGATGTTTGGGCCCTGACCTCTGCAAAACATCGCACCGACCTATAGCCCCATGGGCCTGACCCCTTGGCCTAACCATATCATCCTATATATCAATCTTTACATGCGGACAATTCGGGAGCTCCTCGTCATGTCCGTGATCTCATTGGGAACTACAAACAACATTCGGTCACCATCATACATAACTCATATAATACTATATCGTCAACGAACGTTATGCGTGCGGATCCTACGGGTTCGAGAACTATGTAGACATGACAGAGACACCCCTCCGGTCAATAACCAATAGCGGAACCTGGATGCCCATGTGAGCTCCTACATGTTCTACGAAGATCTTTATCAGTCGAACTGTTATGACAACATACACAATTCCCTTTGTCCGTCGGTATGTTACTTGCCCGAGATTCGATCGTCGGTATCTCTATACCTAGTTCAATCTTGTTACCGGCAAATCTCTTTACTCTATCCGTAATACATCATCCCGTGACTAACTCTTTAGTCATTTGCTTGCAAGGCTTATTATGATGTGTATTATCGAGAGGGCCCAGAGATACCTCTCCGATACTCAGAGTGACAAATCCTAATCTTGATTCACGCCAACCCAACAAAACACCTTTGAAGATACATGTAGAGTATCTTTATAATCACCCAGGTACGTTGTGACTTTTGTAGCACACAAGACATTCCTTCGGTATCCGGGAGTTGCATGATCTCATAGTCAAAGGAATATGTATTTGACATACATGAAAGCAATAGCAATAAACTGTACGATCAAATGCTAGGCCAATGGATGGGTCTTGTCTATCACATCATTCTCCTAATGATGTGATCCCGTTATCAAATGACAACTCATGTCTATGGTTAGAAAACTTTAACCATCTTGATCAACGAGCTAGTCTAGTAGAGGCTTACTAGGGAGCTAATTTTTTTTAAATAATACATTTTTTAATTAATTTTCATAAATATTACGCTAGATACAAAAATTTCAAAAATAATACACCGTCGGCCCGCTGCAGGCCGATTGGGTTCCAGTCGGCCTACAGCTGGCCGACTGGCCCCTGTCGGCCCACTGTGGGCTGATTGGGTCCTGTCGGCCCACTGTGGGCCGACTGGAGCTAATTGGCTCGCTGTGGGCTAATTGTTTTTTGCAAAAAAAAGTAGGCATAAAAAATATATGTTTAAAAAAATGTTAATAATGTAATTAAAAAATGTTAAACATGTATAAAAAAATGTTCCTGATGTATACAAAAAATGTACAATATATATGCAAAAAAGTTGACTGAAAATATGTTTTAAAAAGTGTTAAGCATGTATTTAAAAATTGTTAAATGCGTGTATAAAAAAGTTCCTTATTTATACATAAAATATAGAATGTGTATGAAAAAAAGTTGACACCAAAAAAATATGTTTGAAAAGTTGACGTTTTTTCAAATACATGATTAAAAATTGTTAAATGTGTGTATAAAAAATGTTAATTATCTATACAAAAAATATAGAATTTGTATGAACAAAAGTTGACACCAAAAAATATGTTTGAAAAAAATGTTCCAGTTCCATACAAAAATAGCAACCAATCATACTTAGGTCTGTGATGCTCCCATACCGGATCCGGAGCTGAAACATTTTGTTATACACGTTTAACCTTTCATTCCAATACATGAAACATTTTTGTGTACTCGTTGAACATTTTTTCAAATACATGATTAACATTTTTTTCAAACATATTTTTTTGGTGTCAACTTTTTTTAATACACATTCTATGTTTTTTATAGATAAGGAACATTTTGTAAAATACATGATTAACATTTTTTTCAAATACATGACTAACATTTTTTTCAAACATATTTTTTTGGTGTCAACTTTTTTTCATACACATTCTATATTTTTTGTATAGATAAGGAAAAAATTTTATACACACATTTAACAATTTTTAAATACATGATTAACACTTTTTAAAACATATTTTTTAGTCAACTTTTTTGCATATATATTGTACATTTTTTGTATACATCAGGAACATTTTTTTATACAAGTTTAACATTTTTTAAATACATGATTAACATTTTTTAAACATATATTTTTTATGTCTACTTTTTTTGCAAAAACAATTAGCCCACGGCGAGCCAACTAGCTCCAGTCGGCCCACAGTGGGCCGACAGGACCCAATCAGCCCACAGTGGGCCGACAGGAATCCAATCGGCCTGCTGTGGGCCTACTAGGCCCAGTCGGCCTGCAGCGGACGACGGTGTAATATTTTTGAATTTTTTTATCCAACGTAATATTTATGAAAATTAATAAAAAAATGTATTATTAAAAAAAATAGCTACTAGGGACACTTTATTTGTTTATGTATTCACACATGTATTTAAGTTTTCGGTCAATGTAATTCTAGCATGAATAATGAACCTTTATCATGATTAAGGAAATATAATAATAAATATTTTATTATTGCCTCTAGGGCATATTTCCATTAGTCTCCCACTTGCACTAGAGTCAATAATCTAGTTCACATCGCCATGTGATTAACACACATAGTTCATATCACCATGTGATTAATACCCAAAGAGTTACTAGAGTCAATAATCTAGTTCACATCGCCATGTGATTAACACCTATAGTTCACATTGCCATGTGATTAATACCCAAACAGTTTACTAGAGTCAATAATCTAGTTCACATCGCTATGCGATTAACACTCAAAGAGTTCTAAGGTATGATATGTTTAATTGTGAGAGAGGTTTTTAGTCAACGGGTCTGCAACATTTAGATCCGTGTGTACTTTGCAAATTTCTATGTCTACAATGCTCTTCATAGAGCTACTCTACCTATTTGCTCCTATGTTCAGTACGCATCCAGATTGATACTCGGAGTTATCTGGATTAGTGTCAAAGCTTGCATCGGCGTAACCATTTACAACGAACTTTTTATCACCTCCATAAACGAGAAACATTTCCTTATTCCTCTAAGGATAATTTTGACCGCTGTCAAGTGATCCACTCCTGGATCACTCTTGTACCCCATTGCCAAACAATTGGCAAGGCACACATTTGGTCTGGTACACAACATGGCATGCTTTATAGAACCTATGGTTAAGTCATAGGGAATGACTTTCATTCTCTCTCTATTTTTATGTCGTGGTCGGGCTTTGAATCTTTCTCAACTTCATACCTTACAACTCAGGCAAGAATTCATTCTTTGACTGGTCCATTTTGAACTCCTTCAAAATCCTATCAAGGTATGTACTCATTGAAAGTCTTATCAAGCGTCTTGATCTATCTCTATAGATCTTGATGCCCAATATGTAAGCAGCTTCACCGAGGTCTTTCTTTGAAAAACTCCTTTCAAACACTCCTTTATGCTTTCCAGAAAATTCTACATTATTTCTGATCAACAATATGTCATTTAAATATACTTATCAGAAATCCTGTCGTGCTCCCACTCACTTTCTTGTAAATACAGGCTTCACCGTAAGTCTGTATAAAACCATATTCTCTGATCAACTCATCAAAGCGTATATTCCAACTCCGAGATGCTTGCACCATTCCATAGATGGATCGCTGGAGCTTGCACACTTTGTTAGAACCTTTAGGATTGAAAAAAAACCTTCTGGTTGCATCATATACAATTTTTCTTTCAGATATCCATTAAGGAATGCAGTTTTGACATCCATTTTGCCAGATTTCATAATCATAAAATGCGGCAATTGCTAACATGATTCGGACATACTTAAGCATCGCTACGGGTGAGAAAGTCTCATTGTAGTCAACCCATTGAACTTGTCAAAAACATTTTGTTGACAGGAACATTACCATCAGTGCCAGTCTTCTTCTTGAAGATCCATTTATTATCGATAGCTTGTCGATCCTCGGACAAGTCCACCAAAGTTCATACGTTGTTCTCATACATGGATCCTATCTCGGATTTCATGGCCTCAAGTCATTTTTTGGAATTTGGGCTCATCATAGCTTCTTCATAGTTTGAAGGTTCGCCATTGTCTAACAACATGACTTCCAGGACAAGGTTACCGTACCACTCTGGTGTGGTACGTGTTCTGATCGACCTTCGAGGTTCAGTAGTAACTTGATTTGAATTTCATGATCATCATCATTAGCTTCTTCTCTAGTTGTGTAGGCATCACGGGAACGGTTTTCTGTGATGAGCTACTTTCCAATTCGAGAGAAGGTACAATTACCTCATCAAGTTTTACTTTCCTCCCACTCACTCCTTTCGAGAGAAACTCCTTCTCTAGAAAGGACCCATTCTTAGCAACAAAGATCTTGCCTTCGGATCTGTGGTAGAAGGTGTACCCAATAGTTTCTTTTGGGTATCCTATGAAGACGCACTTCTTCGATTTGGGTTCGAGCTTATCAGGCTGAAGCCTTTTGACATAAGTGTCGCAACCCCAAACTTTAAGAAACAACAGCTTTGGTTTCTTGCCAAACCATAGTTCATACGGTGTCGTCTCAACAGATTTAGATGGTGCCCTATTTAATGTGAATGCAGTTGTATCTATTGCACAACCCCAAAACGATAAAGGAAAATCGGTAAGAGACATCATAGAACGGACCATATCCTATAGAGTACGGTTACGATGTTCGGACACACCATTACGCTATGGTGTTCCAGGTGGCGTGAGTTGCGAAACTATTCCACATTGTTTTAAATGGAGGCCAAACTCGTAACTCAAATATTCGCCTCCGCGATCAGATCATAGAAACTTGACATTGTTTATTTTCTTGTTATGATGATTCTTTACTTCACTCTGAAATTAAACTTGAAAATGGCTCTCTCTCTCACCCCCCCTCCTCCTCTCCCACCCCTCCCACCACCACCACCGCCGGCCGGCAACTATCCATGGAGATCTCTAGACTAGCCTATGCATGGCTAGTCTCCTCCATTGGGATCCCAACCCTGGGATCTCTGTGGCCAACCAGGTGCGCGCAAAGTTTGGATCAACGGTGCATTTCTCTCCTTCGCATACCAAAGAGTTCTTTTTGGTTGCCTCTTTCTCCTCGGCGTCTTTCCCTCTCACGACAGAATCGGTTGGCCTAGTGCTCCAATGTTGCATTGGTGGTTCCTCGTTGGGGTTCAATGTTCTTCAATTGGGCAAAAGATCTTTTCGTTTCTCGGTCTCTTCTAACCGAGTGGGACACTTCATTTACAAATTGAAAGATCGGATCTGGCCGGACTTTGTCTGTCATTTTCATTTGTTCAAACCCTCGGTGAATTATACTAGTTTGGACAATGGTTGGCATCTAGATGATGAGCTTTGTGAGGTGGTTACTCGCACCCCCATTGCCATCAAGCCTAATCTTAACTTCCTCAGGAAAAGTGCTAGTAAGGATCATTCAGCTAATGGGGAACTGTCGAAATTTGGGTTTAAATTTGATGATGAGCATCTGGTGGATCATTTGCATGAGCATGGAAAGACCTCAATTGCACAACATCTTACTTTTGATCTGGATCATTCGAGTGATACGTGTCCTCGGCCTCCAGACAAGGATTGCATTATTTTGGGTAGTTTTCAAACAGCATTTAATGCCCCCTGTCTCCCGGGAATAAGGCTTTTCAAGGTATTTATTTCGAGCAGAGGAAATGGGAACACATCCCGGATTTCATGTTATTCCATATATTGGATCAACGGGTGTTTGGATATTCTGATGAGAAAATTGCTTCAATCTGGAAATTGAAATCCATCCCGCCTTCGGAGGTAATCTTTCGACGTTTAAATTTGTGTGTTGTTTGCCGTCAATTGGGCCATCTTTCAGGCAATTGCACTGAGGGGCGTAGCCACCCGCATTTGACCCACTCTCTAGCTCATGCTGGGCCGGGCCGAACTAGCTGCACGTCTTGTGGCTCGCCTCATCATTTATTTTTTGAATGTCCGGCATGGCTCTTGTGTTCATCCTGTGGCTATCTAGGTCACGTCGCTCAATACTGCCTAGATGGAGCTTCTCCTCATTTTCTTTGGAAACCTAAAACCCTTTCCTTCCCTGCCGCTGATAACCCCAAGATTACTCATACCCAAACATACCAACGGCCTAGGGTATCTCAATGGAAGCAATATCCTAAAGTACATAATTGGGTATGGAGGCCAAAAATTAGTATAGTATCACCTCCCGCAAGGAAACGTTTGGGCAGTGGAAGAAACACAAAGCAAAAAAAGGTATGGCAAATCAAATCAGGCGATACACAGTGCCAGGACACGCGTACCCTGCCTATTGGGGGTGACGGTCCGTCTCCTCCTACCCTACGACCTACTACATCGATCAACTCTAGTCATTGCCTGCTCAACCTGCCATCCCCACTACCAAATCGCCAGAAACCCCCAACACCCCCATTGGCTCATCCGCCTGCTAGCACCTCCGCTCCTCCCCCCATGGCGAACTTCCCTGTTATGCCCTACCAGTTCATCCCTGGCCCTCTCGCCATTTTCAATGGCCCTGCTGATAGGCTTCAGCAGAACATGATGGTAGTCGGCGCTCCACCACTGCACCATGAGAACTTTGCGCTCGTCCTCACCAACCCTCCGACGCCTGATCTGCAACGACCAATGGTGCTTGCGGAAATCCTTCAAATCCTGGCCGAGGACTTCAATGCTGAGGTGATCTATTCTGATATCTTTCATCTAGGAGTTGGTATGATAGGTTTTAGATCAGCAGCTGTCTGAGATTTCTTAATCACAACTGGGCCGCATCCGATAGATGAGGATAGAACCTTCTACTTTGCTCGCCATGATGAAGGACCCAACATGCGCATACCAATCTTTGAAGCAGTAGCTTGGGTAGTGTTTCTTGGTTTTCCTCTTGACTATCAGAATGAGTACTATGTGAACAAAGCTGTCAGTTGTTTTGGCAACTTTGAGATCTGGCACAACCCAGGACAAGTGAAGACTCGAGTTCTTGTCCGTGTTCTCATCAACCAGTTTTCTAATGTGCCGCATAGCTTGATCATTAAGAGAGCCAATGTGTTTGGAGGCCTTGGTCGATCTTGGACGATCCCTGTCTACATCCTGACAAACTGGCCAACCAATCCACCTAATGCGGGCACAGAAGAGCCGCCACCGCCAATGAATGCCTCGCCGCATCCGAGGGAGCTGTCGTACCTGACGGCTTCACAACAAGTTTCATTTGAAGCCATGGTTGCACAGCAGCAACAGGCGAATGCTGCTTGGGGGCAAGATCTTCAACCGCCTGCACAGCAGTAGATGGCCAACGGATGGCAGCCCTGGCCGGAAATCCCACCTCAATATCAAGGTGAGAGCTGGCGTCAGATAACTGGATATACTGGTCCATCCATGATGGATGGAGTGACACCTGAAGACAATGTCCACGATGACGGGCTCGATGCTTGGAATGCACATGTCGCTTAGGTGGAACTTGCAGCTGATGATATTGTCCTGGGAGCACATCGCAGCACTCTCACGTTTGTCAGAGGAGAAGCAGAAGAGGCAAATCTCCGTGTACTGCCTTTTGCCCAACTGATCTCATTCTCCAGGAAGCATATATACAAACCCATGCCTCCCATGCTCCTCCCGGCAGCTGGCACACCGGAGAAGGCAGTTCTTTTCTGCCAATCGCTTCAATACTTGTTTGTTGCCCATGCTATCAAGACTTGGTATACCCCAATTGCCAACAAGACAGAGTTTCTGATGGTTAAGCTGGATAAACGCAGTTGGGAGGAAGCCTTTGACCCACTAGTCAGCCAGATGTTTTCGGTTGGTGTGGATGCACGTGCGACGCCACAAGACAAGTTACAGGGCTCTGATGTTGTGCCCGCTGACCCCATCGAAGAATCTCTGGCTCTGAAACGCACTAACAAGAAGAAGAAGTGCGCAGGTGAGTCTGCACCACTGACACTCAGGCGCAGTACCAGGAATAACCGATATGATGGGTTTCGGGCCCCCTCCATGGCTGAAGCTCGTCCGTACAAAAGCAAGGTCAAGCCCCGTCAAGCCCCAGTTGCTCCTCCCAGGCTTACAACGACCTCAACAAACCCTTCGTCTGACACTGTTCCGCCCCCAACACCTATCTCGCTGCTTCAGAAGATCGGCACGGTGCGTTGTGGCATTCCAGCAGATGAGCTCTCTCCAGCCAAGCTCATGGTGCCACAGGAGGACGAGCAACCCACTGCCACTACCTCCACCACCTAGATCGCATGGCCCGCCAGGTACATTGGAATGTGCTGGTGTGGAATATCCGTGGAATAAACTTGGACGATAAAACTCTAGCAGTTAAGAATTCGATCGCAGCTTCGGGTTGTAATATCGTTTGTCTACAGGAGACTAAGCGTAGCTCTTTTGATCTTGCATTCGTTAAGACCTTCTGTCTGCGTCGTCTCGACAAATTTGCTTTTATTCCTTCACGAGGTGCCTCTGGAGGCTTGCTTACTATCTGGAATGGTTATGTCTTTGATGGTAGCGTGGTTTTTTCGGATTTCTTTGCGTTAGGCGTCAACTTTACCTCAAAGGCAGCTGGTCATGTATGGACGCTGTTTAACATCTACGGACCTTGCAGAGGGGATGATCGAATTTTGTTTACTAACTGGCTGTATGAGCTGGTGATACCAGATACAGCAGACTGGCTCCTTGTAGGAGACTACAATTATATCCGATCGTCCAGCAATAGAAACAAACCGGGGGGGGATGCCAATGATATATTTATCTTCAATGATATTATACGTGCTCAAGCCCTGATTGAAATCCCTCTAAAAGGGCGGTCCTACACATGGAGCAACATGCAAGACGATGATGTCTACACACGCTTCTACTCTTGTAGACTATGATGGGCCTCCAAGCGCAGAGGTTTGTAGGACAGCAGCAATTTCCCTCAAGTGGATGACCTAAGGTTTATCGAACTCAGGGAAGTAGAGGTTGAAGATGGTCTCTCTCAGGCAACCCTGCAACTAAGATACAAGAAGTCTCTTGTGTCCCAAACACACATAATACACTTGTTAGATGTATAGGTGCACTAGTTCGGCGAAGAGATGTTAAATGGCAAGTGATATGGATGGCAAAACAAAGTAATATAAATCTGTAATAAAAAGTGCAGCAAGCAAACAAGTGGTAAACGTGAGCACAAATGGTATTGCAATGGTGGAAACAAGGCCTAGGGTTCATACTTTCACTAGTGGCAACTCCCAACAACATTAACATAATCGAATCACATGATATTTCCCATAAAACATGCAATGGAGACGCACCCGGAGGTCATTCCTTCGTGGTCAAGAGAGGACGAGAATTATGTAGGGCTACAAAAGCACACCTCAAAGTTCGTAGTTCTCAATCTAAGGATTTCCCAATGTCACCGCGGCCATCCAAAGAGAGTCCCACAATCACCACAACATATCTAAAGGATAGTCAAAGACAAGCACCAAGAGATTCTCAATCTTCAATCAACACACAAGAGAGGAAATCACTCATGAAAATATTTTTCTAATCCATGTCCAATAGACCGCTGTCACCTTGGTCTCGGGGATTATACTAGATAAAGACAAGTGAGTACATCAATCCAATACATAGAGGAAGGGGAAATATCATGGGATCACCCTAGATTAACATAGTCTATGATCACAACGAAGATCACATCATGGGAGAGAGAATTGACCACATAGCTACTGGTAAGAACCTCAGCCCCGAGGAGGAACTACTCCCGCATCATGGAGGGAGGAAGCAACGTCGATGGAGATGAATCCGGGGGCACTTCCCCGTCCCGGCAGGGTGCCGGCACAGGAATTCTGGTCCCCCGAAGCTTGATGGCGATGGCGGCGGAGATCGGAGTCGCGTCTGGAGAAAAGGGGTCTGGAATCAGGGTTTTCTCGATGGGTGTTAAATATATGCCAAAGGGGGTCGCCACGGGAGCTACGGGGGGCCCAGGCGCCCCCCCCCCCGGCGCGGCCAGGGGGGCCGCGTGGGCAGGCCGCCTGGAGCCCCTCTGGCCCCCCTCCGGCCCTACTTTGGCCGCATGGAAGCTTCCGGAACGCTGATTTTTTATATAATTTTTCCGGGATTTTTCTGGCAGTTTACGTAACGGGAAAACCTGAAATACAAAAACAGCAGAAAACAGAAACTGGCACTGGGGTGCACTGAGTTAATAGGTTAGTCCAAATATGATCAAAAGTGTATGGAAGTGTATAAATATCATAGCAATATCACCCAAAAGAGGCATGGAGCAAGCAGAAATTATAGATACGTTTTGGACGTATCAACATCCCCAAGCTTAATTCATGCTCGTCCTCGAGTAGGTAAATGATAACAAGAATAATTTCTGTGGTGACATGCTATTAACCATATAAGGACTTTTCATAGTCATATGACAAAAGCTTACTGAGACAATGAATCTGTAGTAATTAAGTTGCCTCATGAGAAAATCACAAAGAACTGAAAGTTTTACAATATGATACTGAAACATCAAATAGATTTGTAATGAGCATGGTGTGCAAATATGATAAAGTGATATCTCGCTTGCCCCCTTTAGTGAAGCAAAACATAAATGCAGGGGCACCTCCAAGGTTTAAGTGATGACTAGATACAATAATTTCAGAATAAACGATATCACAATCATGCAAAAGACAATGCTACTTTGGGACAATGCACATTACACTCAGAATGACAATCATGCTCTCAGTAGTTGGTGCTTTAAAAGAAGGTGGAGACTCTCGAACCGTGGCTTTTGTTGGCAAGGTTGAAAACCCGTGGTCGGAAACAAAGACAAAACATGTACCAGAGCTCTTGGTTTTAAAAACAGAGGTAATAATTATTATTTTTAGAATATGCATATTTCGTCAACGAATGCTAGCAGATAACTCAATCACTTCTTGAGATGGACAAGTTTCGAGGAACGGCTCCCGAATGAGGACGATCACATCCTCTTAATCTCCTTTGTTTATCACTGCCAAAGTTTTCTGATTTCTCATGAACAAAGCGTGAAGGAGGGTTTGTTTGTTATATTTAATTTTGAGCCGGGCGCACTCTTTGCCAGTTCCTTCTCGTATTATGGGTTTGCACATTAGACATGCAATCCCGGGGTGAAGCTTGTCCAACTTAAAAAGATCATGAATTAACTACTACTTCCTCATGGACTTAAAACAGAGGCACAAAACAGAAATGCATTTTTTTTTGAATAATTTCGAGATGATACATGCAAGTCTCCGTTAGGAATGGCAGGTAAATACCATGTAGGAAGGTATGGTGGACTCATATGGCATAAGTGGTTTAAAGGATTTTGGATGCACAAGCAGTCAGTCCGCTTAGTACAGGTGGAGGTTAGCAAAAGACTGGGAGCGACCAACTAAAAGAGCAATGACGGTCATAATCATGCAGAGCGACAAAGCAACATTGAATCAGGCATGGAAGTTATATCGCTACTCAGAAACAAAAGATCATCAAGGCTTGACAGACTTTCTTTATAGTCTTAAATATGCGTGAGCATACGCCAAGTCAATCAAAATAAATTCTCGAAGGAAGATATTACTGAACCATACCACATCATAGGCAAACAAATCATGTTGGTACTCCAATAACACATTGGGAACCCCCCAGCTATTTGAGACTAACCATAAGAAAACATGAACTACTAAGCACCATTATGCACGTAGCATCTTTATCATAGACGTATCAACCATGCAACAGAATCAAACTCTCTTAATAAGATAAGCATGATAACTAAAGAGAGTTCAAGCAACCAACTAAACAAAAGCTCTTTAAAAAGATAAGCATGAAAACTAAGAGCTAAACATGATAGTAGCTATTAAAAGACCAAGAACATACACAACAAAGATAGACATGAAAATTCTATGTTATGTTCTAGGTCGAAGTGGAGCGTGTTTCTCTCCCACACAAAGAAAGCTGAGTTCCAACTCGTTATGAAAAGCTAAAGAAAACTAAAAAGGAAAACTAAAAGCAAGACGCTCCAAGCATAGCACATAACACATGAAGTGATAAAAATATAGTGGAACAAAAGACGAACTGATAATGTTGATGGAGAAGGGGATGCACGGGGGCATCCCCAAGCTTGAGCGTTTGACACTCCTGAATCTTTTTATCATCTTCCCTCGCACACTTGAAAACTCCCTTCATACATAACTCATCATAATCTGATTAGCGAGGTTAGTACCCATAATAAAATAATTGTTCCTTGCTGGAAATAAGGATATTCTTGAAGTTCTACTGTTTCTCAAGATTGCCAAAAGGTTTTTGCAAAGAAAAAGCAAGCTCAAGGTTTGCAAAATGAAGGAAAGGCAAAACAGGACAGAATCTGTGAAAAACAGAACAGCAGGTAGTAAATGATTTTTTTCGGGGCACTTCTGCAACTCTAATAAAAAAACTCAAAACAGACGCACGAAAGACAATTGTATAGAGCACGCTGTCGAAAAAATTCAGACCAAAAAGATGATCTGGTGATTTTATACGAATTTTTCTATCCAAGGACAGAATCTGTTTCCTGGACAGCACGTCACAACTTTTGAACTTTCTTGCAATCAGAGGCTAAACTTGGCACAAAGCTGAAAAATAAAGATACAATGATGTTGCTACAGTAGTAACAAACATCAAGACCACTAAAACTGAAAGCAAAGATAACAAGGGTTGTCTCCCTAGAGCTCTTTCTTTATAGCCATAAAGATAGGCTTAAGACTTTAATGATGCTCTCGTAGGAATAAGAGCTGAAGAACAAAAGAGAGCATCAAGAAGCAAATACCAAACACATTTAAGCCTAACATGCTTCCTATGCATAGGAATATTGAAATAGAATAATTCATTGAAGCACAAAGCAACTAGCATAGGAAGGCAAAACAAGCATAACTTCAAAATATTCACCATAAAGAGAGGAAACTTCTTATTATTAAGATATTTAGAACCAAGTCTCCCTCTCTCATTATAAATTTCAGTGGCATCATGGATGAACTCAACAATATAAGTATCACATAAAGCATTGTTACCATGATCCACATGCAAAAAGGTACTCTTACTCTCCACATAAGCATAATCTTTCTCATTGGTAATAGTGGGAGTAGGACTATCATAAACAACTTGAACACTATAGATTAATTGTGTATTAGGAAGATGGTGTTCAACAAGGGAGTAATTCCCTCCATGATTATGACAAGTTTCATAAGGATAATTTCTCCTTATGTCATAGGTACCTTTATAATCACTATAGATTGGAGTTATAACATCATCATGGTAGAGAAGAGCATTATCATTGCTAGCAACTATATTTGTAAACATGTTGTCTTTATTCTTACTAGCAAAAGAATTATCAATTGTCACATCACTAGTGGATAAAGGATTTGCAATCCTATCATCCCCAAGCTTAGAGCTTTCAATATCATCACTTTCAGAGTTGGTACCAAAAAGATTTTCAAGATCATAAGTAGCATTATCATCATTTTCCCAATCACAATAAGTAACACGCATATCAAAATCATCTTCAATAGTACCTACGGACGTATCATCAAGATGATAATTAAGGCAATAAACTTCACCTTCTTCTTTAAACTTACAACCGTTAGGATAAAAGTTGATGGGAGGAATATGCTCAGGCCAGGTTGATACCCATTCTTCTTCCTTCTTGCTCCTCTTCCTCCTCCTCTTCTTTTTCTTCTTCTTCACCTTAGGAGGGAGTGGTTGGAGATGAAGCTTCTCCACATATCCTGGTTTACCATTAGAAACAATAGGGGAAACTTGGGAGATACTCTCCTTTTTATTGGCAGAAATATAAGAGACATTTTTATACTTTGGTAAAGTTCCCTCCTTTCTAATCTTACTTATGTAATCATTTTCATGGCAATTAACAACACAATAGAGATGGCAATTTTGCAAAGTGTTTTTTATTCCTATGGCATTAACATCTAGCTAAGAAGTCTTTTCTGTTAACTCTTCACACATCAAAAATAACATAAGCTCATCATAAAGATCAGAGGTGATCATGTTATCACACAACTGGTTAACAGTTATGTTTTGAAAGTTCATGCATTGAAAATTAAAGTGACCCTCTATACGGCAAAGTTCACAAGTAAAAGGATGAAGGTCACACAATTCTCTAGCAATTTCATTTAAATCTTTGACCCAAGTGATTGTTCTGTCATGCTTATGTTGCTTACAATACTTCTCTTCTTCAATCATAGGCCTTTCACAAGGTCTATCCACTCCACAAAAATTAACATGCTTATATAAAACTTCATTTTTAGGAATTGGATCATGCATGTTGCAATCATCATGAACAATTTCATTTTCTTTGCAAGTCTCTTTAAAAGGTTTATGATACTCGATCCAATCCTCCTTAGGCATATTAAGATGTGAAGCAAAAGATTTGAGGAAATCAACAAGGAGTTGAGAATCAAGCCCAAACTTAGCACTAAACTTATTAAAACTTGTACTTTCAACAAAGGACTTAATGCAATCATACTCATAAATTATACCTGACTCTTTACCTTTGTCGATCTCCCAATCTTCAGTGTTGCGTTGAATTCTTTCAAGGAGTTCCCATTTAGCATCAATCTTTTCGTTTGTGAAAGAACCCATAGAGGAAGCGTCGAGCAAATCTTTATTCTGTCGAGAAAGCCTCGCATAGAAATTAGTAATAATCATATCTTTGGGGAGCCCATGGTTAGGACATTTTAGCATTAACGTTTTCAGTCTCCCCCAAGCTTGATCTGTGCTCTCTCCGTCATGAGGATAAAAATTATAAACATAATTCCTATTCTCATGGACTTCATGAAGAGGATAAAACTTGGAGTAAAAGAGAGACTGGATCTCTTCTCACTCCAGCAGGTGAGAGTCATTTAGTAGCCTATACCATTACAATGCTTTTCCTTTCAGTGACAAGGCAAATAATTTCCTCATGACAAACTCCCTCGATACAACTGCAAGCTTAAATAATGAACATAGTTGTGACAGATATAGCAGGTGTTCACCGGGATGTCTATCTCCTGCATAACGATTAGCCAAAACATAATCGATAATACCAGCTGGTATTTTATAGGGCACAATTTCAGTAGGGGGAGGAGCAACCACCACAGGTGTGGGGCGTCTTCCCGCAAGCAACGATCCAATAGCAAGGTTGTCCATAAGCATAACTAGTGAAATAAAAACAAGAAACAAAAAGATTTAATTGCAAGATCTAAAGATATACCTTCAAGCGCTCACCTCCCCGGCAACGGCGCCAGAAATAGCTTGATGTCTACACACGCTTCTACTCTTGTAGACTATGTTGGGCCTCCAAGCGCAGAGGTTTGTAGGACAGCAGCAATTTCCCTCAAGTGGATGACCTAAGGTTTATCGAACTCAGGGAAGTAGAGGTTGAAGATGGTCTCTCTCAAGCAACCCTGCAACTAAGATACAAGAAGTCTCTTGTGTCCCCAACACACCTAATACACTTGTTAGATGTATAGGTGCACTAGTTCGGCGAAGAGATGTTAAATGGCAAGTGATATGGATGGCAAAACAAAGTAATATAAATCTGTATTAAAAAGTGCAGCAAGCAAACAAGTGGTAAACGTGAGCACAAATGGTATTGCAATGGTGGAAACAAGGCCTAGGGTTCATACTTTCACTAGTGGCAACTCCCAACAACATTAACATAATCGAATCACATGATATTTCCCATAAAACATGCAATGGAGACGCACCCGGAGGTCATTCCTTTGTGGTCAAGAGAGGACGAGAATTCTGTAGGGCTACAAAAGCACACCTCAAAGTTCGTAGTTCTCAATCTAAGGATTTCCCAATGTCACCGCGGCCATCCAAAGAGAGTCCCACAATCACCACAACATATCTAAAGGATAGTCAAAGACAAGCACCAAGAGACTCTCAATCTTCAATCAACACACAAGAGAGGAAATCACTCATGAAAATATTTTTCTAATCCATGTCCAATAGACCGCTGTCACCTTGGTCTCGGGGATTATACTAGATAAAGACAAGTGAGTACATCAATCCAATACATAGAGGAAGGGGAAATATCATGGGATCACCCTAGATTAACATAGCCTATGATCACAATGAAGATCACATCATGGGAGAGAGAATTGACCACATAGCTACTGGTAAGAACCTCAGCCCCGAGGAGGAACTACTCCCGCATCATGGAGGGAGGAAGCAACGTCGATGGAGATGAATCCGGGGGCACTTCCCCGTCCCGGCAGGGTGCCGGCACAGGAATTCTGGTCCCCCGAAGCTTGATGGCGATGGCGGCGAAGATCGGAGTCGCGTCTGGAGAAAAGGGGTCTGGAATCAGGGTTTTCTCGACGGGTGTTAAATATATGCCAAAGGGGGTCGCCAGGGGAGCTAAGGGGGGCCCAGGCGCCCCCCCCCCCCCCCCGGCGCGGCCAGGGGGGGCGCGTGGGCAGGCCGCCTGGAGCCCCTCTGGCCCCCCTCCGGCCCTACTTTGGCCGCATGGAAGCTTCCGGAATGCTGATTTTTTATATAATTTTTCCGGGATTTTTCTGGCAGTTTACGTAATGGGAAAACCTGAAATACAAAAACAGCAGAAAACAGAAACTGGCACTGGGGTGCACTGAGTTAATAGGTTAGTCCAAATATGATCAAAAGTGTATGGAAGTGTATAAATATCATAGCAATATCACCCAAAAGAGGCATGGAGCAAGCATAAATTATAGATACGTTTTGGACGTATCAGACGACCCCTTGCTTGAACAGCTGGATTGGTTCCTTTCATCGTGTCATTGGACTCAATCATACCCGAATACAGTTGCTACTCCACTCGGTAAACCTGTATCTGACCACACCCCGTGTGTGGTTAACATTAAGACTGCAATACCCAAGAGTAAAATATTTCGTTTTGAAAATTATTGGACTAACCACCCGGGTTTTCTTGAAGTGGTACAGGCATCTTGGGATAAGATTTGCTATGCCAAAAACATCTCTGCCCTTGTGTGCAAAAAGATGAAAAGGCTGAGATATGACCTCAAAAATTGGAGCAAAGGGATTTCCCGCCTCTCGATCCTCATTCAAAAGTGTAATTGGGCTCTCGAGGAACTAGATGGGCTGGAGGACCGGAGACCCCTCACGGTGCCAGAAAAAAACTTCAGGATCATTGTCAAAGCCCATCTACTCAAACTCCTACGATACCAAAATCAGTACTGGAGGGAGCGATGTACGATCAGATATGTCAAGTTTGGTGAAGAGAATACGAAGCTATTCCACGCCCTGGCAACTGAACGCTATAGGAAAAACTTTATCTCCTCCTTAAAATTGCAGGATGGCTCAGTGGTCACGGATCATAAGTCGAAGGAGGTGGTACTGTTCAATACTTACAAAGAAAGGCTTGGTGATTCTTCTACCCCGGCCATGAAATTTAACCTAGCTTCGATTATCAAAAAGGTGGATGGCCTTGAAGCCTTGTCGGCCCCCTTTACAAACGCTGAAATTGATGGAGTGGTTAAATCCATGCCAGCAGACCGAGCCCCTGGCCCAGATGGTTTCAACGGGCACTTCATCAAGACATGCTGGAACATTGTTAAACAGGATTTCTATAAATTGTGTGAAGATTTCTACCACGGCAACCTCGACATCACCAGCATCAATGTGGGGTTCATTACCCTAATTCCGAAAACCAATTCGCCTGAATCGGCTAATGATTTCCGCCCGATTACTCTGCTAAACTGTTGTCTGAAGATCATCACCAAAGTGCTCACGAACAGGTTGCAGAAAATGGTCCTCAAAATCATACATAAAAACCAATATGGTTTTCTGCGAACCCGTACCATCCAAGATTGATTAGCATGGGCCTTCGAGTACATCTATCAATGCCAACGATCCAAGAAACCCATAGTTTTGCTCAAGCTTGACTTCGCAAAATCTTTTGACACCATCAATCACTCTGCTATGCTCGAGATCATGAAACACATGGGCTTTGCTGATCGATGGCTTGGATGGATCAAAAACATCTTTGGCTCAGGCAAATCCTCGGTGCTTCTGAACGGGGTCCCGGGCCGACAGTTTGACTGCAAATGTGGGGTAAGGCAGGGAGACCCGCTCTCCCCCCTCATCTTTGTGCTTGCGGCCGATCTGCTGCAGGCAGCCATCAATGACGCGTACCAGCGTGGGTTGATCGAGCTGCCGATCCCATCGCGTAGTGGGATGGACTATCCGATAGTGCAATACGCCGATGATACTATCCTGGTCATGCCGGCGAGTCCGGCCTAGGCACGGGCCATGAAGCAGATCCTAATTGACTATGCGGACTCGATTGGACTAAAGATAATTTTTAGTAAATCTATACTGGTGCCACTTAATATGGATGAATCTCTGGTTGCGGAATTGGCACAGATTTGGCAATGCTCTGTTGGGGCAATGTCGTTCACGTACCTGGGACTGCCCATGGAGACAACCAAGCCCACGGTGAGCGAGCTCATGCCGATTGTGGAAAGAACGGAACGCAGGCTCTCCTCCTCGCTGTGTTTGATTATTCATGGGAGTAAACTGACGCTGCTTAACTCGTTGATCACCTCCCTCTTGATCTACCCAATGTGCACGCTTAAGTTCCCGCTCAAACTAATAGAGCACTTGGACAAGATCCGTCCCAGGTGTCTATGGCGCAAAAAAACGGAGCAAGGGGAAACGTGCAATCCTTTGGCCTCCTGGGATCTGGTGCGTAGACCTAAGAAACATGGAGGGCTAGGGGTTTTAGATATCAAGGTTCAAAATGAAGGATTGCTCCTCAAATTTCTGCACTGCTTTTATAACAAGAGAGACACTCCCTGGTGCACTTTGATCTGGGACACGTACTATGAACACCAGGTCCTGCACGCAGCAGAGGTCTGCGGATCCTTCTGGTGGAGAGATGTGATGAAACTGAATGACAAGTACAGAGGGGTTACCAAGGTCGTGGTGGGCGATGGCTCGTCGACGCTGTTCTGGAAGGACCTGTGGCTGGATTAAACCCTTGAGTCCTCGCACCCGAGGGCTTTCTCCTTCACTGCGATGGAAGACGCGTCTGTCAGAAATTTCCTGTCCATCACAAGCATGCAACAGGGGTTTTATCTACCCCTCTCTCAACAGGCTCGAGACGAGGTTCTGACGATACAAGACCTTACGAGAGGAATCAGCCCCGAAGATGATCAAACGGACTCATGGGTGTGCTTGTGGGGAGGGCGATACTCCTCCCGGAAATACTATGGAAACTACTACAAAGAAGTGGTGGCGGATGCAGCTTTCGGATGGATCTGGAAGAGTAGATGTATGATGAAAATTAAGGTGTTCGCGTGGCTGCTGCTGGCTGACCGTGTGAACACTAAAAACATGTTCAAAAGGAGACACTACAATGTCTCGGATGGGGTGAGTGCGAGCTGTGTTCGGGACGGGAGGAGGAAAGTATTGAACACCTTTTCTTTCGATGCACTTTCAGCAGAGCTTGTTGGAGGAGGTTGGGGATGGAATGGACGTACGGTGGGGATCGCCTACAAATCACGCACTCCGGGCGGGAGCGCTGGGCAAAGCCCATGTTTATGGAGGTCTTCCTGACGGCGGCTTGGAGTATATGGAAAGAACGCAACAATAAAGTGTTCAGGGCAGTCCCCCCTTCGGAGACCTCTTGGCAGGAGAGATTCAAAAGAGACTTTGGCTTGCTTACGCATAGGGATAAGCCCTCCCTAGAACAGTTTATTAGTGACTTCTTGCGAACACTTGTGTAACAGAAAGACAACTTGTGTCAAAAAATAGGGGTGCTTGACAAAAATGATGGGTATTTGATCATGCCTTGATGGCTGGTTTGAGACCCTCATGCTGTCTTGCATGAGACCCCGAGGTACCATGTAACTTTGTTGGTATATGGAAAGTCAGTAGGATGCTCTCCTACTGTCATTGATTGTTCAAAAAAAACTTCACTTTGAAATTCTTTGAACTTTTCAAATGTTTCAGACTTGTGTTACATCAAGTAGATATACCCATACCTACTCAAATCATCTGTGAAGGTGAGAAAATAATGATACCCGCCGCGTGCTTCAACACTCATCGGACCGCATACATCGGTATGTATTATTTCCAATAAATCATTAGCTCACCCCATTGTTTCGGAGAACGGAGTTTTAGTCATCTTGCCCATTAGGCATGGTTTGCAAGTATCAAATGATTCATAATCAAGTGATTCCAAAAGTCCATCAGCATGGAGTTTCTTCATGCGCTTTACACCAATATGACCTAAACTGCAGTGCCACAAGTATGTTGCAATATCATTATCAACTATGTATCTTTTGGCATCAATATTATGAATATGTGTATCACTACGATCACGATTCAATAAACCATTTACATTGGGTGTATGACCATAGAAGGTTGTATTCATGTAAACAGAACAACAATTGTTCTCTAACTTAGATGAATAACCGTATTGCAACAAACACGATCCAATCTTGTTCATGCTCAACGCAAACACGAAATAACACTTATTAGGTTCAACACTAATCCCAAAAGTATAGGGAGTGTGTGATGATGATCATATCAATCTTGGAACCACTTCCAACATACATCGTCACCTCGCCCTTAACTAGTCTCCGTTTATTCTGCAATTCCTATTTCGAGTTACTAATCTTAGCAACTGAACAGGTATCAAATACCCAGGCGATGCTACAAGCACTAGTAAGGAACACATCAATAACCTGTATATCAAATATACTTTTGTTCACTTTGCCATCCTTCTTCTCCGCCAAATATTTGGGGTAGTTCCGCTTCCAGTGACCATTTCCTTTGCAGTACAAGCACTCAGTTTCACGCTTGGGTCTAGCTTTGGGATTCTTTTCGGGAGTGACAACTTGCTTGCCATTCTTTTTGAAGTTCCCTTTCTTTCCCTTGCCCTTTTTCTTGAAACTAGTGGTCTTGTTAACCATCAACGCTTGATGTTCTTTCTTGATTTCTACCTTCGCCAATTTTAGCATCGCGAAGAGCTCGAGAATCATTTTCGTCATCCTTTCATATTATAGTTTATCACGAAGTTCTAGTAGCTTGGTGATAGTGACTAGAGAACTCTGTCAATAACTATCTTATCTCGAAGATTAACTCCCAATTGATTCAAGGGGTTGTAGCACCCAGAAATTTTGAGCACATGCTCACTAGCTGAGCTATTCTCCTCCATCTTGTAGGCAAAGTACTTGTTAGAGGTCTCATACCTCTCGACTTGGGCATGAGTCTGAAATACCAGTTTCATCTCTTGGAACATCTCATATGCTTCGTGTCATTCAAAATGTTTTTGAAGTCCCGGTTCTAAGTCGTAAAGCACGGCACACTAAACTATTAAGTAGTCATCATATCGAGCTTGCCAAACGTTCACAACATCCACATCTGCTCCCGCAATAGGTCTGTCACCTAGCGGTGCATCAAGGACATAATACTTCTATGCGGCAATGAGGATAATCCTCATATCACAGACCTAGTCCACATTATTGCTACGAATATCTTTCAACTTAGTTTTCTCTAGGACCATATCAAAAAACAAGGGAGCTAAATCGCGAGCTATATATTGATCTACAACATAGATATGCAAATGCTATCAGAACTAAGTTCATGATAAATTAAGTTCAATTAATCAAAGTACTAATGAACTCCCACTTAAATCAACATCCCTCGGGTTATTTAAGTGATACATGATCTAAATCAACTAACCCATGTCCGATCATCGCGTGAGATGGGGTAGTCATCAATGGTGAACATCTCTATGTTGATCATATCTACTATATGACTCATGTTCGACCTTTTGGTCTCCAGTGTTCCGAGATCATGTTTGTACATGCTAGGCTTGTCAAGTTTAACCCAAATATTCCGTTGTATGTGAATGTAGAGTCTATCACACCCGATCATCATGTGGTGTCTCGAAATGATGAACTGTAGCAACGGCGCATACTCTGGGAGAATACTATTATCTCGAAATTTAGTGAAGGGGTCATCTTATAATGCTACCGTCGTTCTAAGCAAAATAAGTTGCATAAAGGATAAACATCACATGCAATAAAATATGTGACATGATATGACCATCATCATCTTGTGCTTTTCATCTCCATCTCCAAAGCATCGCCATGATCTCCATCGTCACTGGCTCGACACCTTGATCATCATTGTTGTGTCGTGGTCGTCTCGCCAACTATTGCTTCTACGACTATTGCTAACTCATAGCGATAAAGTAAAGCAATTACATGGTGTTTGCATTTCATACAATAAAGAGAGAACCATAAGGCTCCTGTCGGTTGCCGATAATTTACAAAACATGATCATCTCATACAATAATGTATAACTCATCACGTCTTGACTATATCACATCACAACATGCCCTACAAAAACAAATTAGATGTCCTCTACTTTGTTGTTGCAAGTTTTACGTGGCTGCTACGGGCTTCTAGCAAGAACCGTTCTTACCTATGGCACAAAACCACAATGGTGATTTATCAAGTTTGTTGTTTTAACCTTCAACAAGGACCGGCCGCCGTCAAATTCGATTCAACTAAAGTAGGAGAAACAGACACCCGCAAGCCACATTTATGCAAACAAGTTGAATGTGACGGTGGAAACGGTCTCATGTACGTGGACATGTAATGTTGGTCCGGGCCACTTCATCTTACAATACTGCCGAATCAAAAAAAGACGTTGGTGGTAAGCAGTATGAACATCAACACCCACAACTCCTTTGTCTTCTACTCGTGCATATCACCGCTCTCATACCACTTTTGAGGAACGTTGTATGGAAAACAAAAAAAATCTACGCACTCGCAAGATCTATCCATGGAGATGCATAGCTACGAGAGGGGGAGAGAATCTTCATACCCTTGAAGATCGCCAAGCGGAAGCGTTTATCAACGCAGTTGATGTAGTCATACACATTCACGATCTGTCCCGATCAAGTACCGAACGTACGGCACGTCTGCGTTCAGCACATGTTCAGCTCGATGACGTCCTAGCCCTCTCAATCCAACAAGAGGGGTGAAGTAGTAGATGAGTTCCGGCAGCACGGTGGCGTGGTGATGGTGGTGGTGAAGAACAATCTCCATAGGGCTTCGCCAAGCACAACAGATACTATGATGGAGGATAAACTGGAGGGGACAGGGTTGCCGGCACACGGCTTGGTGAATCTTGATGTGTTCCGGGTGCTAGCCGTGCCCCTCTATTTATATGTTGAGCCCTGGGATCGAAACTTGGAGAAAAAGCCTCGTCAAAGTCGGTTTTGCCCACAAGGAATAGTCCTTATCGGACTTCCAGGACCAGAGCCACAGTCCTTGGCGTTTGGCCCAGACGCCATGGGCCTCGGGGTCTGGCCCAGGGCCAGACGCCAGGGTCTCTGGCGTTTGGGCCCTGACCTTTGCAAAACATCCTTTTGCACCGACCTATAGCCCCGTCGGTCTGACCCCTTGGCCTAACCATATCATCCTATATATCAATCTTTACCTCTGGACCATTTCGGAGCTCCTCGTCATGTCCGTGATCTCATCCGAAACTCCGAACAACATTCGGTCACCATCGTACATAACTCATATAATACTATATCGTCAACGAACGTTAAGCGTGCGGACCCTACGGGTTCGAGAACTATGTAGACATGACCGAGACACCTCTTCGGCCAATAACCAATAGCGGAACCTTGATGCCCATATTGGCTCCTACATATTCTACGAAGATCTTTATTGGTCAACAGTTATGACAACATACACAATTTCCTTTGTCCGTTGGTATGTTACTTGCCCGAGATTCGATCGTTGCTATCTCTATACCTAGTTCAATCTCGTTATCGGGAAGTCTCTTTACTCGTTTCGTAATACATCATCCCATGACTAACTCTTTAGTCATTTGCTTGCAAGGCTTATTATGATGTGTATTACCGAGAGGGCCCAGAGATACCTCTCTCATACTCGGAGTGACAAATCATAATCTCGATTCACGCCAATCCGACAAAACACCTTCGGTGATACCTGTAGAGCATCTTTATAATCACCCAGTTATGTTGTGACGTTTGATAACGCACAAGGCATTCCTCCGGTATCCGGGAGTTGCATGATCTCATAGTTAAAGGAATATGTATTTGACATACATGAAAGCAGTAGCAATAAACTGTACGATCAAATGCTAAGCTAATGGATGGGTTTTGTCCATCACATCATTCTCCTAATGATGTGATCCCGTTATCAAATGACAACTCATGTCTATGGTTAGGAAACCTTAACCATCTTTGATCAGCGAGCTAGTCTACTAGAGGGTTACTAGGGACATTGTATTTGTTTATGTATTCACACATGTATTTAAGTTTTCGGACAATACAATTCTAGCATGAATAATAAACCTTTATCATGATTAAGGAAATATAATAATAACTATTTTATTCTTGCCTCTAGGGCATATTTCCATCAGTGTGTAGCTCTTTGCTGGAACAGGCCGGTGACAGAGATGGAACCTTGACCGCGAGATGCTACAACACGCATGGCGTTTTGCTATGGTTGTCGAGAAAGTTGCAATTGGCTGGCGATAGCCCTGGGACTAGTGTGGAGACCTGCCACACCCCGGTGAGGTTGCGAGCAAGCGAGTTGCATACCGGCATCGAGGCGGTGCTACAACCGACGGTCGGCAAGCTACAACCGGCACTGGGCAGTGCTACAACCCGACGACCGACGAACTGCAACCGCCTGTCGATGTCAATAATGCTGGAACCAGCGGTACAAAAAGCTGGAACCAGCACTCGCAAAAGCCTCAATCGGTACGAGTCAGTGCTACATCCGAAAGCCAACGCGTTAGGGCTGACATAGGGGCAATGCTACAACCGGCAAAGCAAAAGGCTGGAACCAACAGTGCAAATAGATGGAACCAGCCACGACATTTGTTGCTATGGCGGAGGGCGGACCGCACCGTCCCCACCATTTTTGCTTGAAGCGACAGCACAAACGTTGCAACCGGCAAGCAGAATTGCTGGAATAAGCATCTATAGAAGTTGGAACCTGTAATTGTTTTTCTACATGTAAAGGATTGGTACTAGAGAGATGTGATGGCACCCTGTGGCGAGCATCGACGCTGATTTACACAGGTGGTGTGTGCTACCTCTTGAGCTTGCGCTGTATTCCCTCGAAGAGGAAAGGGAGATGCAGCACAGTAGCGTAAGTATTTCCCTCAGTTTTTTAGAACCAATGTATCAATCCAGTAGGAGACCACGCGCGAGTCCCTCGCACCTCCACAAACAAATAAGAACTTTGTAGGGGTTGTCAATCCCTTTACGGTCACTTACGAAAGTGAGATATGATAGTTTATATTTTTTTGTATTTTTAGTTTATAAGAACAACAAATAAAAGCGATAAAAGTAAAGTAGATGTAGATTGATATGTTGAGAATAGACCCGGGGCCATAGTTTTCTCTAGTGGCTTCTCTCATGATAGCAATATTCTACGGCGGGTAAACAAATTACTGTCGAGCAATTGATAGAAAAGCAAATAATTATGAGACTATCTAGGTATGATCATTGTATATAGGCATCACGTCCGAGACAAGTAGACCGAAACGATTCTGCATCTACTACTATTACTCCACACATCGACCGCTATCCAGCATGCATCTAGTGTATTGAGTTCATAAGAACAGAGTAACGCCTTAAGCAAGATGACATGATGTAGAGGGATAAACTCAAGCAATATGATATAAACCCCATCTTTTTATCCTCGATGGCAACAATACAATACGTGTCTTGCTGCCCCTACTGTCATTGGGAAAGGACACCGCAAGATTGAACCCAAAGCCAAGCACTACTCCCATTGCAAGAACTATAGATCTAGTAGGCCAAACCAAACCAATAATTCGAAGAGACTTGCAAGGATATTATGAGCACACATAAAAAGTTCAGAGAAGAACCAAATATCTTTCATAGATAACCTTGATCATAAACTCACAATTCATCGGATCTCGACAAACACACCGCAAAAAGAGATTACATCGAATAGATCTCCTCGAAGACCGAGGAGAACTTTGTATTGAGATCCAGAGAGAGAGAAGAAGCCATCTAGATACTAGCTATGGACTCCGAAGGTCTGTGGTAAACTACTCACAACTCATGGTAAGGGCGATGATGATGATGATGATGAAGGCCTCCGTGATGGATCCCCCTCTGGTGGAGCTCCGAAACAGGCTCCAAGATGGGATCTCCACGGGAACAGAAAGTACGGCGGTGGAATTAGGGTTTTCTCTTTGTTCACGGAGTTTCTGGGGTACGTGGACTTATATAGGAAGAAGGAGGGCACTGGGGGAGTCACGGGGGCTCCACGAGGCAGGGGGCGCGCCCTGGGAAGGGGGCGCGCCCCCCACCCTCGTGGGCCCCTCGTGGCTCTTCTGACGTGGTTCTCAAGTTCTTCGTGCGTGATTTCCTCCAAAAATATCTCTCGCGAAGGTTTCATTCCGTTTGGACTCCGTTTGATATTCTTTTTCTGCAAAACCCTGAAATAGGCAAAAAAACAACAATCTGGACTGGGCCTTTGGGTTAGCAGGTTAGTCCCAAAAATGATATAAAAGTGAATGATAAAGCCTATTAAACATCCAAGACTTCATAAATAATAGCATGGAACAATCAAAAATTATAGATACGTTGGAGACTTATCAGTGTGGCGTAGTAGATGTTGTAACTGGGTCGATTCCCCCCTCCCTCTGCTCCCACGACGCGCATCACGGGAGCCCCATCTCCACCGCCGAGAGGCCCCTCCCCCGGTCGCCTCCTCCTCGTCGCTGCCTGAGGGCGTCCACCGGACAAAGCCCGTGCGGCGCTGGCGGCGGCGGGCCTCTCCCCTCCCTCCCCTGAGGGATCCCGACGGCACGGGTCAGTCGCTCGCGGGGGGCGGGTCCGACGAGCGCTCCGGTGGTGAGGACGCATAGATCTGGTAATTGTTGTGCTGGGAGGTGGCGGCGTGGCCCCGCAGTGGTGTCGGTGAGGGCTCGGCGGCGAGGCTGATCTGGTGGTGGCGTGTGTTAGCACGTGCGTGTCTGATTTAGCCGATCTGCGGGTGTCGTGGGTGGCGGCGGCCACTTTTGGAGAGGGATCCCCCCCTCTTCGACGGGGGGTGGTGCTGGCGCTGCGGGGTGTCGTCCTTGGCTGCGTAGGGTGGTAAGGTGGCAACGAGTATGGTTCCGATCTGTAGGTGGTGGCCTCACTGGTACTTTGTTCTCCACAACCGGCCAAGATTTGCGCGCCCTTTGGTTCTCCCGTTCTGCGGGTCGGTGGGGCGTTGGGTGCGGGCTCTAGGTCAGGGGAAATCCTGTTGGAAATATGCCCTAGAGGCAATAATAAAATGGTTATTATTATATTTCCTTGTTCATGATAATTTTCTGTTATTCATGCTTGAATTGTATTATCCGGAAACAGTGATACATGTGTGAATACATAGACCACAACGTGTCCCTAATGGCTTCTCGCCCCTCGTTGGTTACCCCAAGTGGAAGGTTTGAGATGTAGCGTAGCGGCAAATTTCCCTTGGCAAAGATACCAAGGATCGAATCCCGTGAGACTCCGAGGGTCGACAAGAAGGTGTCAATAGCGCTAGAAACTTTCGCTTGACAGGACCTGCACACAGATACAAATAACTTTGCTCCCAACGAGTACAGAGAGGTTGTCAATCCCTCCGGCCTTGTCGTTTACAAAGGATCAAACGCAAGAGATAATAATGATAGGTATGACTGCAACTAGGAAATAAGAACAGTAAGTAAATAGCGGGTGTGATCAGTGATGGTAATATGGACCGGGGTCCCATGATGTTCACTAGTGATGTCTCTCTCCCAAAAGACGATATAACAGCTAAGCGAGGTAAACAAATTACAGCTGGGCAATTGACAGGATTATGTGCGCAAACCAATGCTAACTATGCTGCAAAGAAAGGTAGAGGCTCAAAAGCATGGGCGGTAAACCAAGGCAAGTAGACCGAAATCCATCTGCATCTACTACTAATCATCCACCTTGAGATATCTATCCAGAACATCTCGCTGGTATTAAGTTGTGAGTCCCACCCAAAGTGTAAACTCAAAGCAACAGATAACTGCATTAAAAGAACTTTGCGTAAAGTAAACAATCCTTGCACCCGCAAGTACAAGCACCGTTGTTTTCCCCCTTGTGGCAACAGCACATCCCCTAGACTCATGTTTCTGTCACTCAAGCTAGCCATCAAGGGGCATGAACCCACAATCAAGCATAACGTTCCCTCTTGGAGTTACTACCTACTACTCGGCCAAAGCAATAAATAGCAATGGAGAGCATGCAAGAATTACTCAAGAACATAAATATAAAAGAGGTGAAACAAATATATTACTCACACACAATCTGAACATAATCTCATAATCCATCGGATCCCAGCAAACTCAGCATAGCAACAGCATAAAGATTACATATGTGCCTCGATCATGTAGGGCAGCTCATGAGGTCTAATCGGTGAAGAACAAAGAGGGGAGGAGAACATCACATAGCTACTGGTCATGGACCCATGGTCCAAGGGGGACTACTCACAACTCATCCGGGAGGCGTCCATGGTGGTGGAGAAGCTCCCGGTGGTGGTTCTCCCCTCCGGCAGGGTGCCGGGAAGAGTTCTCCTGGTGCTCCCGATCTTGGAAGCGCGGCGGCGGCGGAACAGAGATGAGATCGTGAAAAAGGGTTCCGTCCTTGAGGGTTTCGGGACGCGTGCTAAATATATGCCAAAGGGGGTCACCAGAGGCGGAGAGGGGGGCCCAGGCGCCCCCCCCCCC
>LR738713.1:792097795-792135132 GCA_902687465.1 Secale cereale | reverse complement strand
CCCCCCCCGGCGCGGCCAGGAGGGGGGCCGCGTGGGCAGGCCGCGTGGGCTGCCCCTGGCTCCCCTCGGGCCTTGCCTTGGTTTTTCCGGAAGCTCCCGATACGCTGATTTTTCCTGTATTTTTCCCGGAATTTTTAGGGCACTTTTAATATGGTGGAAACCTAAAATAGAAAAACAGCAGAAAACAGGAACTGACACTGTGGTGCACTGAGTTAATAGGTTAGTCCAAATATGATCAAAAGTGTATGGAAGTGCATAAATATCATAGCAATATCACACAAAAGAGGCATGGAGCAAGCAGAAATTATAGATACGTTTTGGATGTATCAACATCCCCAAGCTTAATTCATGCTCGTCCTCGAGTAGGTAAATGATAACAAGCATAATTTCTGTGGTGACATGCTATCAACCATATAAGAACTTTTAAGTAAAGCAATCAAGGCATGTAATTCAATTCAAGTCATAACAAGCAAGAGTCTATATTATCATTGTAACAAGTAACGTAAGAACATAAAGGTGCAAGAGCTCTCGCTGTCCGTGACTCGAATGTCTCCAAATGGTGTTTGCGTGCAAGAAAGGGGATAGGGATATATGAGAGAGTAAAACATAGTTTTCGTATTGTTGAGAACTTAATCGACTAAAGTTTCACACTTGGTCTTCTTTGGAATCTTATCTTGACTCATCCCCAGACCGTCAGCCAGGTACAAGTCAAAATGATCCACTCCCTTTCGATATTTTGAGCACTCATGCAATGGATGAGCGTAAGCAAGAAAGTCGGCACTTAGGATGGCAAAGAGAGAAATGATAGAGGGGGAAGACAAAAAAGGTGTGAAAGGCTCACATCAATGAGGACAATCATCGGCGAGAGAAAGCCAAATGATAGATATGATGCGATGAGTAGGGATTGCCATGCAACGGATGCACATATGAGCTAAGGTAAGCTCTCCAATGGAACTAGTGGGGGTGCATCCAACTTGCTTGCTCAAGAAGACCTAGAGCTCTTTTGAGGAGGCTCATCATTGGAATATACAAGCCAAGTTCTATAGTGTAAAGGTCCCCACATAGCTATATGCATAAATGATAATCTCTATGGAGTACAAGGTATAAGATGGAGTACGAGTGTGGATCTCTCAAAAGAAATAGTAGTGTGCCCCCTTCTCTCTTTTTATTTCTTTTTCTCTTTTTTTCTATTTTTTTTATTTTTTTGTGGCCTCAATGGCTCTTTCTATTTATCTCTCATTTGTCCTCTTTGGGATCTTTTGATTTTGTCATCTTTGGGATCTTTTGATCTGTCCTCTTTGGGTTCTTTTCCTCACTTTAGGGGCAACACTCTATGTATTACAAGAAGTATAGAAGATCTTTCACACTTTACAAAAGTACTCAACATAAAGAAAATGAAACTATCATGATGTATGCAAATGTATGCCTCTGCCAGTGTAGCAGGATATGCAATGATACTAGCGCGTCATGTAGCAATGATTAGGGCAAGGCTCAACTAGCATGCGGCTCATCGATCAAGCAAAAAGCATGTATGACATGAAGATCAAGTCATGAGAGGGTGGATGTTGCATGGCAATGTATCTCGGAAAGGCTATGGAAATGCCTTGATAGGTAGGTATGGTGGCTGTTTTGAGGAAGGATATAATGAGGTTTATGATGACAGAGCGTATCGTGCCAAGGATTTGGATGCACCGGCGAAGTATGCGCCAACTCTTGAGGTGAGAAAGGGCAATGCACGGTATCGAAGAGTCTAGAAAAATATGGATAGGTGGAAGTGTCAACTTTCGAATACTCACATTAGTCCGAAGAACCCATGCACTTATTATCGGTAACTCTCAATCTAATTAGGAGGTTCACAAAGAGACAAGTACCCCGAGGAGGTGTGTATGGGGGTTTGGTTACCCTTGCGCATCCTCGACCCATGGTACGTGAGTGTACTCTAATATTCGACCCCTCCAAAGATTAGCGATCCATTTAGTAGCTAAAGTTCTCAACTATTTTGTAGGTTTTCGAAAATAAACACGGATTGCCCAAAATACGACATCTATCACTAATAGGCTAAAGCTCTTGACACCAAAAGTTCAGACTTTACTCATGGCAATACCTCAAGACTATTGCAAGTTACTACCAAAATTAAATAGCAACCTCAATTACCTACTTTAAGTTTAGACACACAACTCAGTGCAACAGACAAACTCTCTTAACAAGATAATCATGAAAACTCAAGAGAGTTCAGCAACCAACTAAACAAAAGCTCTTTAAAAAGAAAAGCATGAAAACTAAGAGCTAAACATGACAGTAGCTATGGAAAGACAAAGAACACACACAGCAAAGATAAGCATGAAAATCCTATGTTGTGTTCTAGGTTGAAGTGGAGCGTGTTTCTCTCCCACACAAAGAAAGCTGGGTTCTAACTCGTTATGAACAGCAAGCAAAGCTAAAGAAAACTAAAAAGGAAACTAAAAGCAAGACGCTCCAAGCATAGCACATAACGCATGAAGTGATTAAAATATAGTGGAACGAAAGACGAACTGATAATTGTTGATGGAGAAGGGGATGCACGGGGGCATCCCCAAGCTTAGACGCTTGAGTCTTCTTGAATATTTCTTGGGGGTGCACGGGGGCATCCCCAAGCTTGAGCATTTGACACTCCTGAATCTTTTTATCATCTTCACTCGCACACTTGAAAACTCCCTTCATACATAACTCATCATAATCTGATTAGCGAGGTTAGCACCCATAATAAAATAATTTTTCCTTGCTGGAAATAAGGATAATCTTGAAGAGCTACTGTTTCTCAAGAATGCCAAAAGGTTTTTGCAAAGAAAAAACAAGCTCAAGGTTTGCAAAACGAAGAAAAGGCAAAACAGGACAGAATCTGTGAAAAACAGACCAGCAGGTAGTAAATAATTGTTTCGGGGCACTTCTGCAACTCAAATCAAAAAACTCAGAACAGACGCCCGAAAGCCAATTGTATAGAGCACGCTGTCGAAAAAATTCAGACCAAAAAGATGATCTGTTGATTTTATACGAATTTTGCTGTCCAAGGACAGAATCTGTTTCCTGGACAGCACGTCACAACTTTTGAACTTTCTTGCAATCGGAGGCTAAACTTGGCACAAAGCTGAAAAGTAAAGATAGAATGATGATGCTACTGTAGTAACAAACATCAAGACACAAGAAAAGCAAAATAAAATTTTATTCGTTGTGGGCTGCCTCCCAAAAGCGCTTTCTTTTATGCCTTTAAGCTAGGCATAAAACAAAGAGATCAAGTTTTATCAAGAGTAAAAGAATAGCTAGCCCGTATAACGGACTCAAAAGCTAACTTAATCTTCTTTCTAGGGAAGTGTTCCATCCCTTTCTTGAAAGGAAATTGGAATTTTATATTCCCCTCTTTCATGTCAATGATAGCACCAACGGTGCGAAGAAAAGGACGTCCCAAAATAATTGGACAAGAAGGTTCACATTCAATATCCATAATAGTAAAATCAACGGGAACATAATTGTCATTGACAATGATAAGAACATCGTCGATCCTCCCCAAAGGTTTCTTTATGGAAGAATCAACAAGACGAACACCAAAAGAACAAGGATCAAAAGGTTTCAATTTAAGCATATCATATATTCTTTTGGGCATAACGGAGGTACTAGCTCCAACATCACATAAAGCATAGCAAGAGAAGTTATTCAACTTAATTTTAATCATAGGATCCCAACCATCTTCTAGATTTCTAGGTATGGAGGCTTCTACCCTAAGCTTCTCCTCCCTAGCTTTGATGAGAGCATTAGTGATATGCTCCGTGAAGGCAAGATTAAGTGTGCTAGTGTGGGGATCTCTAGACATCTTGTGAAGAAAATCAATAACTTCAGAAAGGGTGCAATTATCAAAATCAAGGTCACTACTATCAAGTAAAGTGGTAGTGGTGTCCTTTAGGCTCACTTGTTTGGTAGCTTCTACGGTCATAGGAGTTTCTACGGTTGAGGTCATAGCATCACCATTAATAGGTCCAATGGGACCAGGAGTGCATCGGGTGCTAAGAGTTTGGATATCCTCAACAACTTGGATAGTAGCAACAGTGTGGTGGGTAGGAAGGCTCTTAATTCTATATTCTTCCTCCTTTAGGGGTGCAACCACTTCGGGTTTAGCTGCCATTTGGTTTATCAAAGTGGCTTGTGTGTGGGACATATTGGAAACTTGGGTCTCAGTGATGGTGAGCCTAGTCTGGAGGTTAGAAATCTCAATATTTAGGCTCTCCAGTTGTCTACCAATGTCTTGCAAGATAGCAGTATGCTCATCTAATTGCCTCGAGAAGGTCTTGTTTTGTTCATATTGGGTGTGCATGTAGTTCTTAGTGGCCTTCTCTATTTCTAGAAGTTTCTCATTACTAGGCATGTCTCTATCTCTTTGGGTGGAGTTCTTGGTGCTAGGATAAGCATTGTTGTTCCCATAGGAATTAGAGGGGAACGGTCTAGGGTTGCTACCAAAATTAGTCCTATAAGCATTGTTATTGAAATTGTTTCTAGAGATAAAGTTCACATCTACTTGATCTTGAGCAATCAAAGAATTTAAAGGAACATCACGAGGATCAATAGGAGATTGCTTGGAAAGTAGAGACATGATCAAGTCAACTTTTTCATTTAGGGAGGAAATCTCCTCAACAGAGTATACCTTCCTACCTGTTGGAGCGCGTTCGGTGTGCCATTGAGAATAGTTGGTCATCATCTCATCGAGAAGCTTCGTGGCAGCACCAAGTGTAGTTGACATAAAGGTTCCTCCCGTGGCCGAATCTAACAAGTTCCGCGAGGTAAAGTTCAAGCCTGCATAAAAAGTTTGGATAACCATCCAAGTAGGCAAACCATGAGTAGGGCAGTTCTTGACAAGAGATTTCATGTGTTCCCAAGCTTGGGCAATGTGTTCATTATCCAATTGTTTAAAATTCATTATGTTACTCCTTAGTTGGATAATTTTAGCAGGGGGATAGTATTTCCCAATAAAGGCATCCTTGCACTTGTCCCAAGATCTATGCTATTTCTAGGCAAGGATTGAAACCAGATTTTAGCTCCTCCTCTCAAGGAGAAAGGAAAAAGCTTAAGCTTAACAATATCACCATCTATTTCTTGGTACTTTTGCATATCACAGAGTTCAACAAAATTATTTAAGTGCAAAGCAGCAGCATCTCCAGCACCAGAGAATTGATCTTTCATAACTAGGTTCAGTAAAGCAGGTTTAATTTCATAGGAAGGTGCTGAAGTGGCAGGTGTAGTAATAGGCGTGCAGATAAAGTCATCGTTGTTATGACTAGTGAAGTCACACACCTTGGTGTTCTCGGTGGAACCCATAGCAGCAGCAAGCAAGATAACTATTTTTGTGATTTTTGATAAAGGACACTAAAGCAAAAACTGAAAGGTAAACTAACAAGACTAAAAAGCAAAGACAAAAGATAGCGTGCAACTCCCCTATCTTGAAGAGTGGAGTCCCCGGCAACGGCGCCAGAAACTTTCTTGATGGCTTCTCGCCCCTCGTTGGTTACCCCAAGTGGAAGGTTTGAGATGTAGCGTAGCGGCAAATTTTTCTTGGCAAAGATACCAAGGATCGAATCCCGTGAGACTCCGAGGGTCGACAAGAAGGTGTCAATAGCGCCAGAAACTTTCGCTTGACAGGACCTGCACACAGATAGAAATAACTTTGCTCCCAACGAGTACAGAGAGGTTGTCAATCCCTTCGGCCTTGTCGTTTACAAAGGATCAAACGCATGAGATAATAATGATAGGTATGACTGCAACTAGGAAATAAGAACAGTAAGTAAATAGCGGGTGTGATCAGTGATGGTAATATGGACCGGGGTCCCATGATGTTCACTAGTGATGTCTCTCTCCCAAAAGACGATATAACAGCTAAGCGAGGTAAACAAATTACAGCTGGGCAATTGACAGGATTATGTGCGCAAACCAATGCTAACTATGCTGCAAAGAAAGGTAGAGGCTCAAAAGCATGGGCGGTATGCCAAGGCAAGTAGACCGAAATCCATCTGCATCTACTACTAATCATCCACCTTGAGATATCTATCCAGAACATCTCGCTGGTATTAAGTTGCGAGTCCCACCCAAAGTGTAAACTCAAAGCAACAGACAACTGCATTAAAAGAACTTTGCGTAAAGTAAACAATCCTTGCACCCGCAAGTACAAGCACTGTTGTTTTCCCCCTTGTGGCAACAGCACATCCCCTAGACTCATGTTTCTGTCACTCAAGCTAGTCATCGAGGGGCATGAACCCACAATCAAGCATAACGTTCCCTCTTGGAGTTACTACCTACTACTCGGCCAAAGCAATAAATAGCAACGGAGAACATGCAAGAATTACTCAAGAACATAAATATAAAAGAGGTGAATCAAATATATTACTCACACACAATCTGAACATAATCTCATAATCCATCGGATCCCAGCAAACTCAGCATAGCAACAGCATAAAGATTACATATGTGCCTCGATCATGTAGGGCAGCTCACGAGGTCTAATCGGTGAAGAACAAAGAGGGGAGGAGAACATCACATAGCTACTGGTCATGGACCCATGGTCCAAGGGGGACTACTCACAACTCATCTGGGAGGCGTCCATGGTGGTGGAGAAGCTCCCGGTGGTGGTTCTCCCCTCCGGCAGGGTGCCGGGAAGAGTTCTCCTAGTGCTCCCGATCTTGGAAGCGCGGCGGCGGCGGAACAGAGATGAGATCACGAAAAAGGGTTCCGTCCTCGAGGGTTTCCGGACGCGTGCTAAATATATGCCAAAGGGGGTCACCAGAGGCGGAGAGGGGGGCCCAGGCGCCCCCCCGGCGCGGCCAGGAGGGGGGCCGCGTGGGCAGGCCGCCTGGGCTGCCCCTGGCTCCCCTCTGTCCCTACCTTGGTTTTTCCGGAAGCTCCCGATACGCTGATTTTTCCTGTATTTTTCCCGGAATTTTTAGGGCACTTTTAATATGGGGGAAACCTGAAATAGAAAAACAGCAGAAAACAGGAACTGGCACTGTGGTGCACTGAGTTAATAGGTTAGTCCAAATATGATCAAAAGTGTATGGAAGTGCATAAATATCATAGCAATATCACACAAAAGAGGCATGGAGCAAGCAGAAATTATAGATACGTTTTGGACGTATCAGTCCCTGGTAAACCTCTAGTTACTAGCTCGTTGATCAACAGATGGTTACGGTTTCCTGACCATGGACATTGGATGTCATTGATAACGAGATCACATCATTAGGAGAATGATGTTATGGACAAAACCCAATCCTAAGCCTAGCACAAGATCGTGTAGTTCGTAATGCTAAAGCTTTTCCAATGTCAAGTATCTTTTCCTTAGACCATGAGGTTGTGCAACTCCCAGATACCGTAGGAATACTTTGGGTGTGCCAAACGTCACATCGTAACTGGGTGGCTATAAAGGTATACTACGGGTATCTACGAAAGTATCTGTTGGGTTGGCACGAACCGAGACTGGGATTTGTCACTCCGTGTGACGGAGAGGTATCTCTGGGCCCACTCGGTAAAACATGATCATAAAGAGCTCAATGTGACTAAGGTGTTGGTCACGGGATGATGTATTACAGAACGAGTAAAGAGACTTGCCATGATGAGATTGAACAAGGTATTGGTATACCGACGATCGAATCTCGGGCAATTACTATACCGATAGACAAAGGGAATTGTATACGGGATTGATTGAATCCTTGACATCGTGGTTCATCCGATGAGATCATCGAGGAGCATGTAGGAACCAACATGGGTATCCAGATCCCGCTGTTGGTTATTGACCGGAGAGTCGTCTCGATCATGTCTACGTGTCTCCCGAACCCGTAGGGTCTACACACTTAAGGTTCGATGACGCTAGGGTTGTAGAGATATATGCATGTGGTAACCCGAATGTTGTTCGGAGTCCCGGATAAGATCTCGGACGTCACGAGGAGTTCCGGAATGGTCCGGAGGTAAAGATTTATATAGAGGAAGTCCAGTTTCGGCCATCGGGAGAGTTTCGAGGGTCACCGGTATTGTACCGGGACCACCGGAAGGGTCCCGGGGGTCCACCGGGTGGGGCCACCTATCCCGGAGGGCCCCATGGGCTGAAGTGGGAGGGGAACCAGCCCATAGTGGGCTGGTGCGCCCCCCTTGGGCCTTCCCCCTGCGCCTAGGGTTGGAAACCCTAGGGGTGGGGGCGCCCTACATGACTTGGGGGGCAAGTCCCCCCCCCCTAGGCCGTCGCCCCCCTAGAGATGGGATCTCTAGGGCCGGCGCATCCCCCTAGGCCCCCTATATATAGTGGGGGGGAGGGCAGCCGCACCCCATGCCCTGGCGCCTCCCTCTCCCTCCCGTGACACCCCTTCCTCCTCCAGTGTTGCTTGGCGAAGCCCTGCTGGAATACCGCTGCATCCACCACCACGCCGTCGTGCTGCTGGATCTCCATCAACCTCTCCTCCCCCTTGCTGGATGAAGAAGGAGGAGACGTCGCTGCTCCGTACATGTGTTGAACGCGGAGGTGCCATCCGTTCGGCGCTAGGATCATCGGTGATTTGGATCACGACGAGTACGACTCCATCATCCACGTTCTCTTGAACGCTTCCACTCGCAATCTACAAGGGTATGTAGATGCACTCCCCTCTCCCTCGTTGCTAGATGACTCCATAGATTGATCTTGGTGAAGCGTAGAATTTTTTTATTTCTGCTACGTTCCCCAACAGTGGCATCTGAGCTAGGTCTATGCATAGTATCTTGCACGAGTAGAACACAAAGCAGTTGTGGGCATAGATTTGTTCAATTCTCTTGCCGCTACTAGTCTTATCTTGATTCGGCGGTATCGTGGGATGAAGCTGCCCGGACCGACCTTACACGTACGCTTACGTGAGACAGGTTCCACCGACTGACATGCACTAGTTGCATAAGGTGGCTAGCGGGTGACAGTCTCTCCCACTTTAGTCGGATCGGATTCGATGAAAAGGGTCCTTATGAAGGGTACATAGAAATTGGCATATCACGTTGTGGTTTTGGCGTAGGTAAGAAACGTTCTTGCTAGAAACCTATAGCAGCCACGTAAAAACTTGCAACAACAATTAGAGGACGTCTAACTTGTTCTTGCAACATGCACCGTGTGATGTGATATGGACAAAAAGAATGTGATGAATGATATATGTGATGTATGAGATTGATCATGTTCATGTAATAGGAATCACGACTTGCATGTCGATGAGTATGACAACCGGCAGAAGCCATAGGAGTTGTCTTATTTTATTGTATGACCTGCGTGTCACTGAATAAACGCCATGTAATTACTTTACTTTATTGCTAATCGTTATCCATAGTAGTAGAAGTAATGTTTGGCGAGACAATTTCATGAAGACACGATGATGGAGATCATGGTGTCATGTCGGTGACGGTGATGATCATGGAGCCCCGAAGATGAAGATCAAAAGGAGCAAAATGATATTGGCCATATCATGTCACTATTTGATTGCATGTGATGTTTATCATGTTTTTACATCTTATTTGCTTAGAACGACGGTAGTAAATAAGATGATCGCTCACTAAAATTTCAAGAATTGTGTTCCCCCTAACTGTGCACCGTTGCTAAGGTTCGTTGTTCCGAAGCACCACGTGACGATCGGGTGTGATAGGCTCTAACGTTCGCATACAACGGGTGTAAGCCAGATTTACACACGCAATACACTTAGGGTTCACTTGGCGAGCCTAGCATGTACAGACATGGCCTCGGAACACGGAAGACCGAAAGGTCGAACATGAGTCGTATAGAAGATACGATCAACATGAAGATGTTCACCGTTGATGACTAGTCCGTCTCACGTGATGATCGGACACGGCCTAGTCGATTCAGATCATGTATCACTTGGATGACTAGAGAGATGTCTATCTGAGTGGGAGTTCATTAAATTTGTTTAGATGAACTTAATTGTCATGAACATAGTCTAAAATCTTTACAATATGTCTTGTAGATCCAATGGCCCACGCTCATGTTACCCTCAACTTCAACGCATTCCTAGAGAAATCCAAGCTGAAAGACGATGGTAGCAACTATATGGATTGGGTCCGTAACCTGAGGATCATCCTCATAGCTGCCAAGAAAACATATGTCCTTAAAGCACCGCTGGGTGACGCTCCCGCCCCGGCAAACCAAGACGTTATGAACGCTTGGCAGTCGTGTTGTGATGATTACTCCCTGGTTCAATGCGGCATGCTTTACAGCTTAGAATTGGGGCTCCAAAAGCGTTTTGAGCACCACGGAGCATATGAGATGTTCCAAGAGCTGAAAATGGTTTTCCAAGCTCATGCCCGAGTCGAGAGATATGACGTCTCCGACACATTCTACAGTTGTAAGATGGAGGAGAATAGTTCTGTCAGCGAGCACATACTCAAATTGTTTGGGTTGCACAATCGCTTGTCTCAGTTGGGAATTAATCTCCCAGACGAAGCGGTCGTTGACAGAATCCTTCAGTCGCTCCCACCTAGCTACAAGAGCTTCGTGATGAACTTCAATATGCAAGGGATGGAGAAGTCCATTCTCGAGGTGTATTCAATGCTGAAGTCAGCGGAGGTGGAGATCAAGAAAGAACATCAAGTGTTGATGGTGAATAAAACCACTAAGTTCAAGAAATGCAAGGGGGAGAAGAACTTCAAGAAGGACGGCAAAGGAGTTGCCGCGCCCGGTAAGCCAGTTGCCGGGAAGAAGCCAAAGAATGGACCCAAGCCTGAAACTGAGTGCTTTTATTGCAAGGGAACGGGTCACTGGAAGCGGAACTGCCCCAAATACTTAGCAGATAAGAAGGCCGGCAACGTCAAAGGTATATGTGATATACATGTTATTGATGTGTACCTTACCAGCGCTCGTAGTAGCTCCTGGGTATTTGATACCGGTGCGGTTGCTCACATTTGTAACTCAAAGCAGGAGCTGCGGAATAAACGGAGACTCGCGAAGGACGAGGTGACGATGCGCGTCGGGAATGGTTCCAAGGTCGATGTGATCGCCGTCGGCACGCTACCTCTACATCTACCTTCGGGATTAGTTTTAAACCTTAATAATTGTTATTTAGTACCAGCTTTGAGCATGAACATTGTATCTGGATCTCGTTTAATGCGAGATGGCTACTCATTTAAATCCGAGAATAATGGTTGTTCTATTTATATGAGAGAAATGTTTTATGGTCATGCCCCGCTGGTCAATGGTTTATTCTTAATGAATCTCGAACGTGATGTTACACATATTCATAGTGTGAATGCCAAAAGATGTAAGGTTGATAATGATAGTCCCACATACTTGTGGCATTGCCGCCTTGGTCATATTGGTGTCAAACGTATGAAGAAGCTCCATGCAGATGGACTTTTGGAGTCTCTTGATTATGAATCATTTGACACGTGCGAACCATGCCTCTTGGGCAAGATGACCAAGACTCCGTTCTCCGGAACAATCGAGCGAGCGACCAACTTATTGGAAATCATACATACCGATGTGTGCGGTCCAATGAGTATTGAAGCTCGCGGAGGCTATCATTATCTTCTCACCCTCACAGACGACTTAAGTAGATATGGGTATGTCTACTTGATGAAACACAAGTCTGAGACCTTTGAAAAGTTCAAGGAATTTTAGAATGATGTTGAGAATCAACGTGACAGAAAAATAAAGTTCTTACAATCGGATCGTGGAGGAGAATATTTAAGTCACGAATTTGGCACGCACCTAAGGAACTGTGGAATTGTTTCACAATTGACACCGCCTGGAACACATCAGCGTAATGGTGTGTCCGAACGTCGTAATCGTACTCTGTTGGACATGGTGCGATATATGATGTCTCTTACCGACTTACCGCTATCATTTTGGGGTTATGCTTTAGAGACTGCCGCATTCACTTTAAATAGGGCTCCGTCCAAATCCGTTGAGACGACACTGTATGAACTTTAGTTTGGCAAGAAACCTAAGCTGTTGTTTCTGAAAGTTTGGGGTTGCGATGCTTATGTCAAGAAACTTCAACCTGAAAAGCTCGAACCCAAATCGGAAAAATGCGTCTTCATAGGATACCCAAAGGAAACTATTGGGTACACCTTCTACCTCAGATCCGAAGGCAAGGTCTTCGTTGCCAAGAATGGATCCTTTCTGGAGAAAGAGTTTCTCTCAAAAGAAGTGAGTGGGAGGAAAGTGGGACTTGATGAGGTGACAGTCACCCCTTCCGAACCGGAAAGTAGCGCAACGCAGGAAGTTGTTCCTGTGGTGCCTGCACCGACTAGGGAGGAAGTTAATGATGATGATCATGAAGCTTCAGATCAAGTTACTACTGAACTTCGTAGGTCCACAAGGACATGTTCCGCACCAGAGTGGTACGGCAACCCTGTCATGGAAATCATGTTGTTAGACAACAGTGAACCTTCGAACTATGATGAAGCGATGGCGGGCCCGGATTCCAACAAATGGCTTGAAGCCATGAAATCCGAGATAGGATCCATGTATGAAAACAAAGTGTGGACTTTGTTGGACTTGCCCGATAATCGGCACGCCATAGAAAACAAATGGATTTTTAAGAAGAAGACTCACGCGGATGGTAATGTGACCATCTATAAGGCTCGGCTTGTCGCTAAAGGTTATCGACAAGTTCAAGGGATTGACTACGATGAGACTTTCTCTCCCGTAGCGATGCTAAAGTCCGTCCAAATCATGTTAGCAATTGTCGCATACTATGATTATGAGATATGGCAAATGGACGTCAAAACGGCATTCCTTAATGGCTTCCTCAAGGAAGAACTGTATATGATGCAGCCGGAAGGTTTTGTCGATCCTGAGAATGCTAACAAGGTATGCAAGCTCCAGCGCTCAATCTATGGGCTGGTGCAAGCATCTCGGAGTTGGAACATTCGCTTTAATGATGTGATCAAAGCGTTTGGGTTTATACAGACTTGGGGAGAAGCCTGTATTTACAAGAAAGTGAGTGGGAGCTCTGTAGCATTTCTCATATTATGTGTGGATGATATATTGCTGATGGGAAATGATGTAGAATTCTTGGAAAGCATAAAGGCCTACTTGAATAAGAGTTTTTCAATGAAGGACCTTGGAGAAGCTGCTTACATATTAGGCATCAAGATCTATAGAGATAGATCGAGACGCCTCATTGGTCTTTCACAAAGCACATACCTTGATAAGATATTGAAGAAGTTCAATATGGATCAGTCCAAGAAATGGTTCTTGCCTGTATTGCAAGGTATGAGATTGAGCACGGCTCAATCCCCGACCACGGCAGAAGATAGAGAAAAGATGAGTGTCATCCCCTATGCCTCGGCCATAAGTGCTATTATGTATGCCATGTTGTGTACCAGACCTGATGTGAACCTTGCCATAAGTTTGGTAGGGAGGTACCAAAGTAATCCCGGTATGGAACACTGGACATCGGTCAAGAACATCCTGAAGTACCTGAAAAGGACTAAGGATATGTTTCTCGTTTATGGAGGTGACGAAGAGCTCGTCGTAAAGGGTTACGTCGATGCTAGCTTCGACACAGATCTGGATGACTCCAAGTCACAAACCGGATACGTGTATATTTTGAATGGTGAGGCAGTCAGCTGCTGCAGTTGTAAGCAAAGCGCCGTGGCGCATTCTACATGTGAAGCGGAATACATAGCTGCTTGCGAAGCAACGCAGGAAGGAGTCTGGATGAAGGAGTTCATCACCAACCTAGGAGTTATTCCAAGCGCGTCGGGCCCGATGACTCTCTTCTGTGATAACACTGGAGCTATTGTCATTGCCAAGGAGCCCAGGTTTCACAAGAAGACCAAGCACATCAAGCACCGTTTCAACTCCATCCGAAATTATATTCAAGATGGAGACATAGATATTTGTAAAGTGCATACGGATGTGAATGTCGCAGATCCGTTGACTAAACCTCTTCCACTAGTAAAACATGATCAACACCAGAACTCTATGGGTGTTCGATTCATCACAATTTAACTAGATTATTGACTCTAGTGCAAGTGGGAGACTGTTGGAAATATGCCCTAGAGGCAATAATAAAATAGCTATTATTATATTTCCTTGTTCATGATAATTGTCTGTTATTCATGCTTGAATTGTATTATCCGGAAACAGTGATACATGTGTGAATACATAGACCACAACGTGTCCCTGGTAAACCTCTAGTTACTAGCTCGTTGATCAACAAATGATTACGGTTTCTTGACCATGGACATTGGATGTCATTGATAACGAGATCACATCATTAGGAGAATGATGTGATGGACAAGACCCAATCCTAAGCCTAGCACAAGATCGTGTAGTTCGTAATGCTAAAGCTTTTCCAATGTCAAGTATCTTTTCCTTAGACCATGAGGTTGTGCAACTCCCAGATACCGTAGGAATACTTTGGGTGTGCCAAACGCCACATCGTAACTGGGTGGCTATAAAGGTATACTACGGGTATCTCCGAAAGTATCTGTTGGGTTGGCACGAACCGAGACTGGGATTTGTCACTCCGTGTGACGGAGAGGTATCTCTGGGCCCACTCGGTAAGACATCATCATAAAGAGCTCAATGTAACTAAGGTGTTGGTCACGGGATGATGTATTACGGAACGAGTAAAGAGACTTGCCATGACGAGATTGAACAAGGTATCGGTATACCGACGATCGAATCTCGGGCAAGTACTATACCGATAGACAAAGGGAATTGTATACGGGATTGATTGAATCCTTGACATCGTGGTTCATCCGATGAGATCATCGAGGAGCATGTAGGAAATAACATGGGTATCCAGATCCCGCTGTTGGTTATTGACCGGAGAGTCGTCTCGGTCATGTCTACATGTCTCTCGAACCCGTATGGTCTACACACTTAAGGTTCGGTGACGCTAGGGTTGTAGAGATATATGCATGCGGTAACCCGAATGTTGTTCGGAGTCCCGGATGAGATCCCGGACATCACGAGGAGTTCCGAAATGGTCCGGAGGTAAAGATTTATATATAGGAAGTCCAGTTTTGGCCATCGGGAGAGTTTCGGGTGTCACCGGTATTGTACCGGGACCACCGGAAGGGTCCCGGGGGTCCACCGGGTGGGGCCACCTATCCCGGAGGGCCCCATGGGCTGAAGTGGGAGGGGAACCAGCCCATAGTGGGCTGGTGCGCCCCCCTTGGGTCTCCCCCCTGCGCCTAGGGTTGGAAACCCTAGGGATGGGGGCGCCCCACATGACTTGGGGGGCAAGTCCCCCCCCCCTAGGCTGTTGATGTCTACACACGCTTCTACTCCTGTAGACTATGTTGGGCCTCCAAGCACAGAGGTTTGTAGGACAGCAGCAATTTCCCTCAAGTGGATGACCTAAGGTTTATCGAACTCAGGGAAGTAGAGGTTGAAGATGGTCTCTCTCAAGCAACCCTGCAACTAAGATACAAGAAGTCTCTTGTGTCCCCAACACACCTAATACAACTAGGAGTTGTATAGGTGCACTAGTTCGGCGAAGAGATGGTAAAATATGGATGATAGGAGTGGCAAAGCAAAGTAATATAAATCTGTAATAAAAAGTGCAGCAAACAAACAAGTGGTAAACGTGAGCACAAATGGTATTGCAATGGTGGAAACAAGGCCTAGGGATCATACATTCACTAGTGGCAACTCCCAACAACATTAACATAATCGAATCACATGATATTTCCCATAAAACATGCAATGGAGACGCACCCGGAGGTCATTCCTTCGTGGTCAAGAGAGGACGAGAATTATGTAGGGCTACAAAAGCACACCTCAAAGTTCGTAGTTCTCAATCTAAGGATTTCCCAATGTCACCGCGGCCATCCAAAGAGAGTCCCACAATCATCACAACATATCTAAAGGATAGTCAAAGATAAGCACCAAGAGACTCTCAATCTTCAATCAACACACAAGAGAGGAAATCACTCATGAAAATATTTTTCTAATCCATGTCCAATAGACCGCTGTCACCTTGGTCTCGGGGATTATACTAGATAAAGACAAGTGAGTACATCAATTCAATACATAGAGGAAGGGGAAATATCATGGGATCACCCTAGATTAACATAGCCTATGATCACAACGAAGATCACATCATGGGAGAGAGAGATAACCACATAGCTACACGTACGAGCCCTCGGCCCCGGAGAAGACTACTCACACATGGACATGGTGAGGAGGTTGATGATGGTGTTGATGGAGAGGTGCAGCCCCGCGAGGAGGAGACGACCGGCGGCAGCCACGGAGGCGGCGGCGGCGGCCCTTGGGGGCGCGGCGGCGGCGGCGGCCCTCGGGGCGGCGGCGGCCCTAGGGGGCAGCGGCTCCTTGGCCCCCCTTCTTCCTTGTGGATGGTGCTGCAATGGTGCTGGTCCTCCCCTCCAAGACGGCGGCTTGGTAGGAGGAAAATTCATGGCCCTTGGTGACCTAGGTTTCCTCTCTTTATATAGACTCTCGGATTCCCGTCATCAGATTTTGGGCCTCAGTAAAACGGGCTTTACTCGGCCGTCCGGACTCCGATTTGGACGAATTTTATATCCAGAAGCATCGCCTCGAAATTCCCCACAACTTTCGCAACTAGACTTTTTCCGTTTGACGTCGTCTTCGGGCCGGAACGTGACCAGCTTTAAAAAACGTTCTCAGACAGATTTCAGGAAAGTCAGAGTCCTACTCCAATACGACTCCTTTTGCGTTTTTGTCAATTTCCAAGTAATTCCTACACAATAAAGTGTAAAACAAGAACATTGTGCACTTTTGCAACCATTAGTAGGTTAGTCCAAATATGATCAAAAGTGTGTGGAAGTGCATAAATATCATAGCAATATCACACAAAAAGGGCATGGAGCAAGCAAAAATTATAGATACGTTTTGGACGTATCAACATCCCCAAGCTTAATTCCTGCTCGTCCTCGAGTAGGTAAATGATAACAAGCATAATTTCTGTGGTGACATGCTATTAACCATATAAGAACTTTTCACAGTCACATGACAAGTGCTTACTGAGACAATGAATCTGTAGTAATTAAGTTGCCTCATGAGAAAATCACAAAGAACTGAAAGTTTTACAATATGATACTGAAATACTCAATAGATTTGTAGTGAGCATGGTGTGCAAATATGACAAAGTGATATCTCGCTTGCCCCCTTTAGTGAAGCAAAACATAAATGCAGGGGCACCTCCAAGGTTTAAGTGACGACTAGATACAATGATTTCAGAATAAACGATATCATAATCATGCAAAAGACAATGGTACTTTGGGACAATGCACATTACACTCAGAATGACAATCATGCTCTAAATAGTTGGTGCTTTAAAGAAGGTGGAGACTCTCGAACCGTGGCTTTTGTTGGCAAGGTTGAAAACCCGTGGTCGGAAACAAAGACAAAACATGTACCAGAGCTCTTGGTTTTAAAAACAGAGGTAATAATTATTTTTTTAGAGATGCATATTTCGTCAACGAATGCTAGCAGATAACTCAATTACTTCTCGAGCTGGACAAGTTTCGAGGAACGGCTCACGTACGAGGACGATCACATCCTCTTAATCTCCTTTGTTTATCACTGCCAAAGTTTTCTGATTTCTCATGAACAAAGCGTGAAGGAGGGTTTGTTTGTTGTATATATTTTTTAATGAGCCGGGCGCACTCTTTGCCAGTTCCTTCTCGTATTAGGGGTTTGCACATTAGACATGCAATCCCGGGGTGAAGCTTGTCCAACCTAAAAAGATCATGAATTAACTACTACTTCCTCATGAGCTAAAACAAAGGCACAAAAGAAAAATGCTTTTTTTGATTAATTTCGAGATGGTACACGAAAGTCTTCGTTAGGAATGGCAGGTAAATACCATGTATAGGAAGGTATGGTGGACTCATATGGCATAACTGGTTTAAAGTATTTTGGATGCACAAACAGTCAGTCCGCTTAGTACAGGCGAAGGTTAGCAAAAGACTGGGAGCGACCAACTAAGAGAGCAATGACGGTCATAATCATGCAGAGCGACAAAGCAACATTGAATCGGGCATGGAAGTTATATCGCTACTCAGAAATAAAAGATCATCAAGGCTTGATAGACTTTCTTTACAGTCTTAAATATGCGTGAGCATATGCAAGTCAATCAAAATAAATTCTCGGAGGAAGATATCACTAAACCATACCACATCATAGGCAAACAAATCATGTTGGTACTCCAATAACACATTGAGAACCCCCCAGCTATTTGAGACTAACCATAAGAAAACATGAACTACTAAGCACCATTATGCACATAGCATTTTTATCATGGACATATCAACCAGTGCAACAGAAGCCAACTCTCTTAACAAGATAAGCATGATAACTAAAGAGAGTTCCAGCGACCAACTAAACAAAAGCTCTTTTAAAAAGTAAAGCATGAAAACTAAGAGCTAAGCATGACAGTAGCTATTGAAAGACCAAGAACATACACAGCAAAGATAAACATGAAAATTCTATGTTGTGTTCTAGGTTGAAGTGGAGCGTGTTTCTCTCTCACACAAAGAAAGTTGAGTTCCAACTCGTTATGAAAAGCAAGCAAAGCTAAAGAAAACTAAAAAGGAAACTAAAAGCAAGATGCTCCAAGCATAGCACATAACACATGAAGTGATAAAAATATAGTGGAACGAAAGACGAACTGATAATGTTGATGGAGAAGAGGATGCACGGGGGCATCCCCAAGCTTAGACGCTTGAGTCTTCTTGAATATTTATTAGGGGTGCATGGGGGCATCCCCAAGCTTGAGCGTTTGACACTCCTGAATCTTTTTATCATCTCCCCTCGCACACTTGAAAACTTCCTTCATACATAACTCATCATAATCTGATTAGCGAGGTTAGTACCCATAATAAAATAAATTTTCCTTGCTGGAAATAAGGATATTCTTGAAGGTCTACTGTTTCTCAAGATTGCCAAAAGGTTTTTGCAAATAAAAAGCAAGCTCAAGGTTTGCAAAATGAAGAAAAGGCAAAACAGGACAGAATCTGTGAAAAACAGACCAGCAGGTAGTAAATAATTTTTTCGGGGCACTTCTGCAACTCAAATCAAAAAACTCAGAACAGACGCCCGAAAGCCAATTGTACAGAGCACGCTGTCGAAAAAATTCAGACCAAAAAGATGATCTGGTGATTTTATACGAATTTTTCTATCCAAGGACAGAATCTATTTCCTGGACAGCACGTCACAACTTTTGAACTTTCTTGCAATCAGAGGCTAAATTTGGCACAAAGCTGAAAAGTAAAGATACAATGATGATGCGACTGTAGTAACAAACATCAAGACCACTACAAACTGAAAGAACAAACTGAAAGCAAAGATAACAAGGGTTGTCTCCCTAGAGCTCTTTCTTTATAGCCATAAAGATAGGCTTAAGACTTTAATGATGCTCTCGTAGGAATAAGAGTTGAAGAGCAAAATAGAGCATCAAGAAGCATATATAAAACATATTTAAGTCTAACATACTTCATATGCATGGGAATCTTGTAAGAAAATAAATTATTGAAGCATAAAGCAACTAGCATAGGAAGGCAGAACAAGCATAACTTCAAAATATTCACCATAAAGAGAGGGAACTTGATATTATTGAAATATCTATAAGCATATGTTCCCTTCTCATAATAATTTTCAGTGGGATCACGAATAAACTCAACAATATAAGCATCACATAAAGCCTTGTTACCATGATCCACATGCAAAAAGGTACTCTTACTCTCCACATAAGCATCTTTGGGGAGCCCATGGCTAGGATATTTTAGCATTAACGTTTTCAGTCTCCCCCAAGCTTGAGCTACGCTCTATCCGTCACGAGACCTAAAGTTATAGATATAGTTCCTGTCTCGATGAATTTCATGAAGAGGATAAAACTTAGTATAAAAGAGAGACATAAGCTCTTGCCAATCAAGCAAGTGCGAGTTATCGAGAAGCTTATACCAATCTGAAGCTTTATCTATAAGTGATACGGCGAACAATTTCCTCATGAAAAACTCCTTTGATACACCTGCAAGTTTAAATAATGAACATAGTTGTGACAGATATAGCAAGTGTTCACCGGGATGTCTGTCTCCTGCATAACGATTAGCCAAAACATAATCGATAATACCAGCTGGTATTTTATAGGGCACAATTTCAGTAGGGGGAGGAGCAACCACCACAGGTGTGGGGCGTCTTCCCACAAGCAACGATCCAATAGCAAGGTTGTCCATAAGGATAACTAGTGAAATAAAAATAAGAAACAAAAAGATTTAATTGCAAGATCTAAAGATATACCTTCAAGCACTCACTTCCCCGGCAACGGCGCCAGAAATAGCTTGATGTCTACACACGCTTCTACTCCTGTAGACTATGTTGGGCCTCCAAGCGCAGAGGTTTGTAGGACAGCAGCAATTTCCCTCAAGTGGATGACCTAAGGTTTATCGAACTCAGGGAAGTAGAGGTTGAAGATGGTCTCTCTCAAGCAACCCTGCAACTAAGATACAAGAAGTCTCTTGTGTCCCCAACACACTTAATACAACTAGGAGTTGTATAGGTGCACTAGTTCGGCGAAGAGATGGTAAAATATGGATGATAGGAGTGGCAAAGCAAAGTAATATAAATCTGTAATAAAAAGTGCAGCAAGCAAACAAGTGGTAAACGTGAGCACAAATGGTATTGCAATGGTGGAAACAAGGCCTAGGAATCATACTTTCACTAGTGGCAACTCCCAATAACATTAACATAATCGAATCACATGATATTTTCCATAAAACATGCAATGGACACGCAACCGGAGGTCATTCCTTCGTGGTCAAGAGAGGACGAGAATTATGTAGGGCTACAAAAGCACACCTCAAAGTTCGTAGTTCTCAATCTAAGGATTTCCCAATGTCACCGCGGCCATCCAACGAGAGTCCCACAATCACCACAACATATCTAAAGGATAGTCAAAGACAAGCACCAAGAGACTCTCAATCTTCAATCAACACACAAGAGAGGAAATCACTCATGAAAATATTTTTCTAATCCATGTCCAATAGACCGCTGTCACCTTGGTCTCGGGGATTATACTAGATAAAGACAAGTGAGTACATCAATCCAATACATAGAGGAAGGGGAAATATCATGGGATCACCCTAGATTAACATAGCCTATGATCACAACGAAGATCACATCATGGGAGAGAGAGATAACCACATAGCTACACGTACGAGCCCTCGGCCCCGGAGAAGACTACTCACACATGGACATGGTGAGGAGGTTGATGATGGTGTTGATGGAGAGGTGCAGCCCCGCGAGGAGGTGTAATGCCTCGGATGTAATACTTTCCCTTTTGGGCATATAATATATCTCCGGCTTCATCTATTTCCTTTCCGGGTTCTTTGTCTTTCGGGTTTTCGTCGTTTTGTTGTGTGCATGTGTGGCATTCATTCATATCATGTAGACATGTGCATCGCATTGCATTTGTGTTGTCGGTTGCATCCGGTTCCACGCGTTCCTTCCCGTTGTCCGTTTCGCGTTCCGGAGCTCCCTCACGTGTCCGTGGCGTCCCGTAGACCTACTTTGTTGTTTGGCCGTGTAACGTTACCGGTGTGGCGCGAGACTTGTCGTGTGTTGTTGTTTTGTTGTGTGCAAACCGCCTCTCAAATCTCGTCGCGTTTGGACTCCGTTTGCTATCCCTTCAGTTATTCGTGTGGGTCCAAAGTGCCTTCACTTTGTGTCCCAGAAACACCCCTACTGCAGTCCACTACCCTCTCCTAGGCCCATCTAAACTACCCCCGCGATCGGATCCGTCGGATCGCGATCGGAGGGCTTCTAACACACCTAAATCCCCCCTAACCCTAAAAATCTGCTATATAATGGACCCTAGGTCTATTTTAGGCATCTCTAGCTTCTTCCTCCTCCTTCCCCTATTTTTTTCTCAGATCCACCCCCATCTCTCCACTTGGCAACTCCTCCCGCAGATCCCGCACCTGGGATCGAGGGCGACCAAACCCCTCGATCCTCCCATCGATCCAATCGGGCGCCGCGACCAGGCAGCGGCCAGGGTCAACGGCCCCAGCTCCTTCGCTCCGATCGGGCCTCGATCGCCAGCCCCTCGTCGCCCCAGCGAAGAGGCCCGGCTGGACCACTTCCTCGCCATCCCGCGGGCCCTCTCCTCGCCTTCGCGCCGTCGCCAGCAGCAAGGGCCAGCGGCCCGTTCCTTCGACCGCCCATCGCCACCGTGCCAGTCAGCTGGCCCCGTGGACCACTTCCCAGCCGTGGTGGTACGATCCGCGCCTCCTCCGGCCCATCGCCTCCCGCCGAGGCCCGGGCTGGGGCTCCGCCTCCCTCCGCCTCCAAGCGGGCCGGCCCAGCCGCCTGTCCCTCCACACCGCCAGGCCGCCGCCCCCCTCAGCCGCCGGTCGGGCCGCGCCCTCCTGTTGGGCCGCTCGCCTTCACCGCCTCCGCGCTGGGCCGCCTCACCAGCCGGGCCGAGCCCGCACCAGCTGGCTTCCCTCCGCGCCCCGGCTGGGCCGCCGCATCTCAGCCCGATCCGGCCCTTTGCTACAGATCTGAGAGGTTGCTCTTATTTTCCTCTAAATCCCTGGTTCTTTAGTTGTCTGATGCATATTTCTAACTGCTATAACTTTTTGTGTGGATGTTCGTTTCGCGCAAATAGCATGTCCAGACGTTCGTGGTGATTAGCACTACGTTTTATCTTTTTGTGTCATGCATGTTAGAGATCATCTAGATGCTTGTTTTCCCGTTGCAAAAGTGCATCCCGGTATAATTGCTGCTATGTGATATTTTTATGCCATCTTTGCCATGTGATATCTTTTAGCTCGTTTGTCCGAATGATGCAAATGACATGTCCACGTGTTCGTCTTGCCATGCTCTACATGTTGTTGGTGATAGGTTGCATGTTAGATTTATTCTTGCCATGTTTATCATCGTTGCAAAGTGCTATGTGGTTGTGATGTTGTTTCACTTGTTATGAAATGCCATCTTGTTGAGCTCGTTGCTATCGTTGTGTTTATCTCCATGATGCATGCTTGTATGTTTCGGGATCACCATCATGTGTACTTTGATGAGGTGCTTACCACTTGCCATGTTTAGTTTCGAGGTGACTTAAACTTGCTCGTTTAGATGCCATGATGAAACTGCTGTTTTAGGACAGTGGTTTTTCACCAAGTCTGAAATCTGTAACGTTCCGATGCCATGTTTGCTTGCTGCTCTAGGACAAACCATGATAGTTTTGGGGTGGATCTTGATTGTTCCTTGTAGTATATATTGTTGGCTTTCCATTCATGTTCTCACATGTTTATTTAAGTGGCTGTAGCATGTTTATCTTTTGCTCCAAAGTTGCAATAAAATTCTGCTGCCAGAATTTTATTGTCAAGTTCAATATGTACAAGCTTATTGCTATTGATCCGTGGCTCCTTTGGGGGTGCACCTTTGGACTTATTTGCTGTAGTATATGTCTAGTTTATGTTCATGTCCTTTGCCATGATGTTTGAGTGTTGTAGCTTAATTTTCTAGTGCTCTGAAGTTGCTATGTTGCTGTAATTTTCAGCTTTCGCTCATTTCTTGTTTCGGGCATAACTTTTAGCCCGTAACTCCGATTTCAGCGAGTCTTATATGAAACTTGATTGATTTTCCGTGTAGATTCATAATCTCATATTGTTATCATGTTTTGAGGTGTTTTGCTTGAGTGCTATTTTCCGTGCTCCGTGTGCATCCTTAGTGCATCCATCATGCATCCATCATTTTCGAGTGCGCATTGCATCTTGTTGATTTGTGCCTTGTGTGATTGTATTGTTTAGAGCCGGAAGCTGAGACCGAGTACGAGTACGAGCATGAGGTTACCAATGAGGTTGAGCACGAGGACCCTTCTTACGATCCGAACGACTTCTCTTCAGGCAAGATGACCGAACCCCGATAACATTACTATCTTTGCCTATTGCTAGTAGATCCGCTCTATAGTTTTGCCTCGATGCCCATGTTCTTCCTGTCAGCCTCCTACTTGTAACCATTGCCTTGTTTAACCACCCTACCTATGCAAACCGTTGCTTGGCTAAGTACGCTTCGCTCAGCCCTTCTTATAGCGTTGCTAGTTGCAGGTGAAGTTCGAAGATGCTTGCTTCATGTTGAAGTTTTGTTGGGTTATATCACACTATATAAATGCTTAAAATGAAATCATCTATATATTGGCAAGGGTGGAAGGCTAAGCCTTTTGCTTGGTGATTTGTTCCACTCATGCCATTAGGAACCGTATAAACCGGTGTTATGTTCCTTGATTATGCGTTCCTAACACAGTTGGGGTGTATGGGACCCCCTCGATAAACCGCTAAGTGCTAAGTCTTTTCCAGCAAGTCCCAACATTGGTACTATTCGCCTAATAACAAACTAAACTTGCATAGGGAGTAATTAACCCTCTTTCTTAATCAACAACCCCGGGCCAGTGCTCCACATGAGTGTTGGTCCGAAACGAGCGGACTGCGGGGCCACCTTGGGGCAACCTGAGGTATTTGGCATACACCTGTAGGACGTCTCATCCGGTCGTGGCCTGAGACGAGATACGCGCGGCTACTATCAGGGTGTCGGCACGCCGGGAGGATTTGCTGGATTAGCCTTACCTTAGTTCGGAGTATCTTGAGCACGGGATTCCGAGAATACTCGGGTCTTCCCACTTTGGAGTTGCGACTCCGCGGATCATGGGCTTGTAATGGGTCAAGTTGGAACACCCCTGCAGGGTTATGAACTTTCGAAAGCCGTGCCCGCGGTTATGTGGCAGATGGGAGCTTGTTAATATCCGGTTGTAGATAATTTGACACAATGTTTCTAATACACTACCAGCGTGTGTTCCGTGACTGTCAATTTCCGAATAGGGATTCGGGAGTTGAACACGGTGGGGTTATGTTTGACGTGTTGTAGCTAGGATCACTTCGTGATCATCTCTCGACAGAGGCTTTCTCTTCTCGCACTCTCTCACGTAAGCTAGTTGCTAGTTGCTGCTGCAGACACTTATTCTTTTCTTCAGCCTTATCCTCTCCCAAGGCTTAAATAGTCTTGTTACCCGGGAACGGGATTGCTGAGTCCTCTGTGGCTCACAGTTACTTCACCACCACCAGATGCAGGTCCAGCTGTGAGCTATCCAGGTGATGGCACCGAGCTAGACTGGGAGTACGACGAGGAGCGTAGTCGATACTATGTTCGTTATCCGGATGATCAGTAGTGGAGACTTCTACTAGGATTCGATCCGACTTGTGGTTTATTTATTTAAGTTTGGTATCTTGACATTTGGTTTTTGCCCTTAGAGGGTTGTGATGTTCTTAATGTATGATGTTTGAGACATGTATTGTATTTGTGTGACGTGGCGAGTGTAAGCCAACTATTTATGTTTACAATCCCCTCTTTTACATGAGAGGTGCAAAGATTACCAAACTTGAGATCATTCTAGGATGGACTTATGCCTTTAAGTCGTGCCTCGACACGTAGAAGGTATAACTCCATCCTGGGCATTACAAGTTGGTATCAGAGCCTTCTCCGACCTAGGAGCCCCCACTGTTTGATCGAATCGTTGACGGTCGAGTCTAGGCACACACTGAAAAATATTTTGAGTCCTATATTATATCGGAGAGTAGGATTTCTTTGCTTCTCATCTCCTTTCTCTCTGGTGAGGACTCCTGACGACTACTCTTGTCTCTTCTACTTTCAAAAATTGCACCAAATTTTTTTTAGGAATCTCGCGAGTATTCTGGGATTGTTTCGATGTTCTTGTGACGAGAATATTGTTCTCGATGCCTCCTGACATTAGGGGTTGTGGCAGTGTCCCGGGGAGTTGAGCTTCGGGGTATTGTCGTCACAAGCATATCGCGGCAGTACTAAATACTTAAGACGGCCGACATCGAAAATCTCTCCTATACGGCCAGTGGCGAGATAACCCCGACATCACCCAGTACTGGGGAGGTAGTTCGGGAGTATTGCCATAGCTTGTTATAGTGGATGCTTTTCGAAGGTCCGAGGTACACAGTTTCCGAGAAAGACTGGTTATGTGTTGAAGGATGGATACACCTGGATGTAGGTTTAGAGTTGATTGCGCGGTGCTTCCCGTGTATCCCCAACACCTGATTGCATAACTGGAATCTTTCGGAAATTTATAGGTGGGTTTATCCAGTAGATCGTAGGCATTCTTCCAACGAATGCAGGTTAGCGAGTTCAGGGTTCTACATTGAGTGAAGAGGTTTATGACCGATGTTCCGATCGGGAGTTGCATCTTAAAGGATCCTTGGCTATGCTGATCCGGGGATTGCAAAACCCTTTCGTAACGCGTTCATATGCTTTCAGCACAAAGATGTTAGAACGAAGCTCCTATCTTGTGTTTGTTCCCGTCAGTACCTTGTTTTTTTCTTATTTTTACCTTTTGTCCCCTATGTGTCTTCTCGTGAAGATTGATGTTATCATTTAACTGAGAATTTCATTCGTTCCTCTTGTTCGAATGATTTCATTCGTTCCTATTGTTTGAATGATTATTGTGAAGACTTGTTGCAATTCATTCCATTGATTCAGCTTATACCTTCTGTCAATCAATTGCTGATTCGTGGTCATCTCTTTCAGGATGGCTCCGAAAAGGGTTCCCAACGCTAACCCAGAGGGTGAAGAGGTCCCAGATCGTCCTCCTTCCCCTCCTCCTCCGTCTGAGGCTTGGAGAGCGATTATGCAGACTACAGCTCAGAACACCCAGATGTTGATGCAGATGATGCAACAGATGCAAGCTAATCAAGCTAATCAGGGTGTTCCAGGGAATCAAGGCAACTTCTTCAACCAGCAGCACCATGCTACTCTCAACCAGTTCTTGGCCAATAATCCAAAAGCTTTCAGTTACTGTGTCGACCCTCTTGATGCTGAAGATTGGTTAACCGACATAAAGAAGCATTTTGAGTGCAATAACGTGAAGGAAGATGATTATGTCAAGTTTGCAACCTTCCAACTCAAAGATCAAGCAGCTGACTGGTGGCAGCAGTACAAAGACTCCAGGCCAGGTCAAGTGATCTCTTGGGAGAATTTCTGCAAGGACTTTCGCTCTCACCACATTCCAACAAGTGTCATCGAGGGTATGCATGAGCAATTCCGCAACCTGAAGCAGGGCTCTATGTCAGTCTACCAGTATAATGTCAAGTTCCAAAACCTCGCCCGCTATGCTAAGCAAGACATTCCTGATGCCAAGAGCAAAATCTACCAGTTCCGTGGAGGCCTGAAAGATGAACTTCAACTTGCTCTCACCTTGTTCGAGCCCGATGAATTCGACAAATTCTATAACATGGCTTTGAAACAAGAGGCAGCTCAGCTTAAGATGGAGGCTTCTAAAAAGAGAATTCGAGATGCCGTTCACTCTTCCTCATCGTCTCAGATGGTCTCTAAGCATCAGAAATTTTGGCTTCCTCCTCCTCCAGTGATTCGAGCTCCATACAACAACTCCAACAACTCCAACAACTCCAACAGCAACAAGAACTCCGGTGGACGTGGTTTCTCCCACCCACCCAACCCGAGCAACCAATCGAGGAACCAGTTTCAGTCTCAAGGCTCCAAGTCAAGTGGTTCTCATTTCCGTCCTCTCTCAGAAGTGGTGTGCAACAAGTGTGGCCAGAAGGGTCATTATGCCAACAGATGTCCGAATCCGAAGCGCCTTCCTCCTCCTCCGCCTGTGAGTTCAGCTATTGTCAAGCATGATCCAAAGGCTGCAAGGGTCAATCTGATGAATGCAGCACAAGCGGAGAATTCTTCTGATGTCATTTTGGGTAACCTTCCAGTTAACTCTTTTCCAGCTAAAGTGTTATTTGATTCGGGTGCTTCACATTCCTTCATGTCATTCCCATTTGCATCCAAGTATAATGTGGGCACCATGGCCTTTCCAAAGGAGTTGCAAGTGATTTCTCCGGGCAGATGCATGACTTCTAGATTATATGCTCCAGATGTTTCTATTCGCATGGGTGATTATCGATTTTTGGCTTCTCCGGTGGTTCTTGGTAATTCTGACATTGACCTCATCCTCGGAATGGATTGGCTTTCTCAGCATGATGCTCACATTGATTGTGCACAGAAGGAAGTCAAGATGACTCATCCTGATGAAGATGTGATTATCTTTGCCTCCAGGGATAACACTATCAGGCTTTTCTCTCTCAATGATAAGGGCGAAATTAATGCCATATCTCAAATTCCGGTGGTGAACGAATATCAAGACGTCTTTCCTGAAGAACTTCCAGGCATGCCTCCACACCGTCAGGTGGAATTTGTCATTGAACTCGAGCCGGGTACTGAGACAGCATGCCGGCGTCCGTACAAGCTCTCTCCGGATGAATTGAAGGAATTGAAGAAGCAGCTTGATAAACAGGAGAGTATGGGTCTCATCAGGCCTAGTACGTCTCCTTGGGGCTGTGGTGTCTTATTTGTCAAGAAGAAAGATGGCACGGAGCGTCTCTGTGTTGATTACCGGCCATTGAACAAGAAGACAATAAAGAACAAATATCCGCTCCCCAACATCAACGAACTCTTCGAGCAGCTCAAAGGAGCTAAAGTGTTCTCTAAGCTCGACCTCCGAATGGGCTATCATCAAATTCGCATTCGCGAGGAAGACATTCCCAAGACGGCCTTCAGAACGAGCTACGGTTCATACGAGTATACCGTCATGTCTTTTGGTCTCGCCAATGCTCCTCCTACCTTTTCAAGGATGATGCACTACATCTTCAACCCCTATACTGGCGAGTTTGTGCTTGTGTATCTGGATGATATTCTGGTGTTTTCCAAGAATGAAGAAGATCATGAAAAGCACTTACGTCTGGTTCTTGATCGACTCCGAGAGCATAAGTTCTATGCCAAGTTCTCCAAGTGCGAATTTTGGCTCGATAAGGTTTTGTACCTGGGCCATATCATCTCAGCTGACGGCATTGCGGTAAATCCCGAGAAAGTTGAAGCAATTGTCAACTGGGAAGCTCCTCAAAACGTCAAGCAACTCCGCAGTTTTCTGGGTCTTGCCAGCTATTGCAGAAGGTTCGTTGAGAACTTCTCCAAGATTGCCAAGCCTCTTTCCAACTTGCTTCAGAAGAATGTCAAATACTTTTGGTCTCCAGAGTGTGAAGTGGCATTCAAAACTCTCAAAGAAAAGCTTGTCTCTGCTCCAGTTCTGACTCCTCCAGATGAGTCCAAGCCCTATGAAGTATTCTGTGATGCTTCTCTTCAAGGACTTGGTGGTGTGCTTATGCAAGATAAGAGAATTGTGGCATACACTTCTCGTCAGCTCAAGCCAAGTGAGAAGAACTATCCCACACATGATCTCGAGCTAGCAGCTGTGGTACATGCTTTGATTACGTGGAGACATCTGTTGTTGGGCAGAAAAGTCGACATCTTCATTGATCACAAGAGCTTGAAGTACATCTTCACACAGCCGCATCTGAACCTCCGCCAGACTCGTTGGGTTGAAATGATCCAAGAGTATGATCCCAGCATTGAATACACTCCTGGCAAGGCGAATGTGATTGCAGATGCTTTGAGCAGAAAGGCATATTCCAACAGCCTTCTTATCAAGCCGTACCAGCCTGAGCTTTGTGAAGCATTCAGGAAACTCAACCTCCAAGTTGTTCCGCAGGGTTTTCTTGCAAATCTTCAAATTGCTCCTACCTTGGAAAATCAGGTCCGTGAGGCCCAACTCAGGGATACCATGGTGAAGAAGGTGGAACATGGTATTGCAAAGGGCACTCCTAAATACAAGTGCTTTCGTGTTGATGAGAGAGATACCTTGTTCTTCGAGGACAGGCTCGTTGTTCCCAAAGGTGATCTCAGGAAGCTCATAATGGAAGAAGCACATGATTCTCTCCTTTCCATTCATCCTGGCAGTTCCAAGATGTACCAAGACCTCAAGCAACCTTACTGGTGGACACGCATGAAAAGGGAAATTGCCCAATTCGTGAAGAATGTGATGTTTGCAGAAGAGTGAAAGCAGAACATCAACGTCCAGCCGGTCTTCTCCAACCTCTTCCTATTCTCGAGTGGAAGTTCGACCACATTGAAATGGACTTCGTCACTGGTTTTCCTAAGTCCAAGCGAGGAAATGATTCTATCTTCGTGGTGATTGACAAGCTTACCAAAGTCGCTCACTTCCTGCCAGTCAAAGAATCAATCAATGCAGCTCAATTGGCAGAGCTGTACACTTCCAGAATTATGTCCTTACATGGCATTCCTCAAGTCATATCCTCAGACCGTGGAAGTTTGTTCACATCCAAGTTCTGGGACTCCTTTCAGTCCGCCATGGGCACTAAGATCAGGTTCAGCACTGCTTTTCACCCTCAGACTAGTGGTCAAGTCGAGCGAGTGAATCAGATTCTAGAAGACATGCTCAGAGCCTGTGTCATCTCTTTTGGCATGAAATGGGAAGACTGCCTTCCATTTGCCGAGTTCTCTTACAACAACAGCTTCCAAGCAAGTGCAGGCAAAGCTCCGTTTGAAATCCTCTATGACAGAAAGTGTCGTACCCCTCTCAACTAGTCTGAAACAGGTGAACGTCAACTTCTTGGCAATGACTTGATCTCAGAAGCCGAAGAAATGTGCAAAGTCATACGTGAGAATCTCAAGGCCGCTCAGTCGCGTCAGAAGAGCTACTATGACGGCAAGCATCGTGATTTGGCTTTCAACATTGATGATCATGTTTATCTCCGTGTGTCTCCGATGAAAGGCACCCAAAGATTCGGTATCAAAGGAAAGCTTTCTCCTAGATACGTCGGGCCTTTCAAGATTCTTGGTAAAAGAGGCAATCTAGCCTATCAACTTGAGCTCCCTTCAAACTTCGCCAATGTTCATGATGTCTTCCATGTGTCTCAACTTCGCAAATGCTTCAAGGCACCTGAGCGCATGATTCCGTTTGAAGAGATTGATCTTCAACAAGACCTGTCTTACCGAGAGCATCCCGTTGCTATTCTCGAAGAAACCGAACGCAAGACCCGCAACAAGTCCATCAAATTCTTGAAAGTCAAGTGGTCACATCACACCGACCGAGAAGCTACCTGGGAACGAGAAGATCATCTTCGTTCCGAGTACCCTTCCTTTTTCCAGTCCTAGATCTCGGGACGAGATCTTTTTGTAGTAGAGGAGAGTTTGTAATGCCCCGGATGTAATACTTTCCCTTTTGGGCATATAATATATCTCCGGCTTCATCTATTTCCTTTCCGGGTTCTTTGTCTTTCGGGTTTTCGTCGTTTTGTTGTGTGCGTGTGTGGCATTCATTCATATCATGTAGACATGTGCATCGCATTGCATTTGTGTTGTCGGTTACATCCGGTTCCACGCGTTCCTTCCCGTTGTCCGTTTCGCGTTCTGGAGCTCCCTCACGTGTCCGTGGCGTCCCGTAGACCTACTTTGTTGTTTGGCCGTGTAACGTTACCGGTGTGGCGTGAGACTTGTCGTGTGTTGTTGTTTTGTTGTGTGCAAACCGCCTCTCAAATCGCGTCGCGTTTGGACTCCGTTTGCTATCCCTTCAGTTATTCGTGTGGGTCCAAAGTGCCTTCACTTTGTGTCCCAGAAACACCCCTACTGCAGTCCACTACCCTCTTCTAGGCCCATCTAAACTACCCCCGCGATCGGATCCGTCGGATCGCGATCGGAGGGCTTCTAACACACCTAAATCCCCCTAACCCTAAAAATCTGCTATATAATGGACCCTAGGTCTATTTTAGGCATCTCTAGCTTCTTCCTCCTCCTTCCCCTATTTTTTTTCTCAGATCCACCCCCATCTCTCCACTTGGCATCTCCTCCCGCAGATCCCGCACCTGGGATCGAGGGCGACCAAACCCCTCGATCCTCCCATCGATCCAATCGGGCGCCGCGACCAGGCAGCGGCCAGGGTCAACGGCCCCAGCTCCTTCGCTCCGATCGGGCCTCGATCGCCAGCCCCTCGTCGCCCCAGCGAAGAGGCCCGGCTGGACCACTTCCTCGCCATCCCGCGGGCCCTCTCCTCGCCTTCGCGCCGTCGCCAGCAGCAGGGGCCAGCGGCCCGTTCCTTCGACCGCCCATCGCCACCGCGCCAGTCAGCTGGCCCCGTGGACCACTTCCCCGCCGTGGTGGTACGATCCGCGCCTCCTCCGGCCCATCGCCCCCCGCCGAGGCCCGGGCTGGGGCTCCGCCTCCCTCCGCCTCCAAGCGGGCCGGCCCAGCTGCCTGTCCCTCCACACCGCCAGGCCGCCGCCCCCCTCAGCCGCCGGTCGGGCCGCGCCCTCCTGTTGGGCAGCTCGCCTTCACCGCCTCCGCGCTGGGCCGCCTCACCAGCCGGGCCGAGCCCGCACCAGCCGGCTTCCCTCCGCGCCCCGGCTGGGCCGCCGCATCTCAGCCCGATCCATCCCTTTGCTACAGATCTGAGAGGTTGCTCTTATTTTCCTCTAAATCCCTGGTTCTTTAGTTGTCTGATGCATATTTCTAACTGCTATAACTTTTTGTGTGGATGTCCGTTTCGCGCAAATAGCATGTCCAGACGTTCGTGGTGATTAGCACTACGTTTTATCTTTTTGTGTCATGCATGTTAGAGATCATCTAGATGCTTGTTTTCCCGTTGCAAGAGTGCATCCCGGTATAATTGTTGCTATGTGATGTTTTTATGCCATCTTTGCCATGTGATATCTTTTAGCTCGTTTGTCCGAATGATGCAAATGACATGTCCACGTGTTCGTCTTGCCATGCTCTACATGTTGTTGGTGATAGGTTGCATGTTAGATTTATTCTTGCCATGTTTATCATCGTTGCAAAGTGCTATGTGGCTGTGATGTTGTTTCACTTGTTATGAAATGCCATCTTGTTGAGCTCGTTGCTATCGTTGTGTTTATCTCCATGATGCATGCTTGTATGTTTCGGGATCACCATCATGTGTACTTTGATGAGGTGCTTACCACTTGCCATGTTTAGTTTCGAGGTGACTTAAACTTGCTCGTTTAGATGCCATGATGAAACTGCTGTTTTAGGACTTAGTGGTTTTTCATTAAGTCTGAAATCTGTAACGTTCCGATGCCATGTTTGCTTGCTGCTCTAGGACAAACCATGATAGTTTTGGGGTGGATCTTGATTGTTCCTTGTAGTATATATTGTTGGCTTTCAATTCATGTTCTCACATGTTTATTTAAGTGGCTGTAGCATGTTTATCTTTTGCTCCAAAGTTGCAATAAAATTCTGCTGCCAGAATTTTATTGTCAAGTTCAATATGTCCAAGCTTATTGCTATTGATCCGTGGCTCCTTTGGGGGTGCACCTTTGGACTTATTTGCTGTAGTATATGTCTAGTTTATGTTCATGTCCTTTGCCATGATGTTTGAGTGCTGTAGCTTAATTTTCTAGTGCTCTGAAGTTGCTATGTTGCTGTAATTTTCAGCTTTCGCTCATTTCTTGTTTCGGGCATAACTTTTAGCCCGTAACTCCGATTTCAGCGAGTCTTATATGAAACTTGATTGATTTTCCGTGTAGATTCATAATCTCATATTGTTATCATATTTTGAGGTATTTTGCTTGAGTGTTATTTTCCGTGCTCCGTGTGCATCCTTAGTGCATCCATCATGCATCCATCATTTTTGAGTGCGCATTGCATCTTATTGATTTGTGCCTTGTGTGATTGTATTGTTTAGAGCCGGAAGCTGAGACCGAGTACGAGTACGAGCACGAGGTTACCAACGAGGTTGAGCACGAGGACCCTTCTTACGATCCGAACGACTTCTCTTCAGGCAAGATGACCGAACCCCGATAACATTACTATCTTTGCCTATTGCTAGTAGATCCGCTCTATAGTTTTGCCTCGATGCCCATGTTCTTCCTGTCAGCCTCCTACTTGTAACCATTGCCTTGTTTAACCACCCTACCTATGCAAACCGTTGCTTGGCTAAGTACGCTTCGCTCAGCCCTTCTTATAGCGTTGCTAGTTGCAGGTGAAGTTCGAAGATGCTTGCTTCATGTTGAAGTTTTGTTGGGTTATATCACACTATATAAATTTTTAAAATGAAATCATCTATATATTGGCAAGGGTGGAAGGCTAAGCCTTTTGCTTGGTGATTTGTTCCACTCATGCCGTTAGGAACCGTATAAACCGGTGTTATGTTCCTTGATTATGCGTTCCTAACACGGTTGGGGTGTATGGGACCCCCTCGATAAACCGCTAAGTGCTAAGTCTTTTCCAGCAAGTCCCAACATTGGTACTATTCGCCTAATAACAAACTAAACTTGCATAGGGAGTAATCAACCCTCTTTCTTAATCAACAACCCCGGGCCAGTGCTCCACATGAGTGTTGGTCCGAAACGAGCGGACTGCGGGGCCGCCTTGGGGCAACCTGAGGTATTTGGCATACACCTGTAGGACGTCTCATCCGGTCGTGGCCTGAGACGAGATACGCGCGGCTACTATCAGGGTGTCGGCACGCCGGGAGGATTTGCTGGATTAGCCTTACCTTAGTTCGGAGTATCTTGAGCACGGGATTCCGAGAATACTCGGGTCTTCCCACTTTGGAGTTGCGACTCCGCAGATCGTGGGCTTGTAATGGGTCAAGTTGGAACACCCCTGCAGGGTTATGAACTTTCGTAAGCCGTGCCCGCGGTTATGTGGCAGATGGGAGCTTGTTAATATCCGGTTGTAGATAACTTGACACAATGTTTCTAATACACTACCAGCGTGTGTTCCGTGACTGTCAATTTCCGAATAGGGATTCGGGAGTTGAACACGGTGGGGTTATGTTTGACGTGTTGTAGCTAGGATCACTTCGTGATCATCTCTCGGCCGAGGCTTTCTCTTCTCGCACTCTCTCACGTAAGCTAGTTGCTAGTTGCTGCTGCAGACACTTATTCTTTTCTTCAGCCTTATCCTCTCCTAAGGCTTAAATAGTCTTGTTACCTGGGAACGGGATTGCTGAGTCCTCTGTGGCTCACAGTTACTTCACCACCACCAGATGCAGGTCCAGCTGTGAGCTATCCAGGTGATGGCACCGAGCTAGACTGGGAGTACGACGAGGAGCGTAGTCGATACTATGTTCGTTATCCGGATGATCAGTAGTGGAGACTTCTACTAGGATTCGATCCGACCTGTGGTTTATTTATTTAAGTTTGGTATCTTGACATTTGGTTTTTGCCTTTAGAGGGTTGTGATGTTCTTAATGTATGATGTTTGAGACATGTATTGTATTTGTGTGACGTGGCGAGTGTAAGCCAACTATTTATGTTTACAATCCCCTCTTTTACATGAGAGGTGCAAAGATTACCAAACTTGAGATCATTCTAGGATGGACTTATGCCTTTAAGTCGTGCCTCGACACGTAGGAGGTATAACTCCATCCTGGGCATTACAGGAGGAGACGGCCGGCGGCAGCCACGGAGGCGGCGACGGCGGCCCTTGGGGGCGCGGCGGCGGCGGCGACCCTAGGGGGCGGCGGCGGCCCTAGGGGGCAGCGGCTCCTTGGCCCCCCTTCTTCCTTGTGGATGGTGCTGCAATGGTGCTGGTCCTCCTCTCCAAGACGGCGGCTTGGGAGGAGGAAAATTCGTGGCCCTTGGTGACCTTGGTTTCCTCTCTTTATATAGACTCTCGGATTCCCGTCATCAGATTTTGGGCCTCAGTAAAACGGGCTTTACTCGGCCGTCCGGACTCCGATTTGGACGAATTTTATATCCAGAGGCATCGCCTCGAAATTCCCCACAACTTTCGCAACTAGACTTTTTCTGTTTGACGTCGTCTTTGGGCCAGAACGTGACCATCTTTAAAAAACGTTCTCAGACAGATTTCAGGAAAGTCAGAGTCCTACTCCAATACGACTCCTTTTGCGTTTTTGTCAATTTCCAAGTAATTCCTACACAATAAAGTGTAAAACAAGAACATTGTGCACTTTTGCAACCATTAGTAGGTTAGTCCAAATATGATCAAAAGTGTATGGAAGTGCATAAATATCATAGCAATATCACACAAAAAGGGCATGGAGCAAGCAGAAATTATAGATACGTTTTGGACGTATCAGCCGCCGCCCCCCTAGAGACGGGATCTCTAGGGCCGACGCACCCCCCCTAGGCCCCCTATATATAGTGGGGGGAGGGAGGGCAGCCGCACCCCATGCCCTGGCGCCTCCCTCTCCCTCCCGTGAAACCCCTTCCTCCTCTAGTGTTGCTTGGCGAAGCCCTGCTAGAATACCGCTGCATCCACCACCACGCCGCCGTGCTGCTGGATCTCCATCAATCTCTCCTCCCCCCTTGCTAGATCAAGAAGGAGGAGACGTCGCTGCTCCATACGTGTGTTGAACGCGGAGGTGCCGTCCGTTCGACGCTAGGATCATCAGTGATTTGGATCACGACGAGTACGACTCCATCATCCACGTTCTCTTGAACGCTTCTGCTTGCGATCTACAAGGGTATGTAGATGCACTCCCCTCTCCCTCGTTGCTAGATGACTCCATAGATTGATCTTGGTGGAGCGTAGAATTTTTTTGATTTCTGCTACGCTCCCCAACAAACCCTTGACCATCGCGATGTTGGCGGCGCCCATGGCGTCGTTCTCCTTCTTGTGGGCAACATTGAGACCTACACCTGGCCCTCGGCCTCGTGGTCCCGAGCGAAAGCCTAAAGTCTCCGGATTGGGCGGCGGCGATGCATCGGCGCCGCTTTCTTCTTGAAGGCGCCACCTTGGGAGCTCTTTATGGTCAGGGCTCGGTGTGGTGGTGGTCTGCTGGTCTTCAGTAGTGTCCATGCTCGGCGGCTGCGGTGGGCGTTAGGGTCTAGGCCGGAGACGGTGGCAATGTATGAGTTTCCTTTAGGGCTGAGGTTGCCACAGATGTTGTCCTATCTCGACAACTAGTTGGCTTGTCCATATGTGCTCGGGGGTGAGCTGCTCTACCTGCCGACGGGACGGCGTCCTTCGATCTAGGACGAGAGGGCAAGGGTGCCCTCTTCGGAGGCAGCGACAGGAAAACAAGTTTGACCTTGGGAGGGACAGAGTGTGGCTTTCCTCCGACGGTGAATAGCTCCCTTGTCGCAGTCGTTGATGACATGATTTGAGGCCGTCGTGGGCTCCGATGTCCTACTGGTCCTTCAGAGCTCGTTAGTTGTTCCGTGAAGTTGTGTATCATGTCGATTTATTTTTCTATTTCTTGTTGTTTGGTCGGTTGTAATGTGTGGTTTGCTTTATATATAAAGCGGGGCGAAAGCCTTTTTCGTTGAGATGTTGCAACTGTGGGCGGGAGAGCTGCAATCGCTGTTGGCAGAGGCTTCATGCTAGCCATGGCCGAGCTGGGGCGGGAGTCCAACAACGACGGGGCACGGGACGAGGGAGAACGCAGTGGTGTGCAGGGGACCGGACAAGTTAGGGCGGCGCTCTCGGCTAGAGCCGCACGGGAGGG
>LR738713.1:792059441-792097744 GCA_902687465.1 Secale cereale | reverse complement strand
GGGGGGGGGGTGGGGGTCATGTGTGCATCGAGGAAGAAAGAGGAACGAATCTGACGGTTGATAGTGTTCGAATCGAAGGGCTGGGGCGCAGATCATTGCCCTTAAAAAAGGATTAACCTCATTATGCCATAAAAATATCCCTCTATGAAGTGTTTCGTTTCCTCACTCGCTAATTGTTGTGCCAAAATGAACTGAAAATGCTCTGCCCATTTTTATGCAAAAAAATGACCATTTCTATATTCTTCAAAAATAATACTCCTTCCTGCGAATGTTCTCGGCAGGTCTTGCGCAGTCTCCCTGATTGCCCGATTAGCGAGCATGGCGAATATCATCCTGGATTTTGATGATGAGATGATAATTTTCATACTGGAGCTTCAGCTTCCATAATACGCATCTTATGCTCATAAGGGAAATTGCTACCAAAGATGAAAGAAAGCTTCCATTGTATACAAAGCAATGATCACAGCAACTGCAGGCTCTCAAGGCATATATATACAGAACAATGATCACAACTATTGCAGGCTATCAATAATGGGGTTTGTCTGCTTTTCTTTCAGAGATGTGTAACTGAACTTATTCAGTCATCAAACAACATGGTACATGTTCATTCCAGCATAAGCTGGGTATAGTACTTTATATATTCAAATGTCCAAACCTAAATTGCAGTGTATCTGACCTCATACATGACTGCCGTTAGGGGATTCTACTTGACTTGTTAATCTTGCAACTGGCTTTCACTAATCTTTCTATTTACCAGGCCAAGTGAATTTGTCAAATTTATACAAGTGGAAAATACAGATCTAGAGATTGAAAATCCCCTAACCACACTTAATTGTATTTTATAGGACCTATTGTATGGGACACTTCTGTGCATAACCTGAATAGGACCTTGTTTTTGTGGTTATTTGGTCCTTGTATAGGACCTTGTTTCTAGGATAGTAAGATCACCGAATTTGTCATCTTAATTGTTTAAAAATGGGTCCATCTAACTCCTATCAATCATAAATTGGTTTATGCCATAAGTGTGAATAATCGGGACACTAAAACAGGGATGCGATGACCATTTGCGACATCGGCCAAACTTGCTTAATTATCCACTGCATAACCTGATTGTTTCCTGGGTCCAAACTCCTCTGTCTAACCCTGAGTATATCTATATATATACCTCTATACCTAATAATAAAGGATGGAAGATTTCATGGTTCTCCATCCGTCAGGCTTTTATATCCGTTGATTTTATGTTAACTATAAAGATTGACGAATGAGATTTAAAGTATGTCTATAGTTGATGAAAATTACCCACCAATGCCACCCATAAGTCAGAAAAAAAACAATCGGAGGCTGTCGTCTCACGTTGCAAGAAAACAAGCGGACAGTTTAAAAAAAAAAACAAGCGGGTGATGGCGCATGATAGGGAGTTCCAAACCAAGGCGGCTGCAAGTGAGGTGAGGAAGCCGGGACGCGGGGATCCGAGGCGTTGACATCCGGAGACAACGGATCCGGTCAAGACGTGGCCCCGGAGGCAGTCTGGCGGTCGACGGGTGGTGGCGTCCAAGAGAGATCGAGAGAGAGGCGGGAAGGGAGAGAGAAGGCACATGGATGGAGGAAAAGAAGAGATGGCAGGGGCGGCCAGTGAGGCAGGGAAAGAGAAGGAGGAGGGATGGAGGAGAAGGAGAGATGGCAGGGGCGGCTGCCGGCTGGTGTGATTGCTCTGGTGACCGGGGTATGATGAGGTCGCGGTTGGCGTCACCGACAAAAGTACTTCGCGGCAGCAGAGGTGATGGTGGAGGCGCAGGCTAGCAGTGCCATGGCCAGAGGCAGAGGTGGCCATGGCACGGGAGGAGGTGGGGCGAGGCAAGGGATGGAGATGACAGGAAGGAGGCGACCGGGAGGTCGATGGACGGCGGATGCTAGCCGACGAGGTCGCCTACGGCGACTGGAGAATTAGGGAGGTGCGCGAGGGCGAAGCAGGGCAGCGGCGTTCAGTGACCGGCCATGGCAGGCGACAGGCGGCTGGAACAGAGCCACGTGCACGACGCAAGAGCTAAGAGGAGGGAGGTAAGAGCAAAGGACGACTGGAGGCCGTCGTCCATGGCCGCGTGCAGCAGAGTCCGCGGCTCGGCTGAGATGCAGGACGACGCGAGGAGAGGCGGGGCAGCAGCGCGAGAAACGACGCACGAAAGAGGAAGGAGGGTGGCGCGGTCTGGCTCAACGGCCGGAGCGGGGGCAGATAGCGGCGTTGGCAGGACGCGCAGGCTCCTGGGCGCGGTGCTCCTCTCCTGAAGGCGGCGCTCAAGGGGGATCGAGGAAGAGGACGAGGGGATCGGGCATTTTTGGGAGGAGGAAGAGGACGAGGACAGAGCAGACCGAGTTGCTATGCTGCGCTGCTACTCCTCTTCTTCTTTTTCTTTATTAATTAACATAAAAATGATATAAGATAGAGAGGTTTAGGGGATAAATCTGCGCAAACGATAAATTTTCTTGGGGTCCTTCAAATACGTGTGACCCAAGAAAATTGGTTGTAGTCATGATTTGGAAATTAGATTCTAACTCATTTGAATTTAATTTAAATGGGTATGAAAAAAGTGTTGGTTTTAGAAGTGTCTAAAATTTATGGAAATTTTGGTGGAGCTTCGATAAATGCAATAAGAATTAATGGAAACCTTTGTAGACAAAACTTGAAGTAGAAAAGGCATGGGATTTGGAGAAGGTTTGGGACAGAAAAGCAAAGCACTTAAATAAAAAAATCTTCAAAGTTTTTAAAAAGGTATGAAATATTTAATGGCATAGAGAAAAAATATAATAATTATTTTGCACAAAAAATCTAGAGAACCAGTCTAGATTCATAGAATCACTTTTATGGGCATGTGCGTAAATTGAAAAGGGAAAAAATAGGAAATTTTGATTCATCGGACCCATGGCGCAGGTGCCCTGCCGGCCGCCGCTGGAATTGTATGATGTGGGAAAATGGAGGCGGCATGCTGTACAATGTTGGGGTCGCAATTTTAGGGGTTGACTGTGTATGTCGCTGAGAGGAAGCTTCATGTAGTTTTTTTAGACAAATCTCGCCAAGCTTTTATTAACTCGTCAAAATGTTTACCGGCACTGAAGGAAGATCCAGGGTGACCTAATCATACATAGCGGCCACCCCCATGAGAAAGTGCATGTTTCGCTAAATTGTGAGCTTCAAAATTTGAGCTCCTAAATTCATAACTGATTTTACAAAAATCAAAATCCAAATAGTGGTCTATTATTTCATGTATAATGGCTACTTAGCTTGCCTTGTTGGATAGATTAGCGTGGATGCGCCATGGGGCTTAGTTAACTATGCTTTGATAAGTATAATGCATTTTGGTTATTTCGGCACTTAGGTCAGCACATTCCAACGACCAACTCACCGAAGTAATTTCAGTTTGTGTCTTTCGTTAACTGAGTTAATAACCGAACCTTTCGTCCTCAGTTTTTTTGACTTCCATCCCGGTTAATTCGGCTTCGGTCTTTGGTTCTTGGTTTCTATGTCCACCGTGTGCGTGCAGCTCGGTTAGAACTGCGTGGCTACCTGGGAGGTTAGGGGGCACATCGTACGATTCTCCATATTGGACCATTGGACCAGCTTTTGGTTCTACGAAAAACAATTCTTATTAAATAATAGTACATCCTCATTAATTTACACATGATCCCACCAATTTATATATGTCCCTAGATAGACAATCAATAAGGCTAGTCCCAATGGGGAGGAACTTAGTAGTAACATCGTTGCCATGTAGGACAAAAAGCTGACATGACAAACATTTAATGAGGAAAGAAAGGGTAGTGGTAACATAGCTAGTTACCGGAACATCACATATTTCAAGACATTGTGAGTCTATAAACTAATAAATAGAGTTTTGCATGATGTTCCTACCCATTGTGATGGTGGTAACATAGCATAGAATAGCGTGTATGTTCTTGCTCTATGTTACTCCCCATTGTGACCAGCCTAAGCTTTCCGGAAGTAAACAAAACAGAGGGTGAGTTGTGGCTATGATCTGTCAATGATGGAAATAAATGAAAATGAGTGCAAGATGTTTTTACAATCTAGCAATGATGGAAATAAACAAAACAGAAGGTGAGGTGTGGCTATGATATGTCAATGATGGAAATAAACGAAAATGAGTGCAAGATGTTTTTACAATCTAGCAATGATGGAAATAAACAAAACAGAAGGTGAGGTGTGGCTATAATCTGGAATGAAAGTTTCGTAGAGAGTTGAGTGGGTGAGGTGTGGCCCGTGGGCTTAATACTGGCAAATGTGAGTATATAAAATATCTTGCATGTGTGCTAATATGGACATTTCCTCTACCGTTGGTATACACTGGCTAGATGTTTAACTTCAAAGTAAATGCTACTAAACATGACTAACTAAAAATCGTAGATTGCCTAAAATCTCACGTGGGATATTTATTTTCCGTCGCAACGCACGGGCCTTTTGCTAGTACTATTGAAGTTTGAGCTATCTATTTGGCAACGATCATGTGTGTATCAGTTGCTGATTTTTATAATTAGTGTGGTTCCGTTTAGCCAATACATATACATCAAGTAGGGCTGTGCATTTTGAAACCGAACCGAAAAATCATACCGAAAATAAACCAAACCGAACCAATTTTATGGTTTTTATGGTTTATGGTTTTGGTATGGTATGGAATTTTCATACCGATTTGAACTTTGGTTTTTATGATATATAGCGAAAAACCGAACGGTCAACCGAATAAACCGAAGTAAAAAATAAATTTATATTTCTTGAGACAAACAACCATACAAGTTGTCATTTTTCTTGTACATGAGTCAAATTCACTACTAAGCATGTACATTTTTCTTGTAACATAGTTATTTTTCTCTTTAAAAGATGCTAAGCACGTCCATAATCATTAAGGGATGAATATATGCATGCATATATACTTATATATATAGTTATATACTATTTATGTAAAATAGTATGTGTTTTGATTGGTTTTGAGTCATAAATTTGTAAATTATTATTACGTCATTTTCAAATTCGCGTCAACTTTGGTTTTTATGGTATATACCGAACCATACCGAAATAATTTGGTATATACCGAAACCGAACCGTATTTTCATTTCATACCGTATTTACCGAAGTATTAATACCGTACAAACCGAAAAATCGTATAAACCGAACCATGTAAACCGAATAAACCGAACGCACAGAGTGAACATCAAGAATGGGTCCTCGGTTTAGATAGGAAAGCAGGCAACTGTAGGTTATCAAGAATGGGTTTTCTCTACATTTGTTTCAGAGATGTGCACCTGAACTTATTCAGCCATCAGGCAACATAATGCACTATCATCTTCTAGAATGTAGTGATATTGGGTTCAGCAACAACCATGTATTCTACAGAAGCTGGACATACCATAGGTGAAACGTTGGCATTTGGTAGTACCCGACATACACAAATGTCTGAACTGAACTCGTGTGCCACGTGACAGGTAAAATACAGGTTGTGTACCCTCTCCTCGGCTTCTTCAGCTTGCTTCTACCAGTTTTTCTAGTAACTAGATCATGTGAATTTGCCAGAACTAAACGATTGGTAAATACAATCATTTGTCCCACCACGCAGATGTAAAACTCCATATCATCGCAAAATCATGAACAGACAGATAACAGAAAATGAATTTACTGCAAGTCAGAGAGATTTCTGACTTTTTTTTCTCAGCAGAACAGAACATATTACTACATCGACATCATTATCCAAACAGCAAACACTACTAAATCACTAGACAGTAATCGACTAAGCCTTCTTGGGGGACTTGACGGCCTTCTTGGGCGACTTGGGCTCCTTCTCGGCCGTCTTCTTGGGGAGCAGCACGGGGTTGATGTTGGGCAGCACGCCGCCATGCGCGATGGTGACGCCGGCGAGCAGCTTGCCGAGCTCCTGGTCGTTCCGGATGGCGAGCAGCAGGTGGCGCGGGATGATGCGGGACTTCTTGTTGTCCTTGGCGGCGTTCCCGGCCAGCTCAAGAAGCTCGGCGGCGAGGTACTCGAGGACGGCGGCGACGTAGACGGGGGCGCCCATGCCGACCCGCTGAGCGTAGCGGCCCTTCTTGAGGAAGCGCCCGATGCGGCCGACGGGGAACTGCAGCCCGGCCTTGAGGGACCGCGCCACCGCCTTCTTCCTGGGGCCGCCGCCGAGCTTGCGCCCCACCACGTACTTCTTCACCTTGGAGACGGCGCCGGTGGCGGAGGCGTCCATTGCGGCTAGAGGCAGGGGTTGGCTGGAGGTGCGGAGAGATTTGGGCGCGATGGGGGATTTGAGAAGGCGGGAGTGGGTTGCTTTGGACGACGGGTTTGGGAAGGCTATTTAAACGGCGCGGGAAGGGAGCACTGTGGGGCCGTCGATCCGCGCGCGCGGGCACTGGGCGGTTAGATTGGTGACGAATGGACGGCTGCGATGCGAGAGTTATGCTGCGCCCTTCTCCTCGTTCGGTCAAAACTTTTGTCAACGAAGAGAAATGGAAGGACCGCAGAAATCGGACCAAGTTCTCAACCCCTTCCTTTCTACTAGTAAAAGTTACTACTACTTATTTACAAATGAAAAAGGGAACGTTTATTTCTTTTTTTTCAATGATTGCAATTTTTTTGGTGGCTTACCAAGTAAGGTTTATTTCGGCTAAAAAACAGAAAGGGTTATTTGGATACAAGGTTCTTCAACAGGAATCTTTTATCAAAAAATGGGCCAGTAAATCACACAGTTAAATTGGTTCTATAAACTCAAATCAATATGACATGTCACCCCTAAAAAAACAATATGACATATAACAGCGGGGTAGATGTTATTAGAAATTTCATTTTTTTTTTTTATATACTAGCACATATGCCCGTGTGTTGCAACGGGGAGATGATTTTTTTGCAAGAAGCAGCGGGAGAAATAATTGATGTGTCCATCAAAAACGATCTCCACTGCGGTGGGCGACATAGCGAGGAGCTGCGTTCTTTTCACGGGTCATGTTTGGCCCGTCATATCTTGATAGTGGTGTGTTTGGTCGGCGTGGCGGCGACCACCCAATTGGTGCCTTTTTTTTCCTTCGGGTCTGCCTTTGTCTCGGAGTTGTGGTTGCGTCCTCATTTAGTTGTTGCGCGGTGACCTTCGAGGCACGATTGATTCGACCACTCTCTCCTACGGCGACGTAACCGGATGGATTACTAATTGCAGCACATAAATTTTATTTCATTAGCATAATCAGCGCATAACCAGACATGAATGTCCCTTTCGCTATGAGGGTTTATTCTCTTCAATTATGTTTGCGCTCACGTGCCCACAAATTTTATTAATTAGAGCAAAACCAACATATTATGTTTCATTAGCATCGTGCCCGCAATTTTTTTCATTATAGCCAATCAACATATTGTACTTTATTAGCACGTGCTAGTTACCTCCGACAATAATTTGTGAGTCCCTCGTTCTGCTCATGATTCTCGAGACAAGTTCCTTATTCTCACACAGCCTCCTTACTTCCAGACAACTTAGGGACACTAGTCAATGTGTATGTGCAATGCACGTTAATTTGAGAGTATATTAAGTGCATGCGAATATTAAGTAGGTTATGATTTGCGTGTTATTATGTGATTAGCGCTATATTTGGCATGAAATTAACTGCACCGACATTGAAGCAGTCTAGGTCGTTGGATTGACATGATTTGATGGCCGAGATTAGTTAGATCTGCCCCTTTAGATCTTTTTATATTGATATAGATATAAAAACTGATGTGATTTAGTACAAAATTCTAAGGTGGGGTTGTTGCTATCATTGCAAGCTAGCTGAGTTGGTTTTGTCCGTCGGCACAATAGGGAAGGTCCATAGTTGAATCCCCTCGCGCCCTTAATTTTTTGTTGCTCTTCCATCTGACAGAAAAAGAAATGTGTGGTAGGCCCAGTTGGGCCCACTTAGAGGATAGACGAGAAAATTGGGGAACTACGTGTGAAATGGACGGAACAAAGTTCATACGTATTTTGTGACCAACTTTTGAAAATGGGACATGTTTTGAACATTAAGAACGATTTTATATTAAAAAAACGCGGACATTATTTTGAATCTGTGAACATTTCACTAAAGCAATAATATATTTAGAATTTTTAATATGCTTTAGAATGCTTTCTTTTAATCCCAGACAATTTTGGAATATTTTCTGAATTTGCAAAAAACTCTGAACGAGAAAATATTAATGTTACAAACATTTTTTTAACGGGAAGACAATATTGTAATTCTAAACATGTTTCGAAAATTTGACAATAATTAAAATTACTATTTTTTAATTTGAATTACGACATAATATAAAAATTAAATAATTTTGGAAGGAAAAACAAAACAGGCCGTCCCAGTCTTGGGCGCCCTGTGCGAAGCTCCAACTATGTGCCGCGAAGGGCGAGAAATAGGATTATTGTAGCTACATGGGTATCTAAATAAGTGGGCTGACTTCATTGGGCCACAGTGTGTGCGGCCCAAGTATGAAATTCTGGATTGCTAAAAAAACTGACATATGCACATAAATTTAGTACCACCTCGGATAGAAAAATAAATTTTAACGGTGAATGGATTATTTTTTTGGAGAAACACACCTTGCTTTATTATTGGGCATAGCTAGGCAGCAATTGTTTGTTCGCTAGTCTAGGTAAAGTTTATGTTTGTACCCTCCAAAGAAGAAAGGATGCACTTCTCCGATGTGAACAAACGCATCTCTTGATGGATCCAAGCAATGTTAGACACTGCTTCAAGTGATCCTGACCCCAATGATCTCGAGTTTAATCACCGAACGTTCTACAACATTGTCTACAGAACTCTCTACCCAATAGTTTGTCCTTGACATATTTCAGGAGTTTTGTGTAATGCTCTCTATGAAATATCATGTTCTGGCACATTCAACATTCAAGATCTATTCCTTCACAACTTAGTATATGTTGTTGAATTTCCTTTGGCTCTAAAGATTTACGCCCCTTGGATCCAGAAACTTACCAACATTGCTCAAGGCAAGCGCTATATATGTCGATTTGGCCCGAAGTATTTCACACCTCCTATGTGTGACACGGTGCAAGTTCTGAAAGACAATGATAAAGGCAAATCTTGAAAATCCTTTCCTCTATGAAGTATGCAACCTAGCAACTGCTTGACAAACATCAACGCCAAGTCAGAAAAGAGAAAGAGCACTTAGCCTCCGAAATTAATCTTGTTGCAAACACGACCAGGAAAAATCATCTCACTATGAAGGAAGACAAGCGTCGTTCCTGGAAAATTCTCAGGAAATTCTACGCCTAAGATCAACTCAAGAAGTTTGCCATCCTAAATAAATATGATATATTGATCCTTTTGAGACTTGTCGCAAGAAAAGAGATACTCCTCCCCTTCCAATAAAGTAAACAACTATCGATCTGATTTTTTCTCAGTGGGGATGATGTGATTGAAGAATCTGAATCCACGTCATCGCAGTTCAGGGAATGCGAAGAGAATGCCCAGGACAACCCCGATGGCCCAACTGACCCAGTCATTCCTGAAGGAAATAAACTTGAAGGAAATGTCGTCATTACTAATGAGGATTCTCCCTCGGTAGTGATTTCCACCTGACACATCGCAGATGATTCTCATGTTTCATCTTCATCAAGCGGTCCCAGATCATTGCCGCCTTCTTCGGGCGCATAGGTTGTCTCATGCTCTTTGTCAACTTTTTGACACTTCTTGACAAAAGGGGGAGAAGACATCTAAGTTATTAGATATGGGTCTTTTTCCATGGTGTTTCATTTCTTGAGTTTACAACACTTGGTGTTCTATTTGATTCTTATCAATGTTGTAAAACTCTCATGAAACTCTGTGATGGTTTTTAATGTAATAACTCCTTGTTGGAAATATGCCCTAGAGGCAATAATAAAAGTATTATTATTATATTTCCTTGTTCATGATAATTGTCTGTTATTCATGCTTGAATTGTATTGTACGGAAACAACGATACATGTGTGAATATATAGACCACAATGAGTCCCTGGTGAGCCTCTAGTTACCAGCTCGTTGATCAACAGATGATCACGGTTTCCTGATCATGGACATGTGATGTCAGTGATAACGGGATCACATCATTAGGAGAATGATGTGATGGACAAGACCCAATCCTGAGCATAGCACGAGATCGTATAGTTCGTAATGCATAAGCTTTTCGGTGTCAAGTATTTATTCCTTAGACCATGAGGTTGTACAACTCCCGGATGCCGTAGGAATACTTTGGGTGTGCCAAACGTCACAACGTAACTGGGTGGCTATAAAGGTACGCATCGGGTATCTCCGAAAGTGTCTGTTGAGTTGGTACGAACCGAGACTGGGATGCTGTCACTCCATATGACGGAGAGGTACCTCTAGGCCCACTCGGTAAGACATCATCATAATGAGCTCAATATGACTAAGTAATTAGTCACGGGATGATGGATTACGGATCGAGTAAAGAGACTTGCCATGACGAGATTGAACAAGGTATCGGGAATACCGACGATCGAATCTCGGGCAAGTACCGTACCGATGGACAAAGGGAATAACATACGGGATTGAGTGAATCCTTGACACGGTGGTTCATCCGATGAAGATCATCGAGGAACACGTGGGAACCAACATGGGTATCCAGATCCCGCTGTTGGTTATTGACCGGAGAGTGGTCTTGGTCATGTCTACGTGTCTCCCGAACCCGTAGGGTCTACACACTTAAGGTTCGGTAACGCTAGGGTCGTAGAGATAAATGCACGTGGAAACCTGAAAGTTGTTCGGAGTCCCGGATGAGATCCCGGACGTCACGAGGAGTTCCGGAATGGTCCGGAGGTAAAGATTGATATATAGGAAGTCAGGTTTCGGCCATCGGGTGATCTCCGGGGGTCACCGGGAGCGTCCCGGGACCACCGGAGGGGCCCCGGGGGTCCACCGGGTGGGGCCACCCATCCCGGTGGGGCCCCTAGGCCGCAAGGGGAAGTGTACAGCCCTAATGGGCTGGCGCACCACTAGGGGCCCACCTCCCCATGCGCCTAGGGTTGAAACCCTAGGGGGGAGGGGGCGCCCCACTTGCCTTGGGGGGCAAGGACTCCCCCCTTGGCCGCCGCCCCCCTGCAGATTGGATCTGCAGGGCCCTGGCGCACCCCCTGGCCCCCTATATATATGTGGGGGGGGGAGAGGGCAGCCGCACCCAAGCCCTGGCGCCTCTCCCCCTCCCGTCACACCTCCATACTCCCAACGCAGGGCGCCCGGCGAAGCCCTGCTGCGATCTCCACTGCATCCACCACCACGCCGTTGTGCTGCTGGATCTCCGACGACCTCTCCTCCCCCCTTGCTGGATCAAGAAGGAGGTGACGTTGCTGTACCGGACGTGTGTTGAACGCGGAGGTGCCGTCCGTTCGGCGCTAGATCATCGGTGACGAAGAACGCGAAGAGTACGACTACTTCATCCACGCTTCTTCGAAAGCTTCCGCACGCGATCTACATAACGGTATGTAGATGCACTCTTACTTGCTCGTTGCTAGATGTCTCCTTAGTTGGATCTTGGTGTAAGCGTAGATTTTTTTTGAATTCTGCTACGTTCCCCAACAGTGGCATCTGAGCTAGGTTTTAATGCGTAGCATCTTGCACGAGTAGAACACAAAGCAGTTGTGGGCGTTTGAGTTTGTTCAACTTTCTTACCGTTACTAGTCAATCTTGATTCGGCGGTATTGTGGGATGAAGCGGCCCGGACCGACTTTACACGTACGCTTACGTGAGACTGGTTCCACCGACAGACATGCACTAGATGCATAAGGTGGCTGGCGGGTGTCTGTCTCTCCTACTTTAGTCGGATCGGATTCAATGAAAAGGGTCCTTATGAAGGGTAAATAGAAATTGACAAATCGCGTTGTGGTTTTGGCGTAGGTAAGAAACGTTCTTGCTAGAAATCCTATAGAAGCCACGTAAAACTTGCAACAACAATTAGAGGACGTCTAACTTGTTTTTGCAGCATGTGCTATGTGACGTGGTATGGCCAAAACGAAGATGTGATGAATGATATATGTGATGTATGAGATTGATCATGTTTTTGTAATAGGGAATCACGACTTGCATGTCGATGAACTTGACAACCGGCAGGAGCCATAGGAGTTGTCTTAATTATTGTATGACCTGCGTGTCACTGAATAACGCCATGTAATTACTTTACTTCATTGCTAAACGTTAGCTATAGTAGTAGAAGTAATAGTTGGCGTGACGACTTCTTCAAGACACGATGATGGAGATCATGATGATGAAGATCATGGTGTCGAGCCGGTGACAAGATGATCATGGTGCCCCGAAGATGGAGATCCAAGGAGCAAGATGATATTGGCCATATCATGTCACTTTAATTGATTGCATGTGATGTTTATCATGTTTATGCATCTTGTTTACTTAGAACGACGGTAGTAAATAAGATGATCTCTCACTAAAAATTTCAAGAAGTGTGTTCCCCCTAACTGTGCATCGTTGCTAAAGTTCGTTGCTCCGAAGCACCACGTGATGATCGGGTGTGATAGGTTCTAACGTTCGCATACAACGGGTGTAAGACAGATTTACACACGCGATACACTTAGGGTTCACTTGACGAGCCTAGCATGTACAGACATGGCCTCGGAACACGGAAGACCGAAAGGTCGAACACGAGTCGTATAGAAGATACGATCAACATGAAGATGTTCACCGTTGATGACTAGTCCGTCTCACGTGATGATCGGACACGGGCTAGTCGATTCGGATTGTGTATCACTTAGATGACTAGAGAGATGTCATTCTGAGTGGGAGTTCATTAAAATTTGATTAAGATGAACTTAATTATCATGAACTTAGTCTAAATTCTTTACAATATCTCTTGTAGATCAAATGGCCCACGCTCCAGTTTCCCTCAACTTCAACGCGTTCCTAGAGAAAACCAAGCTGAAAGACGATGGTAGCAACTATACGGATTGGGTCCGTAACCTGAGGATTATCCTCATAGCTGCCAAGAGATCATATGTCCTAGAAGCACCGCTAGGTGATGCACCTGCTCCCGATGCGGCCCAAGACGTTTTGAACGTCTGGCAGTCGCGTAGTGATGATTACTCCCTGGTTTAGTGCGGCATGCTTTACAATTTAGAATCGGGGCTCCAAAAGCGTTTTGAGCACCACGGAGCATATGAGATGTTCGAAGAGCTGAAAATGGTTTTCCAAGCTCATGCCCGAGTCGAGAGATATGATGTCTCCGACGCATTCTACAGCTGTAAGATGGAGGAGAACAGTTCTGTCAGTGAGCATATCCTCAAGATTTCAGGATTGCACAACCGCTTGTCTCAGCTGGGAATGAATCTCCCAGATGAAGCGGTCGTTGACAGAATCCTCCAGTCACTCCCACCAAGCTTCAAGAGCTTCGTGTTAAACTTCAATATGCAGGGGATGGAGAAGTCCATTCCCGAGGTGTATTCGATGCTGAAATCAGCGGAGGTGGACATCAAGAAAGAACATCAAGTGTTGATGGTCAATAAAACCACTAAGTTCAAGAAAGGCAAGGGTAAGAAGAACTTCAAGAAGGACGGCAAGGGAGTTGCCGCGCCTGGCAATCCTGTTGCCGGGAAGAAGCCAAAGTATGGACCCAAGCCTGAGACAGAGTGCTTTTATTGCAAGGGAACGGGTCACTGGAAGCGGAACTGCCCCAAATACTTAGCAGACAAGAAGGCCGGCAACGTCAAAGGTATATATGATATACATGTTATTGATGTGTACCTTACCAGCACTCGTAGTAGCTCCTGGGTATTCGATACCGGTGCAGTTGCTCACATTTGTAACTCAAAACAGGAGCTGCGGAATAAACGGAGACTGGCGAAGGATGAGGTGACGATGCGCGTCGGGAATGGTTCCAAGGTCGATGTGATCGCCGTCGGCACGCTACCTCTACATCTACCCTCGGGATTAGTTTTAAACCTCAATAATTGTTATTTAGTACGAGCTTTGAGCATGAACATTGTTTCTGGATCTCGTCTTATGCGAGATGGCTACTCTTTCAAATCGGAGAATAATGGTTGTTCTATTTATTTGAGAGATATGTTTTATGGTCATGCCCCGCTGGTCAATGGTTTATTTTTGATGAATCTCGAACGTGATGATACACATATTCATAGTGTAGATGCCAAAAGATGTAAAGTTGATAATGATAGTCCCACATACTTGTGGCATTGTGATACGTCCAAAACGTATCTATAATTTCTGCTTGCTCCATGCCTCTTTTGGGTGATATTGCTATGATATTTATACACTTCCATACACTTTTGATCATATTTGGACTGACCTATTAACTCAGTGCACCCCAGTGCCAGTTTCTGTTTTCGGCTGTTTTTGTATTTCAGGTTTTCACATTACGAGAACTGCCAGGAAAAATCCAGAAAAAATATATAAAAAATCAGCGTTCTAGGAGCTACCGTGCGGCCAAAGTACAGCCGGGGGGACCCACAGGGGCTCCAGGCAGCCTGGCGGCGCCCCCCCCCCCGGGCCGCGCCGGGGGGGCGCCTGGGCCCCCCAAGGCTCCTCCGATGCCCCCCTTTGGCATATATTTAAAGCGTGTTGCGGAAACCCTGATTCCGGACCCCTTTTCTCCAGACGCGATTCCGATCTCCGCCGCCATCGCCATCAAGCTTCGGGGGACCAGAATTCCTTCGCCGGCACCCTGCGGGGCTGAGGTTCTTACCAGTAGCTATGTGGTCAATTCTCTCTCCCATGATGTGATCTTCATTGTGATCATAGGCTATGTTAATCTAGGGTGATCCCATGATATTTTCCCTTCCTCTATGTATTGGATTGATGTACTCACTTGTCTTTATCTAGTATAATCCCCGAGACCAAGGTGACAGCGGTCTATTGGACATGGATTAGAAAAGTATTTTCATGAGTGATTTCCTCTCTTGTGTGTTAATTGAAGATTGAGAGTCTCTTGGTGCTTGTCTTTGACTATCCTTTAGATATGTTGTGGTGATTGTGGGACTCTCTTTGGATGGCCGCGGTGACATTGGGAAATCCTTAGATTGAGAACTACGAACTTTGAGGTGTGCTTTTGTAGCCCTACATAATTCTCGTCCTCTCTTGACCACGAAGGAATGACCTTCGAGTGTGTCCCCTTTGCATGTTTTATGGGAAATATCATGTGATTCGATTATGTTAATGTTGTTGGGAGTTGCCACTAGTGAAAGTATGAACCCTAGGCCTTGTTTCCACCATTGCAATACCATTTGTGCTCACGTTACCACTTGTTTGCTTGCTGCACTTTTTATTACAGAATTATATTACTTTGCTTTGCCATCCATATTACTTGCCATTTAACATCTCTTCGCCGAACTAGTGCACCTATACATCTAACAAGTGTATTAGGTGTGTTGGGGACACAAGAGACTTCTTGTATCTTAGTTGCAGGGTTGCTTGAGAGAGACCGTCTTCAACCTCTACTTCCCTGAGTTCGATAAACCTTAGGTCATCCACTTGAGGGAAATTGCTACTGTCCTACAAACCTCTGCGCTTGGAGGCCCAACATAGTCTACAAGAGTAGAAGCGTGTCCTAACCATGGGCTCCCCAAAGATATTATTATTACTAACTTCTATGCGAGGCTCTCTCGACAGGATAAAGATTTGCTCGATGCTTCCTCTATGGGTTCTTTCACAAACGAAAAGATTGATGCTAAATGGAAACTCCTTGAAAGAATTCAACGCAACACTGAAGATTGGGAGATCGACAAAGGTAAAGAGTCAGGTATAATTTATGAGTATGATTGCATTAAGTCCTTTGTTGAAACTACAAGTTTTAATAAGTTTAGTGCTAAGTTTGGGCTTGATTCTCAACTCCTTGTTGATTTCCTCAAATATTTTGCTTCACATCTTAATATGCCTAAGGAGGATTGGATCAAGCATCATAAACCTTTTAAAGAGACTTGCAAAGAAAATGAAATTGTTCATGATGATTGCAACATGCATGATCCAATTCCTAAAAATGAAGTTTTATATAAGCATGTTAATTTTTGTGGAGTGGATAGACCTTGTGAAAGGCCTATGATTGAAGAAGAGAAGTATTGTAAGCAACATAAGCATGAAAGAACAATCACTTGGGTCAGAGACTTAAATGAAATTGCTAGAGAATTGTGTGACCTTTATCCTTTTACTTGTGAACTTTGCCGTATAGAGGGTCACTTTAATTTTCAATGCATGAACTTTCAAAACATAACTGTTAACCGGTTGTGTGATAACATGATCACCTCTGATCTTTATGATGAGCTTATGTTATTTTTGATGTATGAAGAGTTATCAGAAAAGACTTCTTGGCTGGATGATAATGCCATAGGAATAAAAAACACTTTGCAAAATTGCCATCTCTATTGTGTTGTTAATTGCCGTGAAAATGATTACATAAGTAAGATTAGAAAGGAGGGAACTTTACCAAACTATAAAAATGTCTCTTATATTTCTGCTAATAAAAAGGAGAGTTTCTCCCAAGTTTCCCCTATTGTTTCTAATGATAAACCAGGATATGTGGAGAAGCTTCATCTCCAACCACCCCCTCCTAAGGTGAAGAAGAAGAAAAAGAAGAGGAGGAGGAGGAGGAGCAAGAAGGAAGAAGAATGGGTATCAACCTGGCCTGAGCATATTCCTCCCATCAACTTTTATCCTAACGGTTGTAAGTTTAAAGAAGAAGGTGAAGTTTATTGCCTTAATTATCATCTTGATGATACGTCCGTAGGTACTATTGAAGATGATTTTGATTATGATATGATGTTACTTATTGTGATTGGGAAAATGATGATAATGCTGCTTATGATCTTGAAAATCTTTTTGGTACCAACTCTGAAAGTGAAGATATGGGAAGCTCTAAGCTCGGGGATGATAGGATTGCAAATCCTATCCCCACTAGTGATGTGATAATTGATAATTCTCTTGCTAGTAAGAATAAAGACAACATGTTTACAAATATAGTTGCTAGCAATGATAATGCTCTTCTCTACCATGATGATGTTATAACTCCAATCTATAGTGATTATAAAGGTTCCTATGACATAAGGAGAAATTATCCTTATGAAACTTGTCATAATCATGAAGGGAATTACTCCCTTGTTGAACACCACCCTCCTAATATACAACTAATCTATAGTGTTCAAGTTGTTTATGATAGTCCTACTCCCACTATTACCAATGAGAAAAATTATGCTTATGTGGGGAGTGAGAGTACCTTTTTGCATGTGGATCATGGTAACAATGCTTTATGTGATGCTTATATTGTTGAGTTCATCCATGATGCCACTGAAATTTATAATGAGAGAGGGAGGCTTGGTTCTAAATATCTTAATAATAAGAAGTTTCCTCTCTTTATGGTGAATATTTTGAAGTTATGCTTGTTTTGCCTTCCTATGCTAGTTGCTTCGTGCTTCAATGAATTATTCTATTGCAATATTCCTATGCATAGGAAGCATGTTAGGCTTAAATGTATTTGGCATTTGCTTCTTGATGCCCTCTTTTGTTCTTCAACTCTTATTCCTACGAGAGCATCATTAAAGTCTTATGCCTAGCTTAAAGGCATAAAAGAAAGCGCTTTTGGGAGGCAGCCCACATGAATAAATTTTTATATTTTGCTTTTGTTGTGTCTTGATGTTGTTTACTGCTGTAGCATCATCATTGTGTCTTTGCTTTTCATATTTGTGCCAAGTATAGCCTCTGATTGCAAGAAAGTTCAAAAGTTGTGACGTGCTGTCCAGGAAACAGATTATGTCCTTGGATAGAAAAATTCGTATAAAATCACCAGATCATCTTTTTGGTCTGAATTTTTTCGACAGCGTGCTCTATACAATTTTCTTTCGTGCGTCAGTTCTGAGTTTTTTGATTAGAGTCGTAGAAGTGCCCCGAACAAATCATTTACTACCTGCTGTTCTGTTTCTCACAGATTCTGTCCTGTTTTGCCTTTCCTTCATTTTGCAAACCAAGAGCTTGCTTTTTCTTTGCAAAAACCTTTTGGCAATCTTGAGAAACAGTAGACCTTCAAGAATATCTTTATTTCCAGCAAGGTGCAATTATTTTATTAAGGGTACTAACCTCGCTAATCAGATTATGATGAGTTATGTATGAAGGGAGTTTTCAAGTGTGCGAGGGAAGATGATAAAAAGATTCAGGAGTGTCAAGCGCTCAAGCTTGGGGATGCCCCCGTGCACCCACAAGAAATATTCAAGGAGACTCAAGCGTCTAAGCTTGGGGATGCCCCCGTGCATCCCCTTCTCCATCAACATTATCAGTTCCTCTTTCGTTTCGCTATATTTTTATCACTTCATGTGTTATGTGCTATGCTTGGAGCGTCTTGCTTTTAGTTTTCTTTTTAGTTTTTCATAACGAGTCGGAACTCAGCGTTCTTTATGTGGGAGAGAAACACGCTCCACTTCTACCTAGAACATAACATAGAATTTTCATGTCTATCTTTGCTGTGTGTGTTCTTTGTCTTTTAATAGCTACTATCAAGTTCAGCTCTTAGTATTCATGCTTATCTTTTCAAAGAGCTTTTGTTTAGTTGGTTGCTTGAACTCTCTTTAATTATCATGCTCACCTTATTAAGAGAGTTTGCTTCCGTTGCATTGGTTAATATGTCTATGATAAAGATGCTACGTGCATAATGGCGCTTAGTAGTTCATGTTTTTCTTATGGTTAGTCTCAAATAGCTGGGGGATTCCCAATGTGTTATTGGAGTACCAACTTGATTTGTTTGCCTATGATGTGGTATGGTTTAGTAATATCTTCCTTCAAGAATTTATTTTGATTGACTTGGCGTATGCTCACGCATATTTAAGACTGTAAAGAAAGTCTGTCAAGCCTTGATGATCTTTTGTTTCTGAGTAGCGATATAACTACCATGCCTGATTCAATGTTGCTTTATCGCTCTGCATGATTATGACCGTCATTGCCCTTTTAGTTGGTCGCTCCCAGTCTTTTGCTAACCTCCACATGTATTAAGCAGACTGACTGCTTGTGCATCCACATTCTTTTAATCCAGTTATGCCATATGAGTCCACCATACCTACCTATATGTGGTATTTCACCGCCGCTCCAAGTAAATTTACATGTGCTACCTTTAAAACCTTCATTTTTGCAATACATAGCTCATGGAAAAGTAGCTTAAAAACTATTGTGGTAAAGAATATGTTGCTTATGTATCTTATTTCTTATAAGTTGCTTGCTGATCGGTATCCATGTTTCTGGGGACGCCATCATCTGTTACACTTTTGTTGAATATCATGTGAGTTGCTATGCATGTTCGTCTTGTCCGAAGTAAGGGTGATTTTCCATGAGTTGAATGGTTTGAGTATGCATATTGTTAGAGAAGAACATTGGGCCGCCAACCAAAGCCATGTATCATGGTGGAAGTTTTAGCTTGGACATTAATCCTCAACCTCTTATGAATGCTTAAGCATTAAAGAGGAGTCCATTATCTATTTTCTATGTTGTCCCGGTATGGATGTCCTCAAGTTGAGATCTATCAAAAACGAGAAATCAGATGCGATTTATCTCCTTGGACCTTTGTACAGGTGGCATAGAGGTACCCCTTTGTGACACTTGGTTGAAACATATGTAATGCAATGATAACCCATGGAAATCCGAGCTAATTAGGACAAGGTGCGAGCACTATTGGTATTCGATGCATGAGGCTTGCAACTTATAGGATGTCTTATGCATAACACATATGAAGTATTACTACCGTTGACAAAATTGCTTCTATGTTTTCAAAATAAAAAAACTCTAGCACATGAGTAATCCCTGCTTCCCTCTGCGAAGGGCCCTTCTTTTACTTTTATGTTGAGTCTCCACCTTCTTTTAAAGCACCAACTACTGAGAGCATGATTGTCATTCTGAGTGTAATGTGCATTGTCCCAAAGTAGCATTGTCTTTTGCATGATTGTGATATCGTTTATTCTGAAATCATTGTATCTAGTCATCACTTAAACCTTGAAGGTGCCCCTGCATTTATGTTTTGCTTCACTAAAGGGGGCAAGCTAGATATCACTTTATCATATTTGCATATCATGTTCATTGCAAATCTATTTGATGTTTCAGTATCATATTGTAAAACTTTCAGTTCTTTGTGATTTTCTCATGAGGCAACTTAATTACTACAGATTCATTGTCTCAGTAAGCTTTTGTCATATGACTATGAATAAGTCCTATATGGTTAATAGCATGTCACCACAGAAATTATTCTTGTTATCATTTACCTACTCGAGGACGAGCAGGAATTAAGCTTGGGGATGTTGATACATCCAAAACGTATCTATAATTTCTGCTTGCTCCATGCCTCTTTTGGGTGATATTGCTATGATATTTATACACTTCCATACACTTTTGATCATATTTGGACTGACCTATTAACTCAGTGCACCCCAGTGCCAGTTTCTGTTTTCGGCTGTTTTTGTATTTCAGGTTTTCACATTACGAGAACTGCCAGGAAAAATCCAGAAAAAATATATAAAAAATCAGCGTTCCAGGAGCTACCGTGCGGCCAAAGTACAGCCAGGGGGGACCCACAGGGGCTCCAGGCGGCCTAGCGGCGCGCCCCCCCTGGGCCGCGCCGGGGGGGGCGCCTGGGCCCCCCAAGGCTCCTCCGATGCCCCCCTTTGGCATATATTTAAAGCGTGTCGCGGAAACCCTGATTCCGGACCCCTTTTCTCCAGACGCGATTCCGATCTCCGCCGCCATCGCCATCAAGCTTCGGGGGACCAGAATTCCTGCGCCGGCACCCTGCCGGGACGGGGAAGTGCCCCCGGATTCATCTCCATCGACGTTGCTTCCTCCCTCCATGAGGCAGGAGTAGTTCCTCCTCGGGGCTGAGGTTCTTACCAGTAGCTATGTGGTCAATTCTTTCTCCCATGATGTGATCTTCGTTGTGATCATAGGCTATGTTAATCTAGGGTGATCCCATGATATTTCCCCTTCCTCTATGTATTGGATTGATGTACTCACTTGTCTTTATCTAGTATAATCCCCGAGACCAAGGTGACAGCGGTCTATTGGACATGGATTAGAAAAGTATTTTCATGAGTGATTTCCTCTCTTGTGTGTTAATTGAAGATTGAGAGTCTCTTGGTGCTTGTCTTTGACTATCCTTTAGATATGTTGTGGTGATTGTGGGACTCTCTTTGGATGGCCGCGGTGACATTGGGAAATCCTTAGATTGAGAACTACGAACTTTGAGGTGTGCTTTTGTAGCCCTACATAATTCTCGTCCTCTCTTGACCACGAAGGAATGACCTTCGAGTGTGTCCCCTTTGCATGTTTTATGGGAAATATCATGTGATTCGATTATGTTAATGTTGTTGGGAGTTGCCACTAGTGAAAGTATGAACCCTAGGCCTTGTTTCCACCATTGCAATACCATTTGTGCTCACGTTACCACTTGTTTGCTTGCTGCACTTTTTATTACAGAATTATATTACTTTGCTTTGCCATCCATATTACTTGCCATTTAACATCTCTTCGCCGAACTAGTGCACCTATACATCTAACAAGTGTATTAGGTGTGTTGGGGACACAAGAGACTTCTTGTATCTTAGTTGCAGGGTTGCCTGAGAGAGACCGTCTTCAACCTCTACTTCCCTGAGTTCGATAAACCTTAGGTCATCCACTTGAGGGAAATTGCTACTGTCCTACAAACCTCTGCGCTTGGAGGCCCAACATAGTCTACAAGAGTAGAAGCGTGTGTAGACATCACATTGCCGTCTTGGTCATATTGGTGTCAAACGTATGAAGAAGCTCCATTCAGATGGACTTCTAGAGTCTCTTGATTATGAATCATTTGACACGTGCGAACCATGCCTCTTGGGCAAGATGACAAAGACTCCGTTCTCCGGAACAATGGAGCGAGCAACCAACTTGTTGGAAATCATACATACCGATGTGTGCGGTCCAATGAATGTTGAGGCTCGCGGAGGCTATCGTTATGTTCTCACCCTCACAGATGACTTGAGTAGATATGGGTATATCTATTTGATGAAACACAAGTCTGAGACCTTTGAAAAGTTCAAGGAATTTCAGAATGAGGTTGAGAATCAACGTGACAGAAAAATAAAGTTCTTACGATCAGATCGTGGGGGTGAATATTTAAGTCATGAATTTGGCACACACCTTAGGAGCTGTGGAATTGTTTCACAATTGACGCCGCCCGGAACATCTCAACGTAACGGTGTGTCCGAACGTCGAAATCGTACTCTGTTGGACATGGTGCGATCTATGATGTCCCTCACCGATTTACCGCTATATTTTTGGGGTTATGCTTTAGAGACTGCCGCATTCACTTTAAATAGGGCTCCGTCGAAATCCGTTGAGACGACTCCGTATGAACTTTGGTTTGGCAAGAAACCGAAGCTGTTGTTTCTAAAAGTTTGGGGTTGCGATGCTTATGTCAAGAAACTTCAACCTGAAAAGCTCGAACCCAAATCGGAGAAATGCGTCTTCATAGGATACCCAAAGGAAACAGTTGGGTACACCTTCTACCACAGATCCGAAGGCAAAGTCTTTGTTGCCAAGAATGGATGCTTTCTGGAGAAAGAGTTTCTCTCGAAAGAAGTGAGTGGGAGGAAAGTAGAACTTGATGAGGTGACAGTCACCCCTCCTGCACCGGAAAGTAGCGCAGCGCAGGAAACTGTTCCTGAAGTGCCTGCACCGACAAGGGAGGAAGTTGATGATAATGATCATGAAGAAATAGATCAAGTTACTACTGAACTTCGAAGGTCCACAAGGGCACGTTCCGCACCAGAGTGGTACGACAACCCTGTCCTGGAAATCATGTTGTTAGACAACGGTGAACCTTCGAACTATGAAGAAGCAATGGCGGGCCCGGATTCCAATAAATGGCTTGGAGCCATGAAATCCGAGATAGAATCCATGTATGAAAACAAAGTATGGACTTTGGTGGACTTGCCTGATGATAGGCATGCCATAGAAAACAAATGGATATTTAAGAAGAAGACAGACGCGGATGGTAATGTGACCATCTATAAGGCTCGGCTTGTCGCTAAGGGTTATCGACAAGTTCAAGGAATTGACTACGACGAGACTTTCTCTCCCGTAGCAATGCTGAAGTCAGTCAGAATCATGTTAGCTATTGCCGCATTCTATGATTATGAAATATGGCAAATGGACGTCAAAACAGCATTCCTTAACGGCTTCCTCAAGGAAGAGTTGTATATGATGCAACCGGAAGGTTTTGTCGATCCAGAGAACGCTAACAAGGTATGCAAGCTCCAGCGCTCGATTTACGGGCTGGTGCAAGCATCTCGGAGTTGGAATATTCGCTTTGATGAAGTGATCAAAGCGTTTGGATTTGTACAGACTTATGGAGAAGCCTGTATTTACAAGAAAGTGAGTGGGAGCTCTGTGGCATTTCTCATATTATATGTGGATGACATATTGCTGATGGGAAATGATATAGAATTCTTGGAAAATGTAAAGGCCTACTTGAATAAAAGTTTTTCAATGAAGGACCTTGGAGAAGCTGCTTACATATTAGGCATCAAAATCTATAGAGATAGATCAAGACGCCTCATTGGTCTTTCACAAAGTACATACCTTGACAAAATATTGAAGAAGTTCAATATGGATCAGTCAAAGAAAGGATTCTTGCCTGTTTTGCAAGGTATGAGATTGAGCAAGGCTCAGTGATGGGCCTCGAACCCCTCGTTGGTTACCCCAAGTGGAAGGTGTAAGATGCAGTAAGTAGAAGTGTTTTCCCCTAGCAAAGATGCCAAGGATCGAATCCCCAGAGACTCCTAGGTTCAACAAGTAGGTGTCAATTGCTACGGCGCCAGATTAGTAGCAACCAACGTGGACCTGCACACAGATACAAATAACTTTGCTCCCAACGAGTACAGAGAGGTTGTCAATCTCTCCGGCCTTGTAGTTCACAAAGGGTTAAAAGCAATGATAGTAGTGATAGATAGTTTTTGCAATAGTAAGTAAATAGCAGAAAGTAAATAGTGGATGTGATCAATGATGGTAATATGGACCGGAGTCTCATGATGTTCACTAGTGATGTCTCTCTCCCAAAAGACGATAAAACAGCTATGTGAGGTAAACAAATTACAGCTGGGCAATTGACAGGACCACGAACGCAAACCAATGCTGACTACATTGCAAGAAAGGTTGAGGTTCAAAGCATGGGCGGTACGCCAAAGTAAGTAGACCGAAATCCATCAATATCTACTACTAATCATCCACCTTGAGATATCTATCCAGAACATCTCGCTGGTATTAAGTTGCGAGTCCCACCCATAGTGTAAACTCAATGCAACAGACAGCTGCATTAAAAGAACTTTGCGTAAAGTAAACAATCGTTGCACCCGCGGGCACAAGCACCGTTGTTTTCCCCCTTGTGGCAACATCACATCCCCTAGACTCATGTTTCTGTCACTCAAGCTAGTCATCGAGGGGCATGAACCCACAATCGAGCATAACGTTCCCTCTTGGAGTCACTACCTATTACTCGGCCAAAGCAATAAATAACAACGGAGAACATGCAAGAATTACTTATGAACTAAAATATAAAAGAGGTGAATCAAATATATTACTCAAGATCAATCTGAACATAATCTCATAATCCATCGGATCCCAGCAAACTCAACATAGCAACAGCATAAGGATTACATAGGTGCCTCGATCATGTAGGGCAGCTCACGAGGACTAATTAGTGAAGCACAAGAACGGGAGGAGAACATCACATAGCTACTGGTCATGGACTCATGGTCCAAGGGAGACTACTCACGAGTCATCCGGGAGGCGTCCATGGTGGTGGAGAAGCTCCCGGTGGCGATCCTCCCCTCCGGCAGGGTATCGGGAAGAGTTCTCCTGGTGCTCCCGATCTTGGAAGCGGCGGCGGCGGCGGAACAGAGATGGGATCGTGAAAAGAAGTCCTATTTCGAGGGTTACGGGGAACCCTTTAAATATATGCCAAAGTAGGGCACCGGGGGGTCCTCGGGGGGCCGAGGCGCCCCCCCGGCGCGGCCCAGGGGGGTGGCGCCCACAGGGTGCCTGGAGCCCCTGTGGCCCCCCCAGGTTGCCCTTCGGACGCAGTGTTGTTTCCGTATCGCTGATTTTTTATATAATTTTTCTGGATTTTTCTGGGCAGTTCTCGAAACGTGAAAACCTGAAATACAAAAACATCCGAAAACAGAAACTGGCACTGGGGTGCACTGAATTAGTAAGTTAGTCCAAATATGATCAAAAGTGTATGGAAGTGTATGAATATCATAGCAATATCACCCAAAAGTGGCATGGAGCAAGCAGAAATTATAGATACGTTTTGGACGTATCAACATCCCCAAGCTTAATTCCTGCTCGTCCTCGAGTAGGTAAATGATAACAAGAATAATTTATGTGGTGACATGCTATTAACCATATAGTAATTTCTCATAGTCATATGACAAAAGCTTACTGAGACAATGATTCTAAAGTAATTAAGTTGTCTCAAGAGAAAATCACAAATGACTGAAAGTTTTTCAACATGAAACTGAAACATCAAAAAGATTTGCAATGAACATGATGTGCAAATATGATAAAGTGATATCTAGCTTGCCCCTTTTAGTGATGCAAAACATAAATGCAAGGGCACCTTCAAGGTTTAAGTGATGACTAGATACAATCATTTCAGAATAAACGATATCACAATCATGCAAAAGACAATACTACTTTGGGACAATGCACATTACACTCAGAATGACAATCATGCTCTCAGTAGTTGGTGCTTGAAGTGCTAGAGCTTTTTATTTTGAAACATGGAAGCAATTATGTCAACGGTAGTAGTACTTCATATGTGTCATGCATAAAACATCTTATAAGTTGCAAGCCTCATGCATCGAATACTAATAGTGCTCACTCCTTGTCCTACTTAGCTCGGATCCCCATGGGTTATCATTGCATTGCATATGTTTTAACCAAGTGTCACAAAGGGGTACCTCTATGCCACCTGTACAAAGGTCCAAGGAGATAAATCGCATTTGATTTCTCGTTTTTGATAGATCTCAACTTGAGGACATCCATACCGGGACAACATAGAAAATAGATGATGGACTCCTCTTTAATGCATAAGCATATTCTCATGAGAGATTGAGGATTAAGGTCCAAGCTAAAACTTCCACCATGATGCATGACTTTGGTTGGCGGCCCAATGTTCTTCTCTAACAATATGCATATTAATTCAACCCACGGTAAATCACCCTTACTTCAGACAAGACGAACATGCATAGCAACTCACATGATATTCAACAAAAGTGTGACAGTTGATGGCGTCCCCAGAAACATGGTTACCGCTCAGCAAGCAACTCATAAGAAATAAGATACATAGGCAACATATTCTTTACCACAATAGTTTTTAGGCTACTTTCCCATGAGCTATGTATTGCATGGTTAATTTGCTTAGTGCAGGTGTAGGTTAGCAAAAGACTGGGAGCAACCAACTAAGAGAGCCATGACGGTCATAATCATGCAGAGCGACAAAGCAATATTGAATCAGGCATGGTAGTTATATCGCTACTCAGAAACAAAAGATCATCAAGTCTTGACAGACTTTCTTTACAGTCTTGAATATGCGTGAGCATACGCCAAGTCAATCAAAATAAATTCTCGAAGGAAGATACTACTAAACCATACCACATCATAGGTAAACAAACCAAGTTGGTACTCCAATAACACATTGGGAACCCCCCAGCTATTTGAGATTAACCATAAGAAAGCCTGAACTACTAAGCACCATCATGCAAGTAGCATCTTTATCATAGACACATTAACCCATGCAACGGAAGCAAACTCTCTTAATAAGGTGAGCATGGTAATTAAAGAGAGTTCAAGCAACCAACTAAATAAAAGCTCTTGAAAAAGATAAGCATGAATACTAAGAGCAGAGTATGATAGTAGCTATTAAAAGACAAAGAACACACACATCATAGATAGACATGAAAATTCTATGTAATGTTCTAGGTAGAGGTGGAGCGTGTTTCTCTCCCACATAAAGGAATGCTGGGTTCCGACTCATTATGAAAAACTAAAAAGAAAACTAAAAGCAAGACGCTCCAAGCATAGCACATAACACATGAAGTGATAAAAATATAGCGAAACGAAAGATGAACTGATAATGTTGATGGAGAAGGGGATGCACGGGGGCATCCCCAAGCTTAGACGCTTGAGTCTCCTTGAATATTTCTTGGGGGTGCATGGGGGCATCCCCAAGCTTGAGCGCTTGACACTCCTGAATCTTTTTATCATCTTCCCTCGCACACTTGAAAACTCCCTTCATACACAACTCATCATAATCTGATTAGCGAGGTTAGTACCCTTAATAAAATAATTATACCTTGCTGGAAATAAGGATATTCTTGAAGTTCTACTGTTTCTCAAGATTGCCAAAAGGTTTTTGCAAAGAAAAAGCAAGTTCTCAATTTGCAAAGTGATGGTAAGGGAAAACATGACAGAATCTGTGAAAAACAGAACAGCAGGCAGTAATTGACCTGTTCGGGATACTTCTGCAACTCAAATAAAAAAACTCAGAACTGACGCACGAAAGACAATTATATAGAGAACGCTGTCGAAAAAATTCAGACCAAAAAGATGATCTGGTGATTTTATTCGAATTTTTCTATCCAAGGACAGAATCTGTTTCCTGGACAGCACCTCACAACTTTTGAACTTTCTAGCAATCAGAGGCTATACTTGGCACAAATATGAAAAGCAAAGATACAATGATGATGCTACAGCAGTAAACAACATCAAGACACAACAAAAGCAAAAAATTTATTCATGTGGGCTGCCTCCCAAAAGCGCTTTCTTTTATGCCTTTAAGCTAGGCATAATGCATAGATCAAGTCGTATCAATTGAACCATCATCAAGATCATCAAAAAGCTCTTCAATAATACAACTAGTCTTAAGAGGACTCTCAAACAAAGGCCTCATAGAGATACTTCTAGGTAGAAGACCAAAAGGATAAAAGTCAAGGGAAGATTCATTTATAAATTCATCAACGATAGGTGTTTCTTTCAAAGTTTTTACGGTTTCAACCCCTTTGGCAATAGGTGGGTTACTTTTAGAACGGGGAGCCTTTGGAACGTGAACGAACTTAGGCTCCCTCTTTGCCGGAGTTTCTACCTTTTCGGTTTTGATCGAGGAGAAAGTAGTTCCTAAGGTATCAAATATTTCCTCAATCTTGTCCATCCTAGAAGAGTCAGAATCATGGAATTTGACGGTCTCCAAAATTTTGAAAATTTTATGCATGGAGCTATCAAGTCTATTCAAACTCCCTTGGATCTTTCGATCCAACTCATTCATCTTATTAGTGCTTGGCATCTCTAGCTCTATTTTTTCAAGTTTTTTTCATAATGTGAGCTAGGGTGATGTCCTCTCGAATGCTAACAACAGGGGGACTCCCAACAAGATTTTCAATAATACTAAGAGACTCCCAAACTGGGGCCTCTAGGAAATTTCCATTGATAGCAGTATCTAGAATAAACCTATTCCAAGAAGTAATTCCAACATAAAAATTTCTAAGCAAGATAGTAGTAGGTTGCTTCTTGGTGGCTCTCTTTTGTGGATCATTAATTCTATACCAAGCATCTTTCAAACTTTCCCCACCTCTTTGTTTAAAGGTGAGAACTTCTGCCTCATCAAAGACAAAAGGACCCGACATAATGATAACTAAAGAACAGGATAACTATTTTTGTGATTTTCGATAAAAAGGAACTAAAGCAAATAATGAAAGGTAAACTAACAAGACTAAAAAGCAAAGGTAAAAGATAGCATGCAACTCCCCTATCCTGAAGAGTGGAGTCCCCGGCAACGGCGCCAGAAAATACTCCTTGATGGGCCTCGAACCCCTCGTTGGTTACCCCAAGTGGAAGGTGTAAGATGTAGTAAGTAGAAGTGTTTTCCCCTAGCAAAGATGCCAAGGATCGAATCCCCAGAGACTCCTAGGTTCAACAAGTAGGTGTCAATTGCTACGGCGCCAGATTAGTAGCAACCAACGTGGACCTGCACACAGATACAAATAACTTTGCTCCCAACGAGTACAGAGAGGTTGTCAATCTCTCCGGCCTTGTAGTTCACAAAGGGTTAAAAGCAATGATAGTAGTGATAGATAGTTTTTGCAATAGTAAGTAAATAGCAGAAAGTAAATAGTGGATGTGATCAATGATGGTAATATGGACCGGAGTCTCATGATGTTCACTAGTGATGTCTCTCTCCCAAAAGATGATAAAACAGCTATGTGAGGTAAACAAATTACAGCTGGGCAATTGACAGGACCACGAACGCAAACCAATGCTGACTACATTGCAAGAAAGGTTGAGGTTCAAAGCATGGGCGGTACGCCAAAGTAAGTAGACCGAAATCCATCAATATCTACTACTAATCATCCACCTTGAGATATCTATCCAGAACATCTCGCTGGTATTAAGTTGCGAGTCCCACCCATAGTGTAAACTCAATGCAACAGACAACTGCATTAAAAGAACTTTGCGTAAAGTAAACAATCCTTGCACCCGTGGGCACAAGCACCGTTGTTTTCCCCCTTGTGGCAACATCACATCCCCTAGACTCATGTTTCTGTCACTCAAGCTAGTCATCGAGGGGCATGAACCCACAATCGAGCATAACGTTCCCTCTTGGAGTCACTACCTATTACTCGGCCAAAGCAATAAATAACAACGGAGAACATGCAAGAATTACTTATGAACTAAAATATAAAAGAGGTGAATCAAATATATTACTCAAGATCAATCTGAACATAATCTCATAATCCATTGGATCCCAGCAAACTCAACATAGCAACAGCATAAGGATTACATAGGTGCCTCGATCATGTAGGGCAGCTCACGAGGACTAATTAGTGAAGCACAAGAACGGGAGGAGAACATCACATAGCTACTGGTCATGGACTCATGGTCCAAGGGAGACTACTCACGAGTCATCCGGGAGGCGTCCATGGTGGTGGAGAAGCTCCCGGTGGTGATCCTCCCCTCCGGCAGGGTGCCGGGAAGAGTTCTCCTGGTGCTCCCGTTCTTGGAAGCGGCGGCGGCGGCGGAACAGAGATGGGATCGCGAAAAGAAGTCCTGTTTCGAGGGTTACGGGGAACCCTTTAAATATATGCCAAAGTAGGGCACCGGGGGGGGTCCTCGGGGGGCCGAGGCGCCCCCCCCCCGGCGCGGCCCGGGGGGGGGGGGGCCCACAGGGCGCCTGGAGCCCCTGTGGCCCCCCCAGGTTGCCCTTCGGACGCAGTGTTGTTTCCGTATCGCTGATTTTTTATATAATTTTTCTGGATTTTTCTGGGCAGTTCTCGAAACGTGAAAACCTGAAATAAAAAAACAGCCGAAAACAGAAACTGGCACTGGGGTGCACTGAATTAGTAAGTTAGTCCAAATATGATCAAAAGTGTATGGAAGTGTATGAATATCATAGCAATATCACCCAAAAGTGGCATGGAGCAAGCAGAAATTATAGATACGTTTTGGATGTATCACTCAGTCGCCGACCACGGCAGAAGATAGAGAAAAGATGAGTGTCATTCCCTATGCCTCAGCCATAGGTTCTATCATGTATGCCATGCTGTGTACCAGACCTGATGTGAACCTTGCCATAAGTTTGGTAGGGAGGTACTAAAGTGATCCCGGTACGGAACACTGGACAGCGGTCAAGAACATCCTAAAGTACCTGAAAAGGACTAAGGATATGTTTCTCGTTTATGGAGGTGACGAAGAGCTCGTCGTAAAGGGTTACGTCGATGCTAGCTTCGGCACAGATCTGGATGACTCTAAGTCTCAAACCGGATACGTGTATATTTTGAACGGAGGGGCAGTCAGCTGGTGCAATTGCAAGCAAAGCGTCGTGGCAGCATCTACATGTGAAGCGGAGTACATAGTTGCTTCCGAAGCAGCGCAGGAAGGAGTCTGGATGAAGGAGTTCATCACCGACCTAGGAGTCATACCAAGCGCGTCAAGCCCGATGACTCTCTTCTTTGACAACACTGGTGCTATTGCTATTACCAAGGAGCCCAGGTTTCACAAGAAGACCAAGCACATCAAGCGCCGTTTCAACTCCATCCGGAATTATGTTCAGGATGGAGACATAGATATTTGTAAAGTGCATACGGATCTGAATGTAGCAGACCCGTTGACTAAACCTCTTTCACGAGCAAAACATGATCAACACCAGAACTCTATGGGTGTTCGATTCATCACAATGTAACTAGATTATTGACTCTAGTGCAAGTGGGAGACTGTTGGAAATATGCCCTAGAGGCAATAATAAAAGTATTATTATTATATTTCCTTGTTCATGATAATTGTCTGTTATTCATGCTTGAATTGTATTGTACGGAAACAACGATACATGTGTGAATATATAGACCACAATGAGTCCCTGGTGAGCCTCTAGTTACCAGCTCGTTGATCAACAGATGATCACGGTTTCCTGATCATGGACATGTGATGTCAGTGATAACGGGATCACATCATTAGGAGAATGATGTGATGGACAAGACCCAATCCTGAGCATAGCACGAGATCGTATAGTTCGTAATGCATAAGCTTTTCGGTGTCAAGTATTTATTCCTTAGACCATGAGGTTGTACAACTCCCGGATGCCGTAGGAATACTTTGGGTGTGCCAAACGTCACAACGTAACTGGGTGGCTATAAAGGTACGCATCGGGTATCTCCGAAAGTGTCTGTTGAGTTGGTACGAACCGAGACTGGGATGTTGTCACTCCATATGACGGAGAGGTACCTCTGGGCCCACTCGGTAAGACATCATCATAATGAGCTCAATATGACTAAGTAGTTAGTCACGGGATGATGGATTACGGATCGAGTAAAGAGACTTGCCATGACGAGATTGAACAAGGTATCGGGAATACCGACGATCGAATCTCGGGCAAGTACCGTACCGATGGACAAAGGGAATAACATACGGGATTGAGTGAATCCTTGACACGGTGGTTCATCCGATGAAGATCATCGAGGAACACGTGGGAACCAACATGGGTATCCAGATCCCGCTGTTGGTTATTGACCGGAGAGTGGTCTCGGTCATGTCTACGTGTCTCCCGAACCCGTAGGGTCTACACACTTAAGGTTCGGTAACGCTAGGGTTGTAGAGATAAATGCACGTGGAAACCCAAAAGTTGTTCGGAGTCCCGGATGAGATCCCGGACGTCACGAGGAGTTCCGGAATGGTCCGGAGGTAAAGATTGATATATAGGAAGTCAGGTTTCGGCCATCGGGTGATCTCCGGGGGTCACCGGGAGCGTCCCGGGACCACCGGAGGGGCCCCGGGGGTCCACCGGGTGGGGCCACCCATCCCGGTGGGGCCCCTAGGCCGCAAGGGGAAGTGTCCAGCCCTAATGGGCTGGCGCACCACTAGGGGCCCACCTCCCCGTGCGCCTAGGGTTGAAACCCTAGGGGGGAGGGGGCGCCCCACTTGCCTTGGGGGGCAAGGACTCCCCCCTTGGCCGCCGCCCCCCCTGCAGATTGGATCTGCAGGGCCCTGGCGCACCCCCTGGCCCCCTATATATATGTGGGGGGGGGGAGAGGGCAGCCGCACCCAAGCCCTGGCGCCTCTCCCCCTCCCGTCACACCTCCATACTCCCAACGCAGGGCGCCCGGCGAAGCCCTACTGCGATCTCCACTGCATCCACCACCACGCCGTTGTGCTGCTGGATCTCCGACGACCTCTCCTCCCCCCTTGCTGGATCAAGAAGGAGGTGACGTTGCTGTACCGGACGTGTGTTGAACGCGGAGGTGCCGTCCGTTCGGCGCTAGATCATCGGTGACGAAGAACGCGAAGAGTACGACTACTTCATCCACGCTTCTTCGAAAGCTTCCGCACGCGATCTACATAATGGTATGTAGATGCACTCTTACTTGCTCGTTGCTAGATGTCTCCTTAGTTGGATCTTGGTGAAAGCGTAGAATTTTTTTGAATTCTGCTACGTTCCCCAACACTCCTGTCATATTATTCCTCGACACTATTTTGCAGGTGGAATTATTCTCAGAGTCCACTAGGGATGCACTCACTTGTTCTTCGTATTATTCATCAGTGCAATCCATCTCTCGATAATATCAAAATATCTCTCCATCAGTTTATCCCAAATATGCAAGTTATCTAAAAGAAAACTTTCTATAATACATACATTTAGGGGGGGCGGTCTTATTTCATATCTTTGAGTTATTTACATTCCGCACATTACCAATTACAATAAATATGTACTCTCTCATGCTTAACTCTTTTGTCAACAATCATCCAGAAAAGGGTGAAATTGTTGGTGTCATATAGTTCCTCTTGAGTGTTTTGGAGATTGTTAGAAAAAACAGTGAGGGACTAATGTGTTTGCTAGTGCACACAAAGAGAAATGGTTCCTGGAGTTTTGAGAAGTTTGCTATAAAATTCAGTGATGATTTTCTGCGTAGCAAAGAAGTATGCTAAAGCTATTGAGGAGTTTGCTACCGAGGAGATTGCGTGTGGGAGTGGACCCCCACAAATATTTATGAGCTGAAGCAATTGCTATGGAGTGCGGTTCGATAGATTTGACTGCAACGGAGAAAGACCACGTGAAGAAGTAGCTTTTTTTCCTAGTTTCATCTTCTTCATTTGAATCATATGACCAAAATGGTATTAAGAGGGATTCAAATGTTTTGAAACTTTTGTCTATGCTGATGCTTAACCGAGATATATCCGACGTGAGTTGACACGAAGTTCTTCTGGGCTTTGAGAGAAATGCTCAAGCAGCGAAGTCAGCTTTGTTTGTTCTCAAGTAAAGTTGTCATGTGAGTTTGAAATCCGTCTGTTGGAAACATGTTAGTTGACCGATGGTTCGGACACAAGCCCCTATTGGTCATTTCACCCTTGGGATTGCTCTAGCTATAAATAGTCGAGCCGCTCCAACTGTTACCTGCTGGCTACTATGTCTGATTTGACAAGTTTGTCTGAACACCCCTCTCTGAGATATTTGAGTGAATTCTTCTGAGAGAAAACCCAGGGCCAAAACTTAGATAGTGGTTCAACCTCACAAAGATGTAAGTTGAGAGTTCTTGAGCTTTTATTACTCTTGAGAGTTGCATACTCTCTAGGCGGTCAGGTGTAGGTTTAGCATGATTAAGAGTAATTGTGGTCACTGAAGACAAAGTCGGTTGATGGTTTGGATACCGCCAAGAAGAATCTACCAGGAGTGAAATCAACTGGAATTTGAGGAACCTGTGTTGAGGAGAATAGGGCGGAGGGAGGTTTGATCATGTGTTCAATCAGAAGTCCCTCCAACCAGACATAACTCTTTTGCAGAAGAGTGAACTCGTCTACCAAATACTCTGTCGCCATCAAGCACCACTTGTTCTTTCTCATTCAGCATTACTTCCAGTAATTTACTTTCTGTTGAGTTATCCCTCATGTGTTGTTCTTCAAAACTTTGATTGTCATTCTCTTCGTGCAATTCTATATGAGTGGAGATCATGTTTTGTTACATGTTATCTCTCACTGTGCTGAAGACTGTTTGTGTTGTCTGTCCGCCTGATATTCATCTACTGCTACATTGTTATTATTCTTAGTTTTGTTCTAATGAATATCTCATAGTACCTTTCTTGCTATCTTATCTTTCAATAGATTCCCTTTGATTGAACTATTTATGATAGTTATTTTCAGCAGTGTTGTTAAGAGTTCTGAAGTTTCAAAAGAAATTTTAAATCTTTCATTCATCCCCTTGGTTGATATACTTAGATCAACAATTCCGTCCACCAAACAGAGGCTCCACCCTAAGACCGAGAGAAGAAAAAATAACACTAACGGGGTAGCCCCAACAACGTCCAACTGTCGGGTAGACAAGAGTGTCGACAAAGCGGGTTTAAACAGACAACCTCGACCATTCAACCCGGTGGACCGACCAACCAATGCTAAACCGACAGGCTCCAGCAACAGACGTGCGAAACAAGTGTTGACCAAGTGGGTTTGAATAGAGAGCCTCGGCCGTAAAATTAACCCTAGCATCATCCAATAGTCGAGTGAACAGGAAAGTCCGAGCAAGCGGCGGTTCAACATCCGGGACTAGACATCACGGTAGCCCCGACAACATCAAACAACCAAGTGGATAGGAAGGCCAAGTAGGCGATGTTCGAACATCCGGGACCATCCATCGCCGTAGACCGATAGAGTAGACAAAGAGGGCCGGGCAGGCCAACCCCTCAGACCTCCATCCAGACATACATGAAATGGCACCAACTGTCGTGGCAGACCCGATACCGCCAAACAAATGAGTAAACGAGAGGTCGATAGAAAATACCCAAACACGGGGGCGTATGTATTCACGACCCATGCGTCATGGACCCCGGGAGTGTCGATGCGGTGAGGCACCGGATAACGCGATAAGACAGAAGGGAGTGTGTCGGGAAGGCAGCAGGGCACGGTGCGGCTGGATCGGATGGCGTGGAGGGTGGTTGAGGGTGCGAATGCCTTGAGGAAAAGAGTACTCCAACATTCTTCAAAGGATTAATTTCCGGTGGAAACTAGGATTTCATTCATCTTAAAATCGCATCAAGGCAAGTTGCACAAAAGTTACCAAGCATTTCAGTATAAATAAAAGACAACTTTTATACCGTATATAAAACCAAGGTTTTTTTTTGAGTAAAGTATATAAAACCAAGGTGACAGCAGTAGAAATTATTCGGAAACTATATATACTACCTGGTGGGCCATTCAGACCCAAACATTGATCATCACGGGAGGCAGAGGTGCATCAAACATCAGGTGGAAATCTACAACGGAGCTGTACGTGTTGGTGAATCAATATTTGATCCCACCACGTCCACCGACTCCTTGATCTATCTTGCGGTTGCTCTGAAACGCCATCGATCTCGACTGCACCTGGACGACCGTGAACTCCTCCTCCGGCCGCACCACAACGCCATCTGCAGCGCCGGTAGTTGGCTTCAGGTGATCGCCTCCAGCGCCAAGGGAGTAGTCGGACGCTAGGGGCGCCGCGAGGCCCAGGTAGCCGGCGCATCGTTGGGCCATGCGGTGCAGCAGCGACCGTAACGTCGAGGAGGAGGCCTCCATGGCCATGGCCGCTTCCTCCCCGAAGCTCTTCTCCTGCTCCTGCATGCGCTCCATGGATGACTGAGGATCCTGAAAAGAAGCTTATTAGCTAGTCCTGTGGTTTGCTGTTTGTACTGAGATGGGGGTGTGCATTCGTGTCCATTTATAGTGAGCACTTCGATGATTGGGGTTGGAGACTTGGAGAACTTTTTTTCTTTCACCCCCTGTTTGTTTCCGTGTGTAAGCATGGTAGGTAGTCTTGTGAAGGGGCTGACTGTTGACTCCAGCATCTGCATGGGACACTAATATTGGGTGGAGCTGTTGGTGAAAGATAAACGTGCACATATTTTTTTTGGTGCAGTCACTAGCTAGCTGTCGCGGTCACACAGCACATCACACATATGTACCACAAACTAGCAAACTCACATGGAAAATATTCCTTAATCACCATCCTAATCTACATCCATGTGCAGCAGCAGCAGCATTGCTTCACTGTTAGACTTGTATAAACAGCATTCTTGGAATGTAATGGAAGCAGCGCGGCAACTAACGGTGGACTGACTGACAACGATGCTTGGATTGACAAACTAACAAACCACTACAGACAAGGGCGCGCGTGCAGCGCGAGCGTTGAATCAATTCTTATTTTAGGATTATATATATAAACGCTCTCGCTAGTCGCCACCAGAAGCAAAGCATTGGACACATGGAAATGAAAGAGCTTAGCCCGCATCACACGCCTGCCGATGGACACGTGTATTGTATAAGTCTACTACAGAAAACAGATGAAGAGCAGTTTTTTTTTCTTTTTGAGGAAGAGCAGTCGGTCCAAGCTCGTAGGGAGATTACAGTACTAAAATGCAAGATAGCAAAAAACAAAAGTATGAGTAAAAACATTTAGCCAATTAGATGGCTAGATAGCAAGAAAAATGGCAACAATGTCAGGTGCGGGCATTTGGAAGTAGCTGTGTGATCCGATGCAACACCATTCATTTTTATTTTTATCTTTGCATATTCCCGTTAAAAAAGTACAGTATTTTATTTTATTTTATTTTTGCATATTACCCCCAAAAAATAGACAATATTGGTAAAAGTGTGAATGAATTATAATAACACACAAATATTGATAGAAAGCACAAATTTGGAGATATAGGATAAGAGATATCTTCGGTAAAGAAAAACAATGCATTAGTTCTCACCATTTACGAATAGCACATACTTACAATTCAAACAATTAAACTGAATGAAAATTGGGAACTTGGAAGTACCTAGTATTAGCATGATCCAAGACATGTCAAAATATATAGAAGTGAAGAGACCGCAGGCCACTAGTAGAAAATGAGCCATTTGTCTCGGTTCTGTTGATATTAATGCCCCCCCCCTAGTCCCAACCGGGACTAAAAGCCCTCCACATGGAGGCTGGCTAGAGCGCTTAATTTAACCTCTAATATCTAATCACCTCTCATCATTCCAAATCATCTAACTTTCCGACCGGTCACCCATCCTCTCACTACTCCAGCCTGAGCACGCTTAACTTTCGGGTTCTATTCTCCCTCGTTTCCAAGTCTGCACTTGTTGTTTTCCTGACAATATTAAGATGTCAATCCTATTAACCTTCAGGAGTTTAGCTTGACCATGAAGTCACACATTTCACTGTTTGAGTTTGAAACTATTATTCTAAAAAACAATAATTATTTAGTAACACTAATATTTCTTGAATAAGTAGTTCGACCATAGTTTGACCATAGTTTGACCAAAAGTAAAAAAATGAAATAATTATTTATTAACACTAATATTCTTGAATAATTATTTAGTAACACTAATACTTCTTGAATAAGTAGTTTGACCAGATTTAACTAAAATTCAAAAAAAAACTGAAATTTGAGCATAACTTTTTTTCCTTTTAGAATTTGAGGATTCTAAAAAATTGCAAACAGGTTGTAGGCGGTCCCCATCGGATGCGGATTTTTGTGCTGAACATTTTGATATATTATACATTTTTTTCGACATCGCATGCAAAAGTTATAGCCGTTTTACTTTTTCATAACACTTTTTGCAAAAATGTCCAAATTTAAGTTTTTAAATTTTCCTAACTGGTAGATGTAGTAATATAACTACATCTCGAAGGGTTTTGTTTTTTGAAGTTTTTATCATTTTCTTTTATTTTTTTCAAAACTAAACTGACGATACGCGCG
>LR738713.1:792020273-792059368 GCA_902687465.1 Secale cereale | reverse complement strand
GGTAGAGTTTGAGAAATGGGCCCTTTAGTCCCGGTTTGAGACACGAACCGGGACTAAAGGGCATCGCACCCTTTAGTCCCGGTTCGTACCTCAAACCGGGACTAATGCCTTTAGCCACTCGAACCGGGACTAATGCTCACATTAGTCCCGGTTCGTAATGCAACCGGGACTAATGTGTATATTGAGCTGTGACCAAAGCCCTGTTTTCTACTAGTGGGCTGGTCTGGCCAGCACACCGGTTGCTTCATGCCTCGTGCAGAGATAGCCAAGATGACTACCATCGCAAATCAGGGAGATGGAGGTGGCACTCGCTGCAAACAAAAAATATGGAAGGACTAATAGAACATTATGGTGGACTAAAAGTTTTTAGTTTTCCTTAGATAACGTCTTTTGGAGCAAATATGATTATATGTAAGGACTCCCAAGAAATTATGGTGGAATGACGTAATTCAATGTGATACTATACTACCATAAGAATAAAGCAAAGGGAGAAAGAAGGAGACCATGCGGCGGAACCAGAGCAAAGATCGCCTAGCATACGAGCGCATGCGTGTATGCGTGGTCGTATGGCACGCTAATGCCTTCTCCTCGTCCACTACTTCCACCCCGTGAAGTCGCATCGGGGATCAGACACACGAAGCGGCCTAATTAAAACTCATCCAGAAGGCATAACTCTAACCTCTAAAGGGCATCCGGAAGGGGAATCGATCCAAGGACTTCGCCGCCACAACGCTACATCAAGACGGCTTCATCGTCATCACCACTATCATTATCTTCTCAATCTTATCCATCTATAATACAATAGTTGGAGTGGATTCAATCTTGTGTTACTCGTATGAGATCACCATGCTCATCACAATTCATCTCGTATCGTTTGTGCTCTTGATGTGCGAGTAATTTCCTTAGTTCTCAGGGATATGGAGTAACCCTAATGTGTAATAGACCGTTTGATATTAGGATTTGATATCCTCTTTGTATGTTTATGTTAATAGTTCTCTTGATGTTGGGTGAAGTCAACCATCCAACATATGTCAATTTTAGACGAAAGGTTATTACTGCTGGTGAATCGGCTGGTTGCGGAGGTAGTTATGTGACAAGGCCTACCTTCCCTCGTCCAGGGTCGTTGCAACACAGGGTAAACGGAGTCCACTTTTAGGCTGCGTCCATAGGGACATTTTCCCCCTTAATCACCGTTTGGTATCCGGAGTGAGGAGAAACGATGGTGGTGTATGTGATACATGCTGTTGTAACGTATACACGTATCCGTACCGACTCCGTCCACAAATAAAAACATATAAAGTGGCTTGGGAATCCAATGTAGCATTATGTGTAGGCACACGTATTAGACGCACACTAGGGGTGAATCCTGACTCCTTGGGTACGCCTTAGTCCTATCAATTTCAAAAAGAAAAACATTCAAGTCTCTTGTTACTTTATTTTATTTTAGTAATATACTTCTTTGTTCGCTACATCACCTTTACCCATACTACTATTGCTTTGGATTTCACTTAACTTGCAGGCATTGCTACCTAAACCCTACAAGAGACAAAAGGTTGATTCATATGCTTTCTGTGAGATCGATACTCTTACTTTAGAAAAGGTACAAGTAAATCATGTGCACATGCAGGCCATCAGTAGACCATTTAGCAACGACTACAACCATTGAAGCAATCCGAAGGTGCGCCACCGTCATCACCACTCTCTCATCGGAGCCATGCAAAACTTGTTGTAGTAGACAATCGGAAAGTCGTTGTACTAAGACCCCATAGGACTAATGTCACACCCTGCATTTTGTAACATGTTATTTGCATCAATGAAGCATGAAAATTTGGACCAGCAAATTTTTTTGGCATCATTTGGCTTTTATTTGGAATTGAGTTTTTCTTCCTATGTTTTCATGTGCTCATTAAAGTCAACTATTACCTCTTGTAGAATTCATCTCCATACCCAAAACTTCTGTCCAATGATCATGCCAAGTGTTATATAGCAGTATAGTATTTTCTTATAAAATTAATTTGGCCAAAATGTATTTTTAAAATTTAGTATTCCAAAAACCCCTGAATTAAGGTTTGCACTGCAAGTGCTTGATTTAGGGTGAGAAAATTATTTCAAAAAGTATATTTGAGACCTAATAGTCATAGGACTCCCAGAAATCACAAAAGTATAATTTTAAAAGTTATTTTCCTATTTTATTTAAAAGCTTTTTCTTAAGGCCAGAAATGGTCTTTAATAGGGGAAAATTATTTAATTATTTCAAAAATATTTGCCAAAATTCAGGGAGACTCATAGGACATATATTGTCCATATATAAGAGTTTCAACACTTGGTCATGTTCAAAATAATGGGCTAATCCCTCCAACACCCTTTCTGGATATTTCAAGCTTTTGAAATATTTACAAAGGATATATTCTCCAAAAATTCCAGGGAAATTTTATCATGTCTTATATGACATATTTGATGATCTTGCCAAGCCCCATGCCTTGGAAAGCAAGATAACACCCTCAAAACCCTTCATAACCATTCTGTCCATATTTGAAGTTTGAGGAACTTTACATTGCCAAACTTGTCCAAATGCTCTCAAACTTGGTGCACATGCTAGAAAGGCCTAATAAGGCATCTAGACCAAATGGCACAAGATTTTGAGTGGAGCAACTTGATCAGAATACCCCAAAACCCTTTCTGTTCAAATGCGAATTTGAACAACTTTACATTACCAACTTTTTACCTGGAGCTTCAAACTTTGTGGGCATGATCATAACCCCAAATGATGAAACTACACCAAGTGGTGCATCAAGGGGAGATGATTAGCTTGACTTAAACAAGATGAAGCCATTTCTGTTGATTTCTAGGGTTCACCAAAGTTACATTGGCTAGTTTCTTCAAATGAGCCCAAATTTGGTGAAACACCCTATTTTCATATGACATTCAATCCTGTTAAGTGTCATGGCAAGTGGAGATTATTTGCTTGACCAAAACATGATCAAACACCTTCTGCCTTTTTACCAAAACTACCATCTTGACCCCTTTTACTATTTACTTTTGCCTCGACTTTCTACCACAGCTTCATCTAGTTACAATCTACCTCCAGTAACTCCCTCATGTCCACAAATCCATGATTGAGGGGTGAAAACCCCAATTCACCTTGCAGGACAGCCAATTTCTACCTAGTTACCAGCTTCACCTCTCTCTCCTTGATCATCCAGAGCATCCAAGGCCTCAGCTGAGACGCCTGCTTCGTGCTGGCCCCCAGACACGGCGGACACGCCCAGAGGGCCAATGGCATGCCATGGCATGCGATAAGCTCGCTCCAGAGCGCGCTACAGTGTGCACCCGCACTGTAGCTTCGCCCAATCCAGCGCAGCCGACCACCTCGAGCTCTCCCCTCGCGCCAACCGATGGTCCTCGACGTCTGCGACCTCCCCCGGCGCTGTCCCCCTCCTCCTCCGCCCTCCAGTGGCCACCTTCGCACGCACGCTGGCCGCCCGCAACCTCCACTCATCGGCCTCACACGCGCGCTCCCTCTGGAGCATCCCCCGCTCCCCCTCTTCCTTCCCTCCGCCCTGGAGATCGTCCAGCAACGCCACAGACACACCCCCATCGCCCCCCGTGCACTGTGGCGTCGAGCAGAAGCTCGCCGGCGCACAGGTCCACGGGACCTCGCCGCTCCCCTATAAATAGGGCCCCCGAGCCCCTCCTCTCTTCACCAACAGCCTCACCACACTCCCAGTAACCCTCCAACACCACTCGTTCATCCCCAGAGAGCCTCTGTGCTCGGGATCGACCGGAGCTCCGCCGCGTCGGGCAGCCGGAGATCTCGCGGTACAGGCCCTCTCCGCTCCAACCCTTGCTCGATCTGGAACCGCCGTACCCCACTGACCCGTTTCCCTACTTCCCCCGCTCCTATTGCAGCCCGGAGCGAGCCAGCCAGCGACCTCCCGATGATCCTCCGCCGTCCCACCTCGCCGCCGACGAGCCAGGCCTCTCCGGCGGGCCGCACCACCCCCACTGGAACGGCGACTCCTCCCTGAGCCCGTTCCTGCCCTCCGTTTGCCTCGCCGTGCCCGGAATCGTCGCTGGTGAGCTCGCCGTCGTTTTGGCCGCAAGGTTGAAGATGACAGGCGGGCCCCGCCTGTCATCCTCACCGCTATCTCTCCCCTCGCAGCCACTGACCGTCGGGCCCCGCCCGTCAGGTTTGAAAACCTGGCGCGGGCGCGCGCTGGCTCCCGTGCGGCTGGGCTGTTCGCCCTGGGCCGTGCACTGTGGCCAATCTGGCCCAGTGGCACAGGGCCATTTCCTTTTATTCTTTTCTGTAAAATTTCAAATAATTTTACAGAATTAAATATAAGTCCAAATGAATTAATTCCAACTCCTAAAATCTTGTAATATTCCAACCTATTTAATGGTGTCACTTTCACACATATCCATGAAACTTTTCTGTTCTGTTCAAATTTAAATTCAAATTTTAGCATTAAAACTCCTGTTCAAAAATCCTTAGATTCCATTCTATCATTCCAAAACTCCAACTAAGAATTTCTGCCATCTTAGTTTTCCCTCTAGTATTTAACAAAAATAACAACGGGAAAATAAGACAAAATCCTTAGATTCCATTCTGTCATTCCAAAACTCCAACTAAGAATTTCTGCCATCTTAGTTTTCCCTCTAGTATTTAACAAAAATAAGTTGACATTTTTCTGAGCACTTTGATTTTTCTGTTTTTATTGTGGTCTTATTTTCCCGTTGTTATTTTGCGACGATTAGATCCCGTATTTGACGAAGTTGCTGAGGAAGAAGGTGGAGAAGGATTTGAAGACGTTGAAGACCAAGCCAATCCAGGCAAGCAGCCCTTTGACCATGATACACTTGAGTTCTTCGGAACCCGTTTGTTTCCGAATGCATAGTGATAAGAATGACGGTGGTGACTTAGTTAAAACCACCACATGATGCATGCTTTGCTCTTGATCTTGCTATGTGCTAGATGCATTGCAAATGACTAGTAGTGATGCTTAGAGATGCATGTGTGCCATGATACCTTCGTGGTTGCATCCTTTTCAAAAACCCCGTTGGGTGCCATTCATGCCCGAGGGAGATGATGAGATGGGTAACCACTTGATGACGAAGTGGTGTACCGAGACAAGTGTATGTGATGTTTTTCAAACGGATTGGTTTAAGTTGCGACCGTTATTCCAACCATACATGTGCAACCACTCTACCCCTTATGGGACGGGGCTTTATTGATTACTTAGGCCGATACTAGCATGGTGCCCGCATTACTAGTGACGGGAAGACTTGAGGTCTTTCCCCGGACGGGGTCGTGCTTGGATAGACGACCATGACTGTTTTCACAGGGCACCGGACACACCGTTGGTCCCTTCGGGTACGCGTGACATTGAAATTAGGGCAAGTCCCGTGATCTATTGTTTGTACTCGAGGGCCGTGTACCAACGAGTGGACTCTATGTTAGTGTCGTCTAAGGAAAGATAATGACCGGGTGCTTCCCCCGAGTACTTGAGGTACTGCGGGATCGTGGGTGACACGAAAGCTTCCCGAATCTTGTGGGTAAAGTGCGCAACCTCTGCAGAGTGTAAAACTATTCGAATAGCCGCGTCCACGGTCAAGGACAGTTGGGTAACCGCTCTTGGGCTACGTCCAATGTTTGCGAAACCTTGTGCGTGTGTATGATAAGTCAAGGTGGTGACTTGACTCGATGAGTTGAATCATATTCATGTTGTTATCGGTAACCTGTCCTCGAGGTTACGTGAAGTTATTGATGCATATACTTGATGATAGAATATTTATTCTAGCTTGTTGCTGGATTGCTCATTGTTGTTCAATCGCATTGTTACTTTGAACCAAATCATGGGTTGCTTGCGAGTACATTCAAAGTACTCATTGGCTTGCCACTGGTTATTTAATTGGCCAGGCATGGAGGAACAGGAATATGAAGAAGAGTTCTTTGGAGACGAACATGCGAACTAGGACGCTATGCCAGTCAGAATGCCTGTAGGGTTAAGGCAGATTGCATGGGTTCTACCTATCATCGAAGACTTCCGCTATTTGAGTTATTTGCTATTCAGCCCGTGAGGCTTTATCTATTTAAGACTTGGCCATAATGGCCTTAATTTGTGTAAGACGGTATGTATGGATGTAAGACTCTTGTTATTCAGCTTCTGTGTGTTCAGTGAGCATTGATCTCTGGAATCACTGTGCACGTGCATTCGATGATCTCAACTTCTAAGTCGGGGTCCCCACAGAGCTGGTATCAGAGCCATCCTGACTGTAGGAAGCCTTAGTTAGCATGGGCGTTAGTTAGATGAGACCCCTTTTCAAAAACCTTCTGAACCTCTCTTCTTTTCTAAACCTTACCAACCTGAGATTTCATCAGCTTATTAACCTCTCATATTCCACCTTTGTAGATGGCCGCTGTACCTGAAGAGCACCTGACCACTGGGTTTCCCTTGCTTCTCGAGGATAGCCTCCAGGAGTGCCAGTTCCACCGAGCACCCATCCTCACCTACCTTGAGCATTGGGTTAGCGACACTGAGGTGGAGTACCACGTGGAAGTGATCGTGAAGGCAAACGATCCTCCCACAAGTTGGTTCTTTGAGGGACCCCATATGGCAACACTACCTCTCGTTGTCGAGGCTGCTGCACTCAAGGCACTAACCCGTCTCCGTGAGCTTCTTCCTGAGATGGCAGCCAAGATGACAACTCGCTTCTTACCTTACCGGAAGGAAGGTGAAGATGAAAGCAGCGCACTAGCCCCTCCACTGAAGGAAGGACTCTCGCTTCGATTCCAGACCTACTTCAGTCTATGTGCCGACAGCTTGGCACAAGACTTGGCCTCGGAATCAATGAAGCTCCGAGAAGAACTTCACAAGACCAAGGCACTTCTTCGTCGAGCTCAAGAGAAGACAAATAGGATCAAGAAAGAAGGAGCGCCTTCCGGACAGTCCGCTATCGCATACCGAGGCGGAAGGCCCTCCGAAGATGTATCTTCCAAGAATGAAGAACCACTTCGGCGACGCCGTATGACGGTAAGGGAATATCGCAAGCTTTTCCCTGCACCACCGACAAAGCACCGTCGTATCCAACTCCTCCACTCCCCCCACACCCTCAAGTGAGAAGGGGGCCCAGACGGATGAAGACAAGGAGGAAGACCCAGAAGAGCCAGAATACGCGACCGAGCATTCCGCCGCTTAGGCATTATTCGCTACTTGGATATGCCAGTTCGTGACCTCTACGGTAGGATAGGTCATGTAACCCCTATGCGTAGTCGAGTCCTTGTATGGTTCATATGAAACCATCTAGTGTTTGCTTTTGTTGTGTTTGGATGTATGTCGTATTCTTCCTTCGGGAATGTGTAAACGACTGCATCACCCATTTGGATTTTAATGAATGTGTTTGGCCTTTCGGCCCTTGCATGATTTGATTAGTGTCACACCCACCCCCTTACTAGGCACCCATCTATCTTGCTTTCCCTCTTCCGAGTCATGAGACCTTTTACCGCTCCAACAGGATGCCTGTTGTAACTCGTACTGGTACCTCTACCCAGCAGCCTGAAGCCGGAGCATCCGCTCAGTCAGAGGCCGGCCACGACCAAACCAACGACCAAGCTCCACAACCACCACCTCCTCCGAACATGGACATGGCTCAGCTTCTCCAAGCTTTCTGAGAGGAACGCCAAGCCAACACCGCAGCCCTTCAGTTGATTGCTCAAGCTGTCACCAACAACCGCCAGTCGGCGGGGAACGGCAATGGACGTTCCACGTTGGCAGAGTTCAAGAAGCATGCACCGCCAACTTTCATCGAGACTGTTGAACCCCTGGATGCAGACGACTGAGTCCGCACCATTGAGGACTTGCTGGAACTAGTCGGATGCACCAAAGACCGTGAGAAGGTGGCTTATGCCGCCCACTGCCTCGGGGGGACTGCTAGAGCTTGGTGGGATGGATTCAAGGTCATGCATGCTGAACAAGACATCACTTGGGTCAACTTCAAGGCATAATTCCGCAAAGCCCACATTCCTTCCGGAATCATGGCTATCAAAAAGCGTGAGTTCCGAGCCCTGAAGCAAGGAAGTGGCACTGTCAAGGAGTACATGCAGAAGTTCAGTGTTCTGTCAAGGTATGCCCCTGAAGATGTCAGCACTGATGCTGCAAAAAGGGAGCGCTTCATGGAAGGCCTCAATCAGACTCTCAATACTCGCTTGTCGTGTGCGACTGCCCAACCTTCCCTGACCTGGTAAACAAAGCACTCATGCTTGAAGACAAGCGGCGTGCTTTGGAAGACACTCGCAAGCGCAAGATGGTCAGCAAGGAAAGTTCCAGCAACCAGAAGCCTCGTCCGTGGCAGTCAGCCCCGGCCAAGCCAACCTTTCAGCAACCAAGAGCTCCTGCACCCCGCACCAACTATCAGCCTCAGAAGTATGCCAACCCAAGGCCAGCTTTCAACCCTAATAACAGTGGTGGCAACAAGATCAACAATCCAAACCAAGTCACTTGCTTTGGATGTGGTCAGTCAGGACACATCTCAAGGGTGTGCCCCAACAAGAAGCCTGATGCCCCGCGCCCCAATGCGCAGAACCCAGGACACGGCCGCGGGATGCCACCAAGGAACCCAGCTCCTCGCAACCCGCCTAACCATGGGAAGGGGCGTGTGAATCACGTCACTGCTGAAGAAGCCCAGGAAGACCCGGACGTCATGCTGGGTACGTTCCTTGTCAACTCAGCACCTGCAACTGTCTTGTTTGATTCTGGAGCAACGCATTCATTTGTCACTCAAAGATTTGCATTAAAAAGTGGCATGACCCCTACACACCCCTGAATAACCCTATGGTGGTACAAACCCCCGGAGCAGAGATGAGAGCCAAGATAGGCTGTAAAGGAGTCAGTATTACCATTAACGGTGTAGACTTCCTAGCAGACCTTATCATCCTAAGATCGCAAGGCTTGGATGTGATCCTAGGGATGGATTGGCTCAGTAAGCACCAAGGCTTATTAGACTGTGCCAATCGGACTGTCATTGTGACCAATGACCAAGGAGTCGAAGTCAAGTTTTCTTCCAACTCCTCTTCCGCTCAAGCCGCTCAAGTCAACTGTCTGTCTGAAGTTGGGCTAGAGAAAGTACCGGTGGTATGCGAGTATCCTGATGTCTTTCCGGATGAACCACCGGGAATTCCCCCTGACCGTGACATTGAGTTCATCATCGAGCTCGTGCCCGGGGCAGGACCCATCTATAAGAAGCCTTATAGAATGGGGACGGAAGAATTAGCCGAGTTGAAGAAGCAACTGGAAGAGCAGCTGAGGAAGGGATTTATCCGCCCAAGTGCCTTCCCTTGGGGATCACCTGTTCTGTTTGTGGCAAAGAGGGACGGTACCATCCTCTTATGCATTGACTATCGTTCCCTCAATGAAGTTACAATCAAGAACAAATATCCACTTCCCAAGATTGAAGATCTGTTTGATCAGCTCAGCGGAGCCAAAGTATTCTCCAAGATCGACCTCAGATCTGGGTACTACCAGCTGAAGATCAGACCCCAAGATATTCCGAAGACGGCATTGGTAACCCGATATGGCCTGCACGAGTGCACGGTCATGTCCTTTGGGTTAACCAATGCCCCAGCTTACTTCATGTATCTCATGAATAAAGTCTTCATGGAATATTTGGACAAGTTCGTTGTTGTCTTCATCGATGACATTCTTGTCTTCTCGAAGACGGAGGAAGAACACGAGCAACATTTGAGGATGGTCCTAGACAAGCTTCGGGAGCACCAACTATATGCCAAATTCAGCAAGTGTGAGTTCTGGCTGCATAAAGTTGGATTCTTAGGTCATGTCTTGACCGAAGAAGGATTATCTGTTGATCCCGCGAAGATCGAAGCTGTGACCCAATGGCAATCTCCAACGACCGTCAAGGAAGTCAGAAGCTTCCTCGGACTTGCGGGCTATTACCGCAAATTCCTGGAAGGATTCTCTAGCATTGCCCGGCCGATGACTCAGCTCCTCAAGAAGGACAAGAAGTTCGAGTGGACGCCAAAATGTGAAGAGAGCTTCCAAGAGCTTAAGAAGAGATTGACCACCGCCCCAGTTCTTGCAACACCTGATATTCACAAGGAGTTCGTGATATATTGTGATGCCTCTCGAACCGGATTGGGAAGCATTCTGATGCAAGAAGGCCGAGTCATAGCTTACCTCTCCAGGCAGCTACGACCTCATGAAGAGAACTACGCTACTCACGATCTTGAGTTGGCAGCAGTGGTTCATGCCTTGAAGACATGGCGGCATTACCTCCTAGGGAAACGGTGTGAGATATACACAGACCACAAAAGTCTGAAGTACATTTTCACCCAAAAGGAATTGAACATGAGGCAGCGAAGATGGTTGGAACTCATCAAAGACTATGACCTCAGTGTTCAATATCACCCCGGGAAGGCTAACGTGGTGGCCGATGCCTTAAGCAGGAAGGCTTGCTCTTTGAATGCCATTATTCAAGAAAGACAGCCAGCCTTGTTTAAGGAACTCGAACAATTTAGTTTGGAATTGGTCACCCCTGGATTTCTGGATCATTTGGAAGTCAGACCGACCCTGATGGATGAAGTCAAGAAGGCGCAAGATGGACACGCAAGCATCGAAGGCATCAAGAAGAAGATGAAGCTAGGCAAGGCACCTGGATTCTCCGAAGACGAGCACGGGATTGTTTGGTACAAAGGCCGCATCTGCGTACCAAACAAGACGGAGCTGAAGAACCTGATCCTGCAAGAAGCCCACGACACTCCGTATTCCATCCACCCCGGAGGAACCAAGATGTATCAAGACTTGAAGGAAAGATTCTGGTGGCACGGGATGAAAAGAGAGATTGCAACCTATGTCGCAAAGTGTGATGTGTGCCAAAGGGTCAAGGCTGAATATCAGCGACCCGCTGGATTGCTTCAACCACTCAAGGTTCCCGAGTGGAAGTGGGATAAAGTCGGAATGGACTTCATCACTGGACTACCAAGGTCGAATAGGGGACATGACTCCATCTGGGTCATAGTTGACCATTTGACCAAGGTGGCCCATTTCATTCCTGTCAAGACTACCTATTCAGGTAACTAGTTGGCAACTCTCTATATCAACCGAATCGTGAGCCTCCATGGTGTTCCACAAGAAATTGTGTCAGATCGAGGCACCCAGTTTACTTCAAGGTTCTGGAAAAGATTCCAAGAAGCCTTGGGAACCAAGTTGTCTTTCAGCACAGCTTTCCACCCACAGACCGGAGGTCAGACGGAACGAGTAAATCAAATTCTCGAAGACATGCTCCGAGCCTGTGTCTTGGCATATGGAGCCAAGTGGGAAGATTGTCTCCCTTTTGCCGAGTTCTCCTATAACAACAGTTACCAGTCGAGCCTTCAGATGGCACCATTTGAGGTGTTGTACGGACGCAGATGTCGCACACCCCTCAACTGGTCAGAGACTGGAGAAGGGCTAGTCTTTGGACCCGATATCCTTCGCGAAGCAGAAGAGCAAGTCCAACTAGTCAGAGAGCGTTTGAAGGCAACCAAGTCAAGGCAGAAGAGCTATGCTGATACTCGCCGTCGGGACATGAGTTTCCGTGTCGGAGACCATTGTACCTGCGAGTAACCCCTCTAAAGGGAACCAAGCGTTTCCACGTTAAGGGGAAACTTGCGCCAAGATTTATTGGCCCTTTCAAGATCACCGACCGACGAGGAGAAGTGGCTTACCAATTGGAACTACCACCTGAGCTATCCGATATGCACAACGTATTCCACGTGTCACAACTCCGGAAATGTCTCCAAGTTCCGGACAAGCCTAATCTCTACAAGGATGTTGATCACCAAGCCATTGATCTGCAGCCTGATTTGACCTACCGCGAGAAGCCCATTTGCATTCTGGATGAAGCAGAACGACGGACGCGAAGCCGCACCATCAAGTACTTCAAGGTCCAGTGGAGCAACCACACGGAAGCAGAAGCAACCTGGGAACGTGAAGACTATCTTAGATCGGAGTTTCCCGATCTCTTTTAAGACCTAGTTTAGGAATCTCGGGGACGAGATTCTTGTAAGGGGGGTAGGTCTGTCACACCCTGCATTTTGTAACATGTTATTTGCATCAATGAAGCATGAAATTTTGGACCAGCAAATTTTTTTGGCATCATTTGGCTTTTATTTGGAATTGAGTTTTTCTTCCTATGTTTTCATGTGCTCATTAAAGTCAACTATTACCTCTTGTAGAATTCATCTCCATACCCAAAACTTCTGCCCAATGATCATGCCAAGTGTTATATAGCAGTATAGTATTTTCTTATAAAATTAATTTGGCCAAAATGTATTTTTAAAATTTAGTATTCCAAAAACCCCTGAATTAAGGTTTGCACTGCAAGTGCTTGATTTAGGGTGAGAAAATTATTTCAAAAAGTATATTTGAGACCTAGTAGTCATAGGACTCCCAGAAACCACAAAAGTATAATTTTAAAAGTTATTTTACTATTTTATTTAAAAGCTTTTTCTTAAGGACAGAAATGGTCTTTAATAGGGGAAAATTATTTAAGTATTTCAAAAATATTTGCCAAAATTTAGGGAGACTCATAGGACATATATTGTCCATATATAAGAGTTTCAACACTTGGTCATGTTCAAAATAATGGGCTAATCCCTCCAACACCCTTTCTGGATATTTCGAGCTTTTGAAATATTTACAAAGGATATATTCTCCAAAAATTCCAGGGAAATTCTATCATGTCTTATATGACATATTTGATGATCTTGCCAAGCCCCATGCCTTGGGAAGCAAGATAACACCCTCAAAACCCTTCATAACCATTCTGTCCATATTTGAAGTTTGAGCAACTTTACATTGCCAAACTTGTCCAAATGCTCTCAAACTTGGTGCACATGCTAGAAAGGCCTAATAAGGCATCTAGACCAAATGGCACAAGATTTGGAGTGGAGAAACTTGATAAGAATACCCCAAAACCCTTTCTGTTCAAATGCAAATTTGAACAACTTTACATTACTAACTTTTTACTTGGAGCTTCAAACTTTGTGGGCTTGATCATAACCCCAAATGATGAAACTACACCAAGTGGTGCATCAAGGGGAGATGATTAGCTTGACTTAAACAAGATGAAGCCATTTTTGTTGATTTCTAGGGTTCACCAAAGTTACATTGGCTAGTTTCTTCAAATGAGCCCAAATTTGGTGAAACACCCTATTTTCATATGACATTCAATCCTGTTAAGTGTCATGGCAAGTGGAGATCATTTGCTTGACCAAAACATGATCAAACACCTTCTGCCTTTTTACCAAAACTACCATCTTGACCCCTTTTACTATTTACTTTTGCCTCAACTTTCTACCACAGCTTCATCTAGTTACAATCTACCTCCAATAACTCCCCCATGTCCACAGCTCCATGATTGAGGGGTGAAAACCCCAATTCACCTTGCTGGACAGCCAATTTCTACCTAGTTACCAGCTTCACCTCTCTCTCCTTGATCATCCAGAGCATCCAAGGCCTCAGCTGAGATGTCTGCTTCGTGCTGGACCCCCCAGACACGGCGGACACGCCCAGAGGGCCAATGGCATGCCATGGCATGCGATAAGCTCGCTCCAGAGCGCGCTACAGTGCGCACCCGCACTGTAGCTTCGCCCAATCCAGCGCAGCCGACCACCTCGAGCTCTCCCCTCGCGCCAACCGATGGTCCTCGACGTCTGCGACCTCCCCCGGCGCTGTCCCTCTCCTCCTCCGCCCTCTAGTGGCCGCCTTCGCACGCGCGCTGGCCGCCCGCAACCTCCACTCATCGGCCTCACACGCGCGCTCCCTCTGGAGCATCCCCCGCTCCCCCTCTTCCTTCCCTCCGCCCTGGAGATCGTCCAGCAACGCCACAGACACACCCCCATCGCCCCCCGTGCACTGTGGCGTCGAGCAGAAGCTCGCCGACGCACAGGTCCACGGGACCTCGCCGCTCCCCTATAAATAGGGCCCCCGAGCCCCTCCTCTCTTCACCAACAGCCTCACCACACTCCCAGTAACCCTCCAGCACCACTCGTTCATCCCCAGAGAGCCTCTGTGCTCGGGATCGACCGGAGCTCCGCCGCGTCGGGCAGCCGGAGATCTCGCGGTACAGGCCCTCTCCGCTCCAACCCTTGCTCGATCTGGAACCGCCGTACCCCACTGACCCGTTTCCCTACTTCCCCCGCTCCTATTGCAGCCCAGAGCGAGCCAGCCAGCGACCTCCCGACGATCCTCCGCCGTCCCCCCTCGCCGCCGACGAGCCAGGCCTCTCCGGCGGGCCGCACCACCCCCACTGGAACGGGGGCTCCTCCCTGAGCCCGTTCCTGCCCTCCGTTTGCCTCGCTGTGCCCGGAATCATCGCCGGTGAGCTCGCCGTCGTTTTGGCCGCAAGGTTGAAGATGACACGTGGGCCTCGCCTATCATCCTCACCGCTCTCTCTCTCCCCTCGCAGCCACTGACCGTCGGGCCCCGCCCGTCAAGTTTGAAAACCTGGCGCGCGCGCGCTGGCTCCCGTGCGGCTGGGCTGTTCGCCCTGGGCCGTGCACTGTGGCCAATCTGGCCCAGTGGCACAGTGCCATTTCCTTTTATTCTTTTCTGTAAAATTTCAAATAATTTTACAGAATTAAATATAAGTCCAAATGAATTAATTCCAACTCCTAAAATATTGTAATATTCCAACCTATTTAATGGTGTCACTTTCACACATATCCATGAAACTTTTCTATTCTGTTCAAATTTAAATTCAAATTTGAGCATTAAAACTCCTGTTCAAAAATCCTTAGATTCCATTCTATCATTCCAAAACTCCAACTAAGAATTTCTGCCATCTTAGTTTTCCCTCTAGTATTTAACAAAAATAACAACGGGAAAATAAGACAAAATCCTTAGATTCCATTCTGTCATTCCAAAACTCCAACTAAGAATTTCTGCCATCTTAGTTTTCCCTCTAGTATTTAACAAAAATAAGTTGACATTTTTCTGAGCACTTTGATTTTTCTGTTTTTATTGTGGTCTAATTTTCCCGTTGTTATTTTGCGACGATTAGATCCCGTATTTGACGAAGTTGCTGAGGAAGAAGGTGGAGAAGGATTTGAAGACGTTGAAGACCAAGCCAATCCAGGCAAGCAGCCCTTTGACCATGATACACTTGAGTTCTTTGGAACCCGTTTGTTTCCGAATGCATAGTGATAAGAATGACGGTGGTGACTTAGTTAAAACCACCACATGATGCATGCTTTGCTCTTGATCTTGCTATGTGCTAGATGCATTGCAAATGACTAGTAATGATGCTTAGAGATGCATGTGTGCCATGATACCTTCGTGGTTGCATCCTTTTCAAAAACCCCGTCGGGTGCCATTCATGCCCGAGGGAGATGATGAGATGGGTAACCACTTGATGAAGAAGTGGTGTACCGAGACAAGTGTATGTGATGTTTTTCAAACGGATTTGTTTAAGTTGCGACCGTTATTCCAACCATACATGTGCAACCACTCTACCCCTTATGGGACGGGGCTTTATTGATTACTTAGGCCGATACTAGCATGGTGCCCACATTACTAGTGACGGGAAGACTTGAGGTCTTTCCCGGGACGGGGTCGTGCTTGGATAGACGACCATGACTGTTTTCACAGGGCACCGGACACACCGTTGGTCCCTTCGGGTACGCGTGACATTGAAATTAGGGCAAGTCCCGTGATCTATTGTTTGTACTCGAGGGCCGTGTACCAACGAGTGGACTCTATGTTAGTGTCGTCTAAGGAAAGATAATGACCGGGTGCTTCCCCCGAGTACTTGAGGTACTGCGGGATCGTGGGTGACACGAAAGCTTCCCGGATCTTGTGGGTAAAGTGCGCAACCTCTGCAGAGTGTAAAACTATTCGAATAGCCGCGTCCACGGTCAAGGACAGTTGGGTAACCGCTCTTGGGCTACGTCCAATGTTTGCGAAACCTTGTGCGTGTGTATGATAAGTCAAGGTGGTGACTTGACTCGATGAGTTGAATCATATTCATGTTGATATCGGTAACCTGTCCTCGAGGTTACGTGAAGTTATTGATGCATATACTTGATGATAGAATATTTATTCTAGCTTGTTGCTGGATTGCTCATTGTTGTTCAATCGCATTGTTACTTTGAACCAAATCATGGGTTGCTTGCGAGTACATTCAAAGTAGATCAGGTCATTTTTTTGAACTATGCATAGATATGTAACAATGAGCATAGGTGGTTATAGGTTGCTGTAATGATGAATATACATATTAAGAACTACTCATGCATGGAAGTATACCAGATACCATTGTTTTCACTGTTTTATCAACATGCCTTTGCTGAATCTTCGGTTTATATGTGTAAACTATACATTGTCAGCTACTGTGTACTTTTTAGTTATTGAACGAACTCATACTAGTTAGTGTTGGCCATATGCAAGTAAACTAGATACCCACAAGACTTAACTATTTCCCAAAGCTATAGTGATACATTCTATACTACACTACTAATGCTTATCCGAGTTGATTGTTTTATGTTCATGGTAACTAAATGTTGACATAGTAGCTAATTGTGTGCCTAAATATGACCCAGGTACAATGGCTATAGCAAGCTCATCCTCCTCAATCCCTAGCTACTGCACGACTGCCGAAGTGCATACTCCCTCCAGTTCCTGGAGCATCTGGACCTCTTATTGTAGTAGATGGTATGCTTGATGCGTGTATGTCCATCTTATTACTGTTTTTCTAGAACCATAAATCCTGATGCATGATGATCATGGTCTGGTTGGTTAGATCTATTCTGCTGGTGCTTAAAATTTGACATGCTTGGATTCTGAAACTCGTTCTTACAGTTCTTTTCATTTCTATGATCAATTTAGAGAGTTGCACTTGTCAGTATATTATATACCAAAAAATCCTAGCTAGTGAGAACATCTTAGTCACTCCATGAACGCATACTGGTTAGTGTTAGTCATACTATTTATGCACATGTCATTTGTTGTCAATTCTTGATTATAAGTTATTGGATCCCTCATTGGCTACTGTTTGATAATAGGAGTGTCCTTGTCCTGTGCCTATACTGCATTTTGACTCATATGTTTCTGTGCGCGTTTGTTCAATTGATGTTGTTTCAACTTTGAACTGCTTCTGTATATGGCCTATACTGCAATTGAGATTTAAAGTTGTGGTTGTTCCTGTTTTACAGAAGCTCAAGTGTGAAGTGTGAAGCAAGTGTGAAGCCGTGAAGTGTGAAGCCAGCAAGTCCTACTCAGTGAAGAGTAGCATATTGTAGCATATATGTGTTGTAAAGATTGTAATAGATTTATTTAGTGGTATATTTGATGAATTTTATGTGTGCTTTTTGATTATGTATGTGATTTGAAAACTTGTGAGATGGAAACTTGACCAATGGGGCCACTTATGAAAATAATCTGTCAAATTTGTACATTTCTGACATGCGGGACCAATTCGAGAGATGATCATGACAAGTGGGACCCATCTGACTAGTGGGACCAGCTTGAATATATAATGGCTGAAAATAGAAAATCAATAAACAATAAAAGGCCATGGGCCAACAATAAAAAATGCAGCAATGTTGGGCTTGGCCCATGAAGCCGACACAAAATTCATAGGGAAAATATATAAAAGGCCGAATTATTGGGCTCGGCCCATGTAAAACAACGAATTGGACCGGGCTGATTCTTGTGCCACATCAGGTTGCCACGTCAGATGCCTACGTGGCCTGGGGAGGCTGCTAGTGACCAAAACAAGACAGTAGGCATATTTTGGTCATAAACGTCTATGACCTTCTCACAGAGAAGGTCGTTAATTTCAGTTTACGACCGCCAACTTTTGACCATCTGTTTTTGGTCACAAAAAGGTCACAAATGGAAAATAATGACCATTCAGTGACCAATAGTCAAGGTCACAAGTTGACATATTTCTTGTAGTGCCCCTAGTTTGGACCAACACTCATGAGGAGCACTGGCCCGGGTTGTTAATTAAGAACTCGGGTTTGCAATGCCCTATGCAAGTTGTAGTTATTAGGCAAATGTAAAACCAATGTTGGGCCTTGCTGGAAAAGCTTTAAACTGAGCGAATTATCAAGGGGGGCCCATATACCCCAACCGTGTTACGAACGCAAAATCAAGGAACATAACACCGATTTATCGGATCCTAGGGTGGCATGAGTGGAACAAAACACCAAGTAGAAAGGCTTAGCCTTCCACCCATTACCAATATATAGGTGAATTAGTTTAACAGGTATTATATATTGTGTTATCCCAACAACAACTTCATCACGGGGCAAAAATCTTCAAAACTTCACCTGCAACTAACAACGCTATAAGAGGGGTTGAGCGATGCGTACTTAGCCAAACAACGGTTTGCTAGGAAGGTGGTTAGAGTGTTTCATGGCAACAATAGGAGGGCTGACAAACAGGAATAGGCATCGAGGCAATATCTAAAGAGCGAGACTTCTAGCATAGGCAAAGATAGAAGTGATATCTGGGAATGGTCATCTTGCTTGTTGATTCCACGGAGGGATCGTAACCTTGCTCCTCAAACTCAGCCTCGAAAGGAACCTCGAACTCCGAATCGTCACCGGCCTCTATCCAACACAACAATGCAAACACCGGAACAACGATCAATCATTATGCAATGCTCAACCACATGATGCATGTATATGATGCATATGGACATGGATAAGATATGATGCAACTCCTAGAAACAAAAAGAGTGCACAAGCATCATGGCAATAACAAGATCACAACACATGTGGATCACAAGCAAAGGAACAAAACAAACATGGCCACAAATGGTTATGTAGATTATTTAAACAAGCACCCAACAAGTTTTAAAAGTTGTTTAACATGGCAAGGGGTGCATCTAGGACTAACAGCAACATGCTAGCATTTTAAATGGGCCGGAAAGAACAAACAACAATTTCCAGAAACTCGCATATTCATATAAATACAATTAGAGCAGATCTAATATAGGCATGTTTTAAAGTTGTTAAACATGCAAAACAACATTACCACATTAATCTACACATTTTCCACCCCAAATGCATATAAAGTTTGTTACATTTGGAGTTGTAGATATTTAGTTATGATTTTAACAAGTTTAAGCATTTTTAAGCGCAAAACAATTCAAACAACATTTTAAATGTTTTAAACATGGCAACAAACTGCATAATAATATTCTACATGAAAAACTAAGGAGTTTTCATAGATAACTCATTTTCATCAGATGCATATTTTAAAAGATATTAAATTTACAAAGATAATGCATAAAAGAAAAACAAAAACAAAAACAGAAAAGAAAAACAAAAGAAAAGGTCAAACTGACCCATGCTGGATCTAGCCGCAGCCACTGACCCGTGGGGTCCAGAGGCGCTGAGGTGGCAGCGGCGGGTGCGCGTGTGGGTGGAAAGTGCTGTGAGGCTGGCAGGTGAGGTCGGCTCGTCAGTGGAACAAAAAAAATAAAAAAGGGGCCTAACTACTTGGCCGAGCGGGGTATCAAACCCAGGACCTCCTGGTTAACTGACGAAGAGCCGAGCCACTGGGCTAGGCGAGTGTTTCTGACAGAGAAGGCGAACACTGCTGATACGTCCAAAACGTATCTATAATTTCTGCTTGCTCCATGCCACTTTTGGGTGATATTGCTATGATATTCATACACTTCCATACACTTTTAATCATATTTGGACTAACTTACTAATCCAGTGCACCCCAGTGCCAGTTTCTGTTTTCGGCTGTTTTTGTATTTCAGGTTTTCACGTTTCGAGAACTGCCCAGAAAAATACAGAAAAAATATATAAAAAATCAGCGTTCCGGGAAGGACACTGCTTCCGAAGGGGAGCCTGGGGGGCCACAGGCGCCCCAGGCGCCCTGTGGGCGCGCCCCCCCGGGCCGCGCCGGGGGGGCGCCTCGGCACCCCGAGAGCCCCCCGATGCCCTACTTTGGCAGATATTTAAAGGGTCCCCCGTAACCCTTGAAACAGGACTTCTTTTCGCGATCCCATCTCTGTTCTGCCGCCGCCGCCGCTTCCAAGATCGGGAGCACCAGGAGAACTCTTCCCGGCACCCTGCCGGAGGGGAGGATCACCACCGGGAGCTTCTCCACCACCATGGACGCCTCCCGTATGACTCGTGAGTAGTCTCCCTTGGACCATGAGTCCATGACCAGTAGCTATGTGATGTTCTCCTCCCGTTCTTGTGCTTCACTAATTAGTCCTCGTGAGCTGCCCTACATGATCGAGGCACCTATGTAATCCTTGTGTTGTTGCTATGTTGAGTTTGCTAGGATCCGATGGATTATGAGATTATGTTCAGATTGATCTTGAGTAATATATTTGATTCACCTCTTTTATATTTTAGTTCATAAGTAATTCTTGCATGTTCTCCGTTGTTATTTATTGCTTTGGCCGAGTAGTAAGTAGTGACTCCAAGAGGGAACGTTATGCTCGATTGTGGGTTCATGCCCCTCGATGACTAGCTTGAGTGACAGAAACATGAGTCTAGGGGATGTGCTGTTGCCACAAGGGGGAAAACAACGGTGCTTGTGCCCGCGGGTGCAAGGATTGTTTACTTTACGCAAAGTTCTTTTAATGCAGTTGTCTGTTGCATTGAGTTTACACTATGGGTGGGACTCGCAACTTAATACCAGCGAGATGTTCTGGATAGATATCTCAAGGTGGATGATTAGTAGTAGATATTGATGGATTTCGGTCTACTTACTTTGGCGTACCGCCCATGCTTTGAACCTCAACCTTTCTTGCAATGTAGTCAGCATTGGTTTGCGTTCGTGGTCCTGTCAATTGCCCAGCTGTAATTTGTTTACCTCACATAGCTGTTTTATCGTCTTTTGGGAGAGAGACATCGCTAGTGAACATCATGTGACTCCGGTCCTTATTACTATCATTGATCACATACACTATTTACTTTCCGCTATTTTATTTACTATTGCAAATTACTATCTATCACTACTATCATATTGCTTTTAACCCTTTGTGAACTGCAAGGCCGGAGAGATTGACAACCTCTCTGTACTCGTTGGGAGCAAAGTTATTTGTATATGTGTGCAGGTCCACGTTGATTGCTAATTGCGCCGTTAGCAGTTGACACCTACCTGTTGAACCTAGGAGTCTCTGGGGATTCGATCCTTGGCATCTTTGCTAAGGGAAAACACTTCTACTTACTGCATCTTACACCTTCCACTTGGGGTAATCCAACGAGGGGTTCGAGGCCCATCAAGGAGTATTTTCTGGCGCCGTTACCGGGGACTCCACTCTTCAGGATAGGGGAGTTGCATGCTATCTTTTACCTTTGCTTATTAGTCTTGTTAGTTTACTTTTCATAGTTGCTTTAGTTCCTTTTATCGAAAATCACAAAAATAGTTATCTTGCTTGCTTGCTATTATGAGTTCTACCAAAAACAATAAATGGGAGGGGTACACCCCTACTTCCATTGCCCCACTTATCTCTGACGGGGTTTATAAAAAAGATAAACCTTGTGATTACACTAGTTATGATGGAGAGTTGTGCCCATGGCATGGCCTTCCAGGAAAAAAGTATGAGCCTCTGTTTAAAATTGCTCCTACGCTTCCCGAAACTTGGGAAGATGTTCAAACTCTTATAATAGAGAGCGAGTTAAACAAAGAGGATGACACTACAATTCTGCCCACTAATGATAAAATTGATTTTGATAATTGTAGTATTTCAGAAGTTATCACCTTCCTACAAGGAATGGCTAAGGATCCCAACACTAGCACGCTTAATCTTGCCTTCACAGAGCATATCACTAATGCTCTCATCAAAGCTAGGGAGGAGAAACTCAGAGTAGAAGCCTCCATACCTAGAAAGATAGGAGATGGTTGGGATTCTATGATTAAAATTAAGATAAATAGCTTCTCATGCTTTGCTTTATGTGATATTGTAGCTTGTACTTCTATTATGCCCAAAAGACTATATGATATGCTTAAATTGAAACCTTTTGATTCTTGTTCTTTTGGTAATGCTCTCGTTGATTCTTCCATAAAGAAACCTTTGGGGAGGATCGACGATGTTCTTATTGTTGTCAATGATAATTATGTGCCCGTTGATTTCACTATTATGGATATTGAATGTGATCCTTCATGTCCAATTATTTTGGGACGTCCCTTTTTGCGCACCGTTGGTGCTGTCATTGACATGAAAGAGGGTAATATTAAATTTCGGTTTCCTCTCAAGAAAGGGATGGAACACTTCCCTCGTAAGAAGGTCAAGTTACCTTTTGAGTCCGTTGTACGGGCTAGCTATTCTTTTACTCTTGATAAAACTTGATCTTTGCATTATGCCTAGCTTAAAGGCATAAAAGAAAGCGCTTTTGGGAGGCAGCCCACATGAATATTTTTTTTGCTTTTGTTGTGTCTTGATGTTGTTTACTGCTGTAGCTGAAGGAAATATGCCCTAGAGGCAATAATAAAGATGTTATTTGTATTTCCTTATATCATGATAAATGTCTTTTATTCATGCTAGAATTGTATTAACCGGAAACTTAATACATGTGTGGATACATAGACAAAACAGTATGTCCCTAGTATGCCTCTACTAGACTAGCTCATTGATCAAAGATGGTTATGTTTCCTAGCCATAGACATGAGTTGTCATTTGATCAATGGGATCACATCATTAGGAGAATGATGTGATGGACAAGACCCATCCGTTAGCATAGCACTATGATCGTTTAAGTTTTACTGCTATTGCTTTCTTCATGACTTATACATGTTCCTATGACTATGAGATTATGCAACTCCCGAATACCGTACGAACACCTTGTGTGCTATCAAACGTCACAACGTAACTGGGTGATCATAAAGATGCTCTACAGGTGTCTCCGAAAGTATTCGTGGTGTTGGCATAGATCAAGATTAGGATTTGTCACTCCGAGTGTCGGAGAGGTATCTCTGGGCCCTCTCGGTAACACACATCATAATAAGCCTTGCAAGCAAAAGACTAATGAGTTAGTCACGAGATGATGTGTTACGGAACGAGTAAAGAGACTTGCCGGTAAACGAGATTGAACTAGGTATAAAGATACCGACGATCGAATCTCGGGCAAGTAACATACCGTTTGACAAAAGGAACAACGTATGTTGTTATGCGGTTCTGACCGATAAAAGATCTTCGTAGAATATGTAGGAGCCAATATGAACATCCAGGTTCTGCTATTGGTTATTGATCGGAGATGAGTCTCGATCATGTCTACATAGTTCTCGAACCCGTAGGGTCCGCACGCTTAACGTTTGATGACGATCGGTATTATGAGTTTTTGAGTATTGATGTACCGAAGGTAGTTCGGAGTCCCGGATGAGATCACGGACATGACGAGGAGTCTCGGAATGTCCGAGACATAAAGATTGATATATTGGACGGCTATATTCGGACACCGGAAGTATACCGGAAAAGTTTCGGATTTATCGGGAATGCCGGAAGGGGTTACCGGAACCCCCTACGAGAGGGGATGGTCCATAGTGGGCCTAAAGGGTGAGAGAGAGGCAGCCCATAGGGCTGGCCGGCGCCCCCACCTAGGAATCCTAGTTGGACTAGGATTGGGGGGGCGCCACCTCTCCTATTCCTTTCCCCCTTCTTCCTTTCGGTGTATCCTACTAGGAATAGGATTGCAATCCTATTCCTAGTAGGACTCCCTTCCCTAGCCGCACCAGGAGGGCCGGCCGGCCTCCCTCCCCTGCTCCTTTATATATGGGAGCAGGGGGGCACCCAAAGACACACAAGTTGAATTGTTTTAGCCGTGTGCGGTGCCCCCCTCCACAGAATCACACCTCGGTCATACCGTCGCGGAGCTTAGGCGAAGCCCTGCGCCGGTGAACACATCATATCCGTCACCACGCCGTCGTGCTGACGAAACTCTCCCGCGAAGCTCAACTGGATCAAGAGCTCGTGGGACGTCATCAAGCTGAACGTGTGCTGAACGCGGAGGTGCCGTACGTTCGGTGCTTGATCGGTTGGATCGCGAAGAAGTTCGACAACATCAACCGCGTCACTTGACGCTTCCGCTCCCGGTCTACGAGGGTACGTAGACACACTCTTCCCTCTCGTTGCTATGCATCTGGTAGATAGATCTTGCGTGATCGTAGGAAAATTTTAAAATACTACGTTCCCCAACAGTGGCATCAGAGCCAGGTCTATGCGTAGATGATATGCACGAGTAGAACACAATGAGATTGTGGACGATACTAGTCATACTGCTTACCAGCATGTCATACTTTGCTTCAGCGGTATTGTGAGATGAAGCGGCCCGGACCGACATTACGCGTACGCTTACGCGAGACTGGTTTCACCGTTACGAGCACTCGTTGCTTAAAGGTGACTGGCGGGTGTCTGTCTCTCTCACTTTAGCTGAATCAAGTGTGGCTACGCCCGGTCCTTGTGAAGGTTAAAACATCACATACTTGACGAAACATCGTTGTGGTTTTGTATGCGTAGGTAAGAACGGTTCTTGCTGAAGCCCGTAGCAGCCACGTAAAACTTGCAACAAACAAAGTAGAGGACGTCTAACTTGTTTTTGCAGGGCATGTTGTGATGTGATATGGTCAAGACATGATGAGTTATACGGTTTTGTATGAGATGATCATGTTTTGTAAAGTTATCAGCAACTGGCAGGAGCCATATGGTTGTCGCTTTATTGTATGAAATGCAATCGCCATGTAATTGCTTTTACTTTATCACTAAATGGTAGCGATAGTCGTAGAAGCAATAGTTGGCAAGACGACAACGATGCTACGATGAAGATCAAGGTGTCGCGCCGGTGACGAAGGTGATCATGACGGTGCTTTGGAGATGGAGATCAAAAAGCACAAGATGATGGCCATATCATGTCACATATTTTGATTGCATGTGATGTTTATCTTATTATGCTTCTTATTTTGCTTAGAACGACGGTAGCATTATAAGATGATCCCTTACTAAATTTCAAGGTATAAGTGTTCTCCCTGAGTATGCACCGTTGCGAAAGTTCGTCGTGCCGAGACACCACGTGATGATCGGGTGTGATAAGTTCTACGTTCAAATACAACGGGTGTAAGCCAGTTTTGCACACGCAGAATACTCGGGTTAAACTTGACGAGCCAAGCATATACAGATATGGCCTCGGAACAATGGAGACCGAAAGGTCGAGCGTGAATCATATAGTAGATATGATCAACATAAGATGTTCACCATTGAAAACTACTCCATCTCACGTGATGATCGGACATGGTTTAGTTGATTTGGATCACGTGATCATTTAGATAACCGGAGGGATGTCTATCTAAGTGGGAGTTCTTAAGTAATATGATTAATTGAACTTTAATTTATCATGAACTTAGTCCTGGTAGTATTAGCATATCTTTGTTATAGATCAATAGCTCGCGATGTTGCTCCCCGTTTATTTTATATGTTCCTAGAGAAAACTAAGTTGAAAGATGTTAGTAGCAATGATGCGGAATTGTTCCGTGATCTGAGGATTATCCTCATTGCTGCACAGAGAAATATGTCCTTGATGCACCGCTAGGTGACTGACCTATTGCAGGAGCAGATGCAGACGTTATGAACGTTTTTGACAAAAGCTCGATATGATGACTACTTGATAGTTTAGTGCACCATGCTTTACGGCTTATAACCGGGACTTCAAAAATGTTTTGAACACCACGGAGCATATAAGATGTTCCAAGAGTTGAAATTAGTATTTCGTACTCATGCCCGTGTCAAGAGGTATAAGACTTCTGACAGTACTTTGCCTACAAGATGGAGGAGAATAGCTCAACCAGTGAGCGTGTGCTCAGATTGTCTGGGTACTACAATTACTTGAATCAAGTGGGAGTTAATCTTCCAGATAAGAAAGTAATTGACAAAATTCTCTAGTCACTATCACCAAGTTAGTAGAACTTCGTGATAAACTATAATATGCAAGGGATGACGAAGATAATTCCCGATCTCTTCGCAATGCTGAAATCAGCGAAGGTAGAAATCAAGAAAGAACATCAAGTGTTGATGGTTAATAAGACCACTTGTTTCAAGTAAAGGGCAAAGGGATAAAAGGGAAACTTCAAGAAGAATGACAAATAAGTTGTCACTCCCATGAAGAAACCCAAAGCTAAACTCAAGCCTGAAACAAGTGCTTCTACTTCAAAGGAAATGGTCACTAGAAGTGGAACTGCCCTAGATATTTGGCGGATAAGAAGGATGGCAAAGTAAACAAAGGTATATTTGATATACAGATTATTGATGTGTATTTTACTAGTGTTCATAGCAACCCCTCAGTATTTGATATTGGTTCAGTTGCTAAAGAGTAGTAACTCAAAATGGGAGTTGCATAATGAACAGAAACTAGTTAAAGGATGAAGTGACGATGTATATTGGAAGCAGTTCCAAGATTGATTCGATCATCATCGCACACTCCCTATACTTTCGGGATTAGTGTTGAATCTAAATAAGTGTTATTTGGTGTTTGTGTTGAGCATGAATATGATTTGATCATGTTTATTGCAATACGGTTATTCATGTAAGTTAAAGAATAATTGTTGTTCTGTTTACATGAATAAAACCTTCTATGGTCATACACCCAATGAAAATAGTTTGTTGGATCTCGATCGTGTGATACACATATTCATAATATTGAAGCCAAAAGATGCAAGGTTAATAGTGATAGTGCAACTTATATGTGGCACTGCCGTTTAGGTCATATTGGTGTAAAACGCATGAAGAAACTCCATAATGATGGACTTTTTGAATCACTTGATTATGAATCACTTGGTGCTTGCGAACCATGCCTCATGGGCAAGATGACTAAAAACTCCGTTCTCCGGAACAATGGAGCGAGCAACAGATTTGTTGGAGATCATACATACAGATGTATGTGGACCAATGAGTGTTGAAGTTCGCGGCGGGTATCGTTATTTTCTGACCTTCACTGATGATTTGAGCAGATATGGGTATATCTACTTAATGAAGCACAAGTCTGAAACATTTGAAAAGTTCAAAGAATTTCAGAGTGAAGTGGAGAATCATCGTAACAAGAAATAAGAGTTTCTACGATATGATCGTAGAGGTAAAATATTTTGAGTTAGTGAGTTTGGCCTTTAGTAAAAACAATGTGAAATAGTTTCACTACTCATGCCACCTGGAACACCATGGTATAATGGTGTGTCCGAACGTCATAACCGTACTTTATTAGATATGGTGCGATCGATGATGTCTCTTACCGATTTACCACTATCGCTTTTGGGGTTATGCATTAGAGACAACTACATTCACGTTAAATAGGGCACCATCTAAATCCGTAGAGATGACACCGTATGAACTGTGGTTTGACAATAAACCTAAGCTGTCATTTCTTTAAGTTTGGGACTACGATGCTTATGTGAAAAAGTTTCAACATGATAAGCTCGAACCCAAATCGGAGATGTAAATCTTCATAGGATACCCAAAAGAAACTGTTGGGTACACCTTCTATCACAGATTCAAAAGCAAGATCTTTATTGCTAAAGAGTGGATCCTTTCTAGAGAAGGAGTTTCTCTCGAAAGAAGTGAGTGGGAGGAAAGTAGAACTTGATGAGGTAATTATACCTTCTCCCATATTGGATAGTAGTACATCACAGGAAATTGTTCCAGTGATTCATACACCAATTAGTGAGGAAGTTGATGATAATGATCATGAAACTTCGGATCAAGTTTCTGCTGAACGTCGTAGATCAACCAGAGTACGTTCCGCACCAGAGTGGTACGGCAACCCAGTTCTGGAAATCATGTTACTAGACCATGATGAACCTACGAACTATGAAGAAGCGATGATGAGCCCAGATTCCGCAAAAATGGCTTGAAGCCATGAAATCTGAGATGGGATCCATGTATGAGAACAAAGTATGGACTTTGGTTGACTTGCCCGATGATCGGCAGGCCATCGAAAATAAATGGATCTTCAAGAGGAAGACCGACGCAGACGGTAATATTACTGTTTACAAAGCTCGACTTGTTGCAAAAGGTTTTCGACAAGTTCAAGGAGTTGACTACGATGAGACTTTCTCACTTGTAGCGATGCTTAAGTCTGTCCGAATCATGTTAGCAATTGCCGCATTTTATGATTATGAAATCTGGCAAATGGATGTCAAAACTGCATTCCTAAATGGATATCTCAAAGAAGAGTTGTATATGATGCAACCAGAAGGTTTTGTCGATCCAAAAGGTGCTAACAAAGTATGCAAACTCCAGCGATCCATCTATGGACTGGTGCAAGCATCTCGGAGTTGGAATATACGCTTTGATGAAGTGATCAAAGCATATGGTTTTATACAGACTTTTTTGAGAAGCCTGTATTTACAAGAAGTGAGTGGGAGCACTACAACCTTTCTGATAAGTATATGTAAATGACATATTGTCGATCAGAAATGATGTAGAATTTTCTGGAAAGCATGAAGGAGTGTTTGAAAGGAGTTTTTCAAAGAAAGACCTTGGTGTAGCTACTTACATATTGGGCATCAAGATCTATAGAGATAGATGAAGACGCTTGATAAGACTTTTGATAAGTACATACCTTGATAAGATTTTGAAATAGTTCAAAATGGATCAGTCATAGAAGAAATTCTTGCCTGACTTGTAAGGTGTGAAGTTGAGTAAGACTCAAAGCCAGACCACGGCAGAAAAATATAGAGAGAATGAAAGTCATTCCCTATGCCTCAGCCATAGGTTCTATAAAGTATGCCATGCTGTGTACCAAACATGTTGTGTACCTTGCCATGAATTTGTCAAAGGGGTACAATAGTGATCCAGGAGTAGATCACTGTACAGCGGTCAAAATTATCCTTAGTAACTGCATGACTAAGGAAATGTTTCTCGATTATGGAGGTGATAAAGAGTTCGTCGTAAAGGGTTACGCCGATGCAAACTTTGACACTAAATCCAGATGACTCTAAGTATCAATCTGGATGCGTATTGAAAGTGGGAGCAATTAGCTAGAGTAGCTCTATGCAGAGCATTGTAGACATAGAAATTTGCGAAATACATACGGATCTGAATGTGACAGACCCGTTGACTAAACTTCTCTCACAAGCAAAACATGATCACACCTTATTACTCTTGGGTATTAATCACATAGCGATGTGAACTAGATTATTGACTCTAGTAAACCCTTTGGGTGTTGGTCACATGGCGATGTGAACTATGGGTGTTATTCACATAACGATGTGAACTATCAGTATTAAATCACATGGCGATGTGAGCTAGATTATTGACTCTAGTTCAAGTGGGAGACTGAAGGAAATATGCCCTAGAGGCAATAATAAAGATGTTATTTGTATTTCCTTATATCATGATAAATGTCTTTTATTCATGCTAGAATTGTATTAACCGGAAACTTAATACATGTGTGGATACATAGACAAAACAGTATGTCCCTAGTATGCCTCTACTAGACTAGCTCATTGATCAAAGATGGTTATGTTTCCTAGCCATAGACATGAGTTGTCATTTGATCAACGGGATCACATCATTAGGAGAATGATGTGATGGACAAGACCCATCCGTTAGCATAGCACTATGATCGTTTAAGTTTTACTGCTATTGCTTTCTTCATGACTTATACATGTTCCTATGACTATGAGATTATGCAACTCCCGAATACCGTACGAACACCTTGTGTGCTATCAAACGTCACAACGTAACTGGGTGATCATAAAGATGCTCTACAGGTGTCTCTGAAAGTATTCGTGGTGTTGGCATAGATCAAGATTAGGATTTGTCACTCCGAGTGTCGGAGAGGTATCTCTGGGCCCTCTCGGTAACACACATCATAATAAGCCTTGCAAGCAAAAGACTAATGAGTTAGTCACGAGATGATGTGTTACGGAACGAGTAAAGAGACTTGCCGGTAAACGAGATTGAACTAGGTATAAAGATACCGACGATCGAATCTCGGGCAAGTAACATACCGTTTGACAAAAGGAACAACGTATGTTGTTATGCGGTTCTGACCGATAAAAGATCTTCGTAGAATATGTAGGAGCCAATATGAACATCCAGGTTCCGCTATTGGTTATTGACCGGAGATGAGTCTCGATCATGTCTACATAGTTCTCGAACCCGTAGGGTCCGCACGCTTAACGTTTGATGACGATCGGTATTATGAGTTTTTGAGTATTGATGTACCGAAGGTAGTTCGGAGTCCCGGATGAGATCACGGACATGACGAGGAGTCTCGGAATGTCCGAGACATAAAGATTGATATATTGGACGGCTATATTCGGACACCGGAAGTATACCGGAAAAGTTTCGGATTTATCGGGAATGCCGGAAGGGGTTACCGGAACCCCCTACGAGAGGGGATGGTCCATAGTGGGCCTAAAGGGTGAGAGAGAGGCAGCCCATAGGGCTGGCCGGCGCCCCCACCTAGGAATCCTAGTTGGACTAGGATTGGGGGGGCGCCACCTCTCCTATTCCTTTCCCCCTTCTTCCTTTCGGTGAATCCTACTAGGAATAGGATTGCAATCCTATTCCTAGTAGGACTCCCTTCCCTAGCCGCACCAGGAGGGCCGGCCGGCCTCCCTCCCCTGCTCCTTTATATACGGGGGCAGGGGGGCACCCAAAGACACACAAGTTGAATTGTTTTAGCCGTGTGCGGTGCCCCCCTCCACAGAATCACACCTCGGTCATACCGTCGCGGAGCTTAGGCGAAGCCCTACGCCGGTGAACACATCATATCCGTCACCACGCCGTCGTGCTGACGAAACTCTCCCGCGAAGCTCAACTGGATCAAGAGCTCGTGGGACGTCATCAAGCTGAATGTGTGCTGAACGCGGAGGTGCCGTACGTTCGGTGCTTGATCGGTTGGATCGCGAAGAAGTTCGACAACATCAACCGCGTCACTTGACGCTTCCGCTCCCGGTCTACGAGGGTACGTAGACACACTCTTCCCTCTCGTTGCTATGCATCTGGTAGATAGATCTTGCGTGATCGTAGGAAAATTTTAAAATACTACGTTCCCCAACAGTAGCATCATCATTGTATCTTTACTTTTCATATTTGTGCCAAGTATAGCCTCTGATTGCTAGAAAGTTCAAAAGTTGTGAGGTGCTGTCCAGGAAACAGATTCTGTCCTTGGATAGAAAAATTCGTATAAAATCACCAGATCATCTTTTTGGTCTGAATTTTTTCGACAGCGTTTTCTATATAATTGTCTTTCGTGCGTCAGTTCTGAGTTTTTTGATTTGAGTTGCAGAAGTATCCCGAACAGGTCAATTACTGCCTGCTGTTCTGTTTTTCACAGATTCTGTCCTGTTTTGCCTTACCTTCACTTTGCAAATTAAGAACTTGCTTTTTCTTTGCAAAAACCTTTTGGAAATCTTGAGAAACAGTAGAACTTCAAGAATATCCTTATTTCCAGCAAGGTATAATTATTTTATTAAGGGTACTAACCTCGCTAATCAGATTATGAATGAGTTATGTATGAAGGGAGTTTTCAAGTGTGCGAGGGAAGATGATAAAAAGATTCAGGAGTGTCAAGCGCTCAAGCTTGGGGATGCCCCCATGCACCCCCAAGAAATATTCAAGGAGACTCAAGCGTCTAAGCTTGGGGATGCCCCCGTGCATCCCCTTCTCCATCAACATTATCAGTTCGTCTTTCGTTCCGCTATATTTTTATCACTTCATGTGTTATGTGCTATGCTTGGAGCGTCTTGCTTTGAGTTTTCTTTTTAGTTTTTCATAACGAGTCGGAACCCAGCATTCCTTTATGTGGGAGAGAAACACGCTCCACTTCTACCTAGAACATTACATAGAATTTTCATGTCTATCTATGCTGTGTGTGTTCTTTGTCTTTTAAATAGCTACTATTGTGATTTGCTCTTAGTATTCATGCTTATCTTTTCAAGAGCTTTTATTTAGTTGGTTGCTTGAACTCTCTTTAATTATCATGATCACCTTATTAAGAGAGTTTGCTTCCGTTACATGGGTTAATGTGTCTATGATAAAGATGCTACTTGCATGATGGTGCTTAGTAGTTCAGGTTTTCTTTTGGTTAATCTCGAATAGCTGGGGGGTTCCCAATGTGTCATTGGAGTATCAACTTGGTTTGTTTGCCTATGATGTGGTATGGTTTAGTAATATCTTCCTTTGAGAGTTTATTTTAATTGACTTGGCGTATGCTCACGCATATTCAAGACTGTAAAGAAAGTCTGTCAAGCCTTGATGATCTTTTGTTTCTAAGTAGCGATATAACTACCATGCCTGATTCAATATTGCTTTGTCGCTCTGCATGATTATGACCGTCATTGCTCTCTTAGTTGGTCGCTCCCAGTCTTTTGCTAACCTCCACCTGCACTAAGCAAATCAACCATGCAATATATAGCTCATGGGAAAGTAGCCTAAAAACTATTGTGGTAAAGAATATGTTGCTTATGTATCTTATTTCTTATGAGTTGCTTGCTGAGCGGTAACCATGTTTCTGGGGACGCCATCAACTGTCACACTTTTTTTGAATATCATGTGAGTTGCTATGCATGTTCGTCTTGTCTGAAGTAAGGGTGATTTACCGTGGGTTGAATTAATATGCATATTGTTAGAGAAGAACATTGGGCCGCCAACCAAAGCCATGCATCATGGTGGAAGATTTAGCTTGGACCTTAGCCTCAATCTCTCACGAGAACATGCTTATGCATTAAAGAGGAGTCCATCATCTATTTTCTATGTTGTCCCGGTATGGATGTCCTCAAGTTGAGATTTATCAAAAACGAGAAATCAAATGCGATCTATCTCCTTGGACCTTTGTACAGGTGGCATAGAGGTACCCCTTTGTGACACTTTGTTAAAACATATGCAATGCAATGATAACCCATGGGGATCCGAGCTAATTAGGACAAGGAGCGAGCACTATTGGTATTCGATGCATGAGGCTTGCAACTTATAAGATGTTTTATGCATGACACATATGAAGTACTACTACCGCTGACACAATTGCTTCCATGTTTCATAATAAAAAGCTCTAGCACTTCAAGCACCAACTACTGAGAGCATGATTGTCATTCTGAGTGTAATGTGCATTGTCCCAAAGTAGCATTGTCTTTTGCATGATTGTGATATCGTTTATTTTGAAATGATTGTATCTAGTCATCACTTGAACCTTGAAGGTGCCCCTGCACTTATGTTTTGCATCACTAAAGGGGGCAAGCTAGATATCACTTGATCATGTTTGCACATCATGTTCATTGCAAATCTTTTTGATGTTTCAGTTTCATGTTGTAAAACTTTCAGTCATTTGTGATTTTCTCTTGAGACAACTTAATTACTTTAGAATCATTGTCTCAGTAAGCATTTGTCATATGACTATGAGAAAGTCTTATATGGTTAATAACATGTCACCACAGAAATTATTCTTGTTATCATTTACCTACTCGAGGACGAGCAGGAATTAAGCTTGGGGATGTTGATACGTCCAAAACGTATCTATAATTTCTGCTTGCTCCATGCCACTTTTGGGTGATATTGCTATGATATTCATACACTTCCATACACTTTTAATCATATTTGGACTAACTTACTAATCCAGTGCACCCCAGTGCCAGTTTCTGTTTTCGGTTGTTTTTGTATTTCAGGTTTTCACGTTTCGAGAACTGCCCAGAAAAATACAGAAAAAATATATAAAAAATCAGCGTTCCGGGAAGGACACTGCTTCCGAAGGGGAGCCTGGGGGGGGGGGGGCACAGGGGCCCTAGGCACCCCGAGAGCCCCCCGAGAGCCCCCCGATGCCCTACTTTGGCAGATATTTAAAGGGTCCCTCGTAACCCTTGAAACATGACTTCTTTTTGCGATCCCATCTCTGTTCCACCGCCGCCGCCGCTTCCAAGATCGGGAGCACCAGGAGAACTCTTCCCGGCACCCTGCCGGAGGGGAGGATCACCACCGGGAGCTTCTCCACCACCATGGACGCCTCCCGGATGACTCGTGAGTAGTCTCCCTTGGACCATGAGTCCATGACCAGTAGCTATGTGATGTTCTCCTCCCGTTCTTGTGCTTCACTAATTAGTCCTCGTGAGCTGCCCTACATGATCGAGGCACCTATGTAATCCTTGTGTTGTTGCTATGTTGAGTTTGCTGGGATCCGATGGATTATGAGATTATGTTCAGATTGATCTTGAGTAATATATTTGATTCACCTCTTTTATATTTTAGTTCATAAGTAATTCTTGCATGTTCTCCGTTGTTATTTATTGCTTTGGCCAAGTAGTAGGTAGTGACTCCAAGAGGGAACGTTATGCTCGATTGTGGGTTCATGCCCCTCGATGACTAGCTTGAGTGACAGAAATATGAGTCTAGGGGATGTGCTGTTGCCACAAGGGGGAAAACAACGGTGCTTGTGCCCGCGGGTGCAAGGATTGTTTACTTTACGCAAAGTTCTTTTAATGCAGTTGTCTGTTGCATTGAGTTTACACTATGGGTGGGACTCGCAACTTAATACCAGCGAGATGTTCTGGATAGATATCTCAAGGTGGATGATTAGTAGTAGATATTGATGGATTTCGGTCTACTTACTTTGGCGTACCGCCCATGCTTTGAACCTCAACCTTTCTTGCAATGTAGTCAGCATTGGTTTGCGTTCGTGGTCCTGTCAATTGCCCAGCTGTAATTTGTTTACCTCACATAGCTGTTTTATCGTCTTTTGGGAGAGAGACATCGCTAGTGAACATCATGTGACTCCGGTCCTTATTACTATCATTGATCACATACACTATTTACTTTCCGCTATTTTATTTACTATTGCAAATTACTATCTATCACTACTATCATATTGCTTTTAACCCTTTGTGAACTGCAAGGCCGGAGAGATTGACAACCTCTCTATACTCGTTGGGAGCAAAGTTATTTGTATCTGTGTGCAGGTCCACGTTGATTGCTAATTGTGCCGTTAGCAGTTGACACCTACCTGTTGAACCTAGGAGTCTCTGGGGATTCGATCCTTGGCATCTTTGCTAAGGGAAAACACTTCTACTTACTGCATCTTACACCTTCCACTTGGGGTAATCCAACGAGGGGTTCGAGGCCCATCAACTGCCTTATGTGTTAACTGAAGAAGCAAGCCGCAGGGGGGAAACAGAGCACGTCGAAGCTGCTCGTCGGAGCTGCTCCGGCGACCTAATCTGGCGGCGGAGGGGTGCGGTCTGTTCCTGGGGGAACTCCGCATCCACAACGCGCACTCGCATCACCTAGCATCAACTACAACGACGACGGCGAGCAACAAACAGAGCGGCGGCGGCGGTCCTCGACGAGACCAAGCAGGGGCCTAAACGGAGCGGCGATAGCACTAGCAGCACCTACGCGACATGGCGATCACGACGGGCAACAGAGGAGGAACCAAGGTGGTCGGAACACTCGCCGGAGACGAGGCCTGACGGCGACGAGCTCGGCTGCACGGAGAACTACGAGCTAGACGACGCGACATGAGGGGAAAAGGGCACGGGGAGGTGCGCGCACGTACCACAAGCACGGAGGTGTGCTTGGTGAGCCTAGAGGTGGACGAAGTCGACGGCGGCGACGATCGAACACCCGCGGCTGCCGGAGTTGAAGAAGAGGAAGAAGAAGTCGCAGGTGAGGCGATCGGCTCCGTGTAGTGGTCGTAGTCGACGTAGACGACATCGAGGAAGAAGACCGGCATGGTTGGCAAGGCAGAGGAGGACGGGAAGAACGCCGGTGACAAGCTCGCGCTCTCAGATGCGCTCAAGATAGCTGCGGAGCGGCGGATCTGGTGGCTCTCAGCTCACCAGGCGACGGGAGGAGGAAGAGGGAACCCTAGCGGATGGGTTGGACACGGAGAGGGGTTAAAAGGAGGGCCAGAGCCACGACGGTGCGGTGATGGCGTCGGGCTCGCGGTCCCCATGGCATCGTGGGAGGAGGAAGAAAAGGTGGGTGAGCTTTCTAGCGCAGTCGATGACAAGTGGGGCATGGGAGTCCACGTGGGCGCGACTCATCGGGGGTAAGCGGGGGCGTGGGTGCAAAAGGGAGAGAGGGACGCGCTGGGCCGTTGGCGCGGGCTGGCTGCTGGGCCGAGGGGAAGAACCGGCCCAAGTTGGTTGGGCTGCACTACTGCGGCTGCTGCTTATTAATCCTTTTTTCCTTTTCCATTTTTCCTCAGACAGAAAATAAAAGAAAAAGTACAGGCTCAAGGAAAAGTAATTAGGAGATAAATAAAATATCCCCATGCTCCTGGATTTATGCCCTATCTTATAAAAATGACTTGGGCATTTTTAGAGGTAAAAAAATAAAACAAGTTTGAATATGGTTCAAACTTCTGTCATTTTTGAACCTAACCAAATCTTTTCATATTGAGGCTAGGCTTTGCAAGGTGGCTTAGGACAGTGAAACTTGGAAGTGGAGAGGAGATGAACATTATTGGGAGAGGCTAAGTCCCTTGCAAAATTGATTAAAGAAAGGAAAGAAAAGAAAGGAAGGAGAAGAGGTGAAGTGCTAGAGGAGGAAGAAGGGGTTAGGGTTTAGCATGGGCATGGCTTGACACCACCATAAGAACAAGAAGCACTCACTTGGCATGCTAGGACAATGATCATCACATATGCAAGTAAAATAAATGCTAAGATGAACATGATGCCATGGTGATGATGAAGCAATGCATGGATGCAAAAAAAACATGACAAGGCAATAACCATAATAATGCATAAATGGAAAAGAACCCCCAAGGAAAGGACAAGGATCAAAATGATGAAAGCTTTATTGCCATATATGGAAGGTATCACATATGGGGTGTTACAAACTCTCCTCCACTTCAAAAATATCTCGTCCCGAGATCTAGGACTGAAAGAAGGAGGGATACTCGGAACGGAGATGATCTTCTCGTTTCCATGTAGCTTCTCGATCGGTATGGTGTGACCATTTCACTTTCAAGAATTTGATGGACTTGTTGTGGGTCTTGCGCTCAGTTTCTTCAAGAATAGCAACGGGGTGCTCACGATAAGACAAGTCTTGTTGAAGATCAATCTCTTCGAACGGAATGGTGCGTTCAGGCGTCTTGAAGCACTTGCGGAGTTGAGACACGTGAAACACATCATGCACATTTGCACAGTTGGAGGGAAGCTCGAGTTGGTAGGCTAGATCGCCTCTCTTGCCAAGAATCTTGAAAGGGCCCACGTATCTTGGAGCAAGCTTGCCCTTGATACTGAACCTCTGAGTGCCCTTCATGGGAGAAACACGAAGATAGACATGGTCTCCAATGTCGAAAGCCAAGTCACGATGCTTGCCGTATAGTAGCTCTTTTGACGCGATTGTGCGGCTTTGAGATTCTCACGTATGACTTTGCACATTTCTTCGAATTCTGAGATCAAATCATTTCCAAGGAGTTGACGTTCACCAATCTCGGACCAGTTGAGAGGGGTACGACACTTTTTGCCATAGAGAATTTCAAAAGGAGCTTTGCCGGCACTTGCTTGGAAGCTGTTGTTGTAGGAGAATTCGGCAAATGGAAGGCAATCTTCCCATTTCACATCGAAGGAGATGACACAAGCTCTAAGCATATCTTCGAGGATCTGGTTCACTCTTTCGACTTGACCACTAGTCTGAGGGTGAAATGCAGTGCTGAAGTGAATCTTTGTGCCCATGGCTGGCTGAAAGGAATCCCAAAACTTGGAAGTGAACAAGCTTCCATGGTCTGAGGAGATCACTTGAGGAATGCCATGCAAAGAAACAATTCTGGAGGTTTACAACTCTCCCAGCTGAGCTGCATTGATGGATTCTTTGACGGCAAGAAAATGAGCTACTTTAGTTAGCTTGTCAATCACCACAAAGATAACATCATTTCCCTTCTTGGACTTGGGAAAACCCGTGATGAAATCCATCTCAATGTGATCGAATTTCCACTCGGGAATAGGTAGAGGTTGAAGGAGTCCGGCTAGATGTTGATGCTCTGCCTTCACTCTTCTGCAGACATCACATTCATTCACGAATTGGGCAATCTCCCTTTTCATGCGAGTCCACCAATATGATTGCTTGAGGTCTTGGTACATCTTGGAGCTTCCTGGATGTATCGAGAGGAGGGAGTCATGTGCTTCATTCATTATGAGCTTCCAGAGATCACCTTTGGGAACCACGATTCTGTACTCAAAGAACAAGGTGTCTTTCTCATCAACGCGATAACACTTGTAGTTGGGAGTACCCTTAGCAATACCATGTTTCACTTTCTGCACCATAGCATCACTGAGTTGGGCCTCACGGATTTGATCTTCCAAGGTAGGAGCAACTCGAAGGTTTGCAAGAAAGCCTTGCAGAACGACTTGGAGGTTGAGCTTCCTAAATGATTCACAAAGTTTAGGCTGGAACGGTTTGAGAAGGAGACTGTTGCAATACGCCTTTCTTCTCAAGGCATCTGCAATGACATTGGCCTTGCCAGGAGTATACTCAATGGTTGGATCGTACTCTTGAATCATCTCAACCCAACGAGTCTGGCGAAGGTTAAGGTTTGGCTGAGTGAAGATGTAATTCAAGCTCTTGTGATCGGTGAAGATGTCCACTTTTCTGCCCAACAGAAGGTGTCTCCACGTGATCAAGGCATGAACAACTGCTGCTAGATCAAGATCATGTGTGGGGTAATTCTGTTGGGGAACGTAGCAGAATTTTAAAATTTTCTACGCATCACCAAGATCAATCTATGGATTCATCTAGCAACGAGGGAGAGGGGAGTGCATCTACATACCCTTGTAGATCGCGAGCGGAAGCGTTCAAGAGAACGGGGTTGATGGAGTCGTACTCGTCGTGATCCAAATCACCGATGACCGAGCGCCGAACGGACGGCACCTCCGCGTTCAACACACGTACGGTTGGGAGAGACGTCTCCTCCTTCTTGATCCAGCAAGGGGGAGGAGAGGTTGATGGAGATCCAGCAGCACGACGGCGTGGTGGTGGAAGCAACGGGGATCTCGGCAGGGCTTCGCCAAGCTCAGAGAGAGGGAGAGGTGTTACGGGGGGAGTGGGAGGCTCCAGGGGCTAGGGTGCGCAGCCCTCCCTCCCCCCTTCTTTATATAGGGGCCCTAAGGGGGGGCGCCGGCCCCTAGAGATCCCATCTCAAGGGGGGG